>JADBJO010000068.1:607286-612286 GCA_016801955.1 Conus betulinus
GATGAGTTGAAGCACTTGGAGTGTTGCCGTCGCTCGAAGTGTTGTCTGCTTCACAAGTGTTGTCACCACGCTGAGGACCGGGTGACAAGCCCCTTGACCACCCCCACTGACCACTACCACAATCGGCGCAAGCTACTGTGTGGTGTGGTGTGGTGTGTGTGTGTGTGTGTGTGTGCGTGTGTGTGTGCGTGTGTGTGTGTGTGTGTGTGTGTGTGTGTGTGTGTGTGTGTGTGCGTGTGTGTGTGAGTGTGCGTGCGTGTGTGTATGCGTACGTGCATGTGTGTGTGTGTGTGTGTGTGTGTGTGTGTGTGTGTGTGTACAAGTATCAGTCCTCTCGACTTACGACCTTAGTCCACTTGACGGTCTGTTTGTTGGTGTGCTTACAGTCGGCGAGCTAATAGAGTGCCTGTAAAGGAGCTGAGAGAGAGAGAGAGAGAGTGGAGAGAGAGAGAGAGCCTGAGGCCGTGTGTGGAGAAGGAAAGTAGGCCTACACAACTTTCCCCGGCACTTGCACGGCCATCTGTGTCTGTCTGTGTGGTCTCTTCCCCTGGGCAGTGGAATTTCCACCCGTGTGTAGCAGCAGCACCACAGAGCCCCCCTCCTCCTCCTTGTCATCGTCGTCGACGTGGTTGTCGTGGTGGAACACTTGTGTGGAATTGACTAGATAACGGGAAGAGAGAGAGTTGGTGTTCTCCGCTGTCCAGGTAAGTCAGCCTAACGGTGTCCGTGTGTGTGTGTGTGTGTGTGTGTGTGTGTGTGTGTGTGCCGTTCCATGTGCTCAAGGTGTTGTGGGTGTGTAAAACCCGCAAGTAGCTTGCCTGCTGTCATAATGTCTCCTCCGCTCTTTCACACGCCGTGCCTTCCTGTGTTTGGATTATAGATAGTGTTAATTAACCGGATTAGTCGTCATCAGTGGAGATGGAATAGACACGTGAGCAGACCAGTCTAGGTGCCTTGTTGTATTGGTGTGTGTCAAAGGGTCTAGTTCGCTGTCACAAATTCCAAATCCTTCAGCCGTTACAAATTTAAAAACTGCCATATGAATGCGTTGTCGTTCTGTTAAAATCAGTTCGGTGTGTAAAATAGAATCCCTCGTCCACCCCCTTCCCCGTCTGCCATATCATCTGTAGGCGCGGGTGTCACGTGGGATGCCAGAACCAGAATGCCATTCATTGACACTTAGCAGTCTTCATCAGTCGTCACCTTCCTTCAGTGTAGACAAGACAAGCTGCAACAGGTGAAGGGCATATTTCAGAACACCTGAAAATCCCCCAAACCCACAGCATGCAGCAGCCAAGGACACACAAAACCCCCGTGTCTAGGACGTGGAAAATCATGGCTAGGACAGGCAGAAGACAATATACAGCTTGTGTACCAGTCACAGAAGTCAAAGAAAGAAAGAAATGGGAAAGGTATCCAGACCACTTCAAACACCTTCTACCAAAACTGCCATCACTCCGGAGCTTGGGAAGACACTATCAAAAATGGCCAGAAAGCAAAACCAACGCAGAAATTCATATGCCGGGTAGAAAACCTTGGCATCAAAGCAGATACTGTTGCACACATTGTTCCGTCACCAAAGACACGTGAGGCTGGGAATACACAGCGAGGGAGAACTATCCAGAAAGACAATGTGCATACACTTTAACCACTTCAAGTCTATCAATGGAGGTAGAAGCAGTGATACAAGCACTCCGTTAGCTCTCATCCACAGACCAGTGAGAGAACTCAGCAAGCCACGATGCTGACTGACTCTATAAACCTTATTTCAAAAGGTGGAGAGTGAAATGAAAAGCCCTGCTCGGTATGAAGTAGTGTGCGACTGTACATTGGAGAGACTCCTATGGATGTACTTGCCCAGGACATGCAGGTGTCAAAGGACACACTGGCAGGCAAGGCAACGATAAGAACTGGATGACAGCTCGGCCATCTGATGTGATAAAGAAAGAATCACCTCAACAAACAAGAGCAAAGCTACTAGACCATTTTTTCAGAGCTGAACATCAGGAGAGGAAGTGGCCGCACATCCGGCCGACTTGAAGAACAGCAAGAAACATCACCAACCAAATAAATACTGGAATAATCTCAACGCCCAAATTGAGAACGCTCCTAGAGATTTACTAGGCCTTTCCCATAACACATCACCAATCAAACACAAATATTGGAGTAAACTCGAGGCCAACACTGAGAAAGCTCATAGAGGTTGGGGGGGCAGACTCTACTGGACCTTTCCCATATCAAACGAAAATGATCAAACACACGTCAACTGAGATAAGACTTCGAATTACTCAGGGACCCCGGAGTGTACTGTAGACGTGTGTGTGTGTGTGTGTGTGTGTGTGTGTGTGTGTGTGCGCGCGCGCATTTAATTATTTGTGCGAAACGACTGTTCAGAAGATGACACAGAACGAGAAATAACAAGAACGAGTACAACATCATCATCTAAACACACACACACACACACACACACACACACACACACACACACACACGGTGGGCGTTTTCTTCACCTGTATCACCCTCAAAAGGCCTGTCTTCAGGGCCACCAGGCGGCCTTCTTCATGCTCGGGTGGCGATGGTCCTGTGCCGCGTGAGGCCGCCTCAAAGAAGGAGCAGGACGAGAGTCGCTGGAGTGCTGCACGAGTCCCCTGTAGTCCCCTGTAGGAATTTTTCAGCCCAACCCGAAAAAGACATCCCCAATTCCCTGCCCTCAAAAGCATGGTATTCCCAGCCACGGTAATCGTAGTCAGACAGCGCTCCTTCGCCGATCGCCCCACATCTCTAGGAGCCGTCCCTCGGGCGACACAGGCTAGACCTGTCCGTCACCCATTCAGTTGGAAGATTCGCTGCGCCGCCTGACACTGACCTCTCACATCAGTGTCCTTCAAAGGAGAGCTGCCACTTTTCCCTGGATGTTGGCTGCTGTGCCACCTGGCAGCGAGCTGACTGACGACGCTGGGCTGTCACAGTTACAGTATCACGGAGACTGCAATAGTATGGTTGGGCTGTCATAGTTACAGTATCACGGAGACTGCAATAGTATGGTTGGGCTGTCACAGTTACAGTATCACGGAGACTGCAATAGTATGGTTGGGCTGTCACAGTTCCAGAATTACGGAGACTGCAATAGTATGTGTTCATCAGTGCTGTACTGGGGTCAGCCCATAGGTCCGTCATTGCGCAGAGCAAGCGAATACATTTCATTCTCTCTCTCTCTCTCTCTCTCTCTCTCTCTCTCTCTCTCTGTCTCTCTGTCTGTCTGTGTGTGTGTGTGTGTGTTGTGTGTCTCTCTCTCTCTCTCTCTCTCTCTGTCTGTCTGTCTGTCTGTCTGTCTGTCTGTCTGTCTGTCTGTCTCTGTGTGCGTGTGTCTCTCTCTGACTGTTGGTCTGTTCCTCCTCTCTCTGTATGTGTATGTTGAATTGTGTACATTTTGGAGGAAATAAAGGCAGTCACTGGGTACAACAATGACTTGTTGGCACAGATTTCTATAGAATGACAGGATGGGAGATGATATTAGACAGGACGTCACAGTGTAGATATTGAGCCCTTCATTGGCAATAGATGGGAACCACAGAGAAAAAAATCTCTGTCTATCTATCTATCTATCTACTATCTATCTATCTATCAATTCATCTCTGTGTGTGTGTGTGTGTGTGTGTGTGTGTGTGTGTGTGTGTGAAAGGGAATTGCTCAATTCATGTAACCAGGCAGTATATATTTTCTAGATGTTAACGGTATGCAGTATAGCTTTTTTATGTTGGCGTTTAGATGCAAAGCTTTCACGTTTGGCGCTGGCATTTTGACGAACGTGCACAGAAAGACGACGGGCAGATTACGTGCTGGTACGGTGATCATGTCTACAGATGTGTTTCTGGGTGATGTAGATGTCGCGAGAAAGGAGCCAGAAAGAGTTCATGTGCTTCCGGGTGACGTAGATGTCGCAAAAAAGAGTCTTGTAATACCTCGAGAAATGTTGCTAAAACACGCCCGTAAAGAAGATTCGAGGCGCTGTCATCTTCGGAGAAAACACTTAAGAAATCGATACCAATGAACCATTTCTTCTTATTCTTGCATGTACAAAATTCATATCATAAGTCATTGTATTCTTGCCAATTATTATCAGTTTAGAGTGCATTTCATATGCTTCATAGGCATTTCGCCTGGTCATGGGTGAATGTGAACATGAAGTTGGCAGATAGAGAAAAAGAGAAAGATTTGGACATGATGCGGGGAGACAGAGAGAGAGACAAAGAGAAAGACTGGGACATGATGCGGGGAGACAGAGAGAGAGAGACAAAGAGAAAGACTGGGACATGATGCGGGGAGACAGAGACAGAGAGAGAGACAAAGAGAAAGACTGGGACATGATGCGGGGAGACAGAGAGAGAGAGAGACAAAGAGAAAGACTGGGACATGATGCGAGGAGACAGAGAGAGACAAAGAGAAAGACTGGGACATGATGCGGGGAGACAGAGAGAGAGACAAAGAGAAAGACTGGGACATGATGCAGGGGAGACAGAGAGAGACAAAGAGAAAGACTGGGACATGATGCAGGGGAGACAGAGAGAGACAAAGAGAAAGACTGGGACATGATGCTGGGAGACAGAGAGAGACAAAGAGAAAGACTGGGACATGATGCGGGGAGACAGAGAGAGACAAAGAGAAAGACTGGGACATGATGCTGGGAGACAGAGAGAGACAAAGAGAAAGACTGGGACATGATGCTGGGAGACAGAGAGAGACAAAGAGAAAGACTGGGACATGATGCGGGGGGAGAGAGAGAGAGAGAGAAGACAAAGAGGAGAAAGACTGGGACATGATGCGGGGAGACAGAGAGAGAGAGAGACAAAGAGAGAGACTGGGACATGATGCGGGGAGACAGAGAGAGACAAAGAGGAAGACTGGGACTGATGGGGGACAGAGACAAAGAGAAAGACTGGGACATGATGCAGGGAGACAGAGAGAGACAAAGAGAAAGACTGGGACATGATGCGGGGAGA
>JADBJO010000068.1:617286-624786 GCA_016801955.1 Conus betulinus
ATGATAAACTCCACAATAAGAAGAATAAGGATAAAAATGATGTTGATGGTGATGATGATGATGGTGAAATTCCAGGTGCGCGTTTATTCTGTGGACTAGGCGCCTTTCAAATGCTGAAAAAAAATACAGACATTTGGATGATACGGTGACCTTACAGACATTAGAATAATACGGTGACCTTACAGACATTAGAATAATACGGTGACCTTACAGACATTAGAAAAATACGGTGACCTTACAGATATTTGGACGATACGTTGGCCTCACACTCCCTGCTCAGAGATACATAATGCAGCCTTGTGTTGATGGGCATGAACAACACATATCAAATTACTTTAGATCATGTTATCGTCACATGACGCGAATGTCCTGTAGACCAACGCTATCTGGAATTCTCATCATCCTAGCAATGAAGAGCAGTCGAAGCACAGGGGGGGGGGGGGGGGGGGTGGGGGGGGGGGGGGGGGGGGGGGGGGGGGGGTGGGTGGAGGAGCGCAGACTCCTGTTAAGGTCGAAAGGACCCTGAGTGCACCTTGTGAGTCTATTCATGTGTAAACACTACAGTAATTTCCCACCACGGAAAGCACAGATTTGGTTCAGACCGAAAGGGTTATACCTCTCATGTGCTCACTTTCTGTAAAGACATGGAGAGCTGGGAAAAAAAAAAAAAAACATGAACGCCTACATTACTAAAACGCTTGTTTCACAGTGTCTAGCTTCTATAGAAATGTTGTGATAGTTTTTGCGGAACGGATCCGGGATCCGTCGTTTCCGGATCCACCCTACAGATCCATGCCACAAATGTATGGGTTTGCGCTTTTAAACCTCTTTGAATCTGTCAGCCAGCTTAGGTTGAAATGGGTTCTGTAATGTTCAGCCTCATTGCGATGATAGACAAACAAATAAAGAGATACAGGTTAAAACATTGCCTTCTCGGTGGAAGTCATGCTATTCTGAGCATTTTGTGTTTTCTGGAAGAAATGGCCGCATAGTAACTTCCTGTCCACTTTGGACAATTAGTGTATAGATAAAAGGGGGGGGTGGGGGGGGGTGGGGGGGGGGGGGGGGGGGGGGGGGGGGGGGGATGGGTGGAGCTTTGCAGGGGGTTGTCGGTGGAGGCTTGAACTCCAAATCAAAAACCAAGGGTAAACACAGTCAAGTGCGGTGACCCGATAGGTGTCGTGGGTTTGAACACACCTACCTTCCGCTCCCTCCCGTCACGGGTACCTGGTCCTCTTCAGGACGAAGAAGGTGCAGCGGGAAGGGAGGGGAGGTATTGGACACTCTGACCTCCTCATGCTGGCCTTGAGAGTGGCCGAGTCCTGCTTTGCATCTCATCAACATTCCTCTGTTCTTCGTCCTCCTGAACCATGTGAAAAATCGTTTGGGCGCCGCAGTGCTTTCCTGTCTGGTCTGAAATTAGTGTTGAAATTGGTTTCTGTTTTGTTTTGTTTCACTTTGTTTCGCTTTGTTTCGTTTTTCTTTTGCTTTGTTTTGTTTTGCTTTTTTTCGTTTTGTTTTCGTTTTGTTTCGTTTCGTTTCGTTTTGTTTTGTTTCGTTTCGTTTCGTTTCGTTTTCGTTTTGTTTCGCGTTTCGTTTCGTTTTGTTTTCGTTTCAGTTTGTTTTTCCGTTTGTTTCGTTTCGTTCCGTTTCGTTTTTCCGTTCCGTTTCGTTTCGTTTCGTTTCGTTTCGTTTCGTTTCGTTTTGTTTCGCTTTCTTCTCCGTCTCTCGTCGTCAGCCATTCCCTGGAGGATTGTTCCAGCAGCTTCCCTGAAGATGGAGTATGGCTGCCCCTTCATGGCGGGGATATAAAAAAAAAAAAAAAAACGGTCATACACACAAAACTCCACTGCCTGTCTATACAGGCAGTGTCCGCAGGAGTATCAGCCTGCGTACGCAGAAAGACAGAAAGAAAGTTCCAGCAGCGCCTCTGGATATGTCTCCATGGCCAGGTCAGCGTAGTTCTTTTATTTTGCGGCGTGCGTTAGCATGAGTGGGCTGGCAGATAGAGCTTGTGGGTCTTTAGTCCGTGGTGCCAGCATGTGACGGAAACAAACAAAAAGAGTTTTTCTTCTCTGCACGGTACCTGGCTTGCTTGTGGTCTGAAGTTGTCAACACTTGCGTGGCCCCAGAGCGTTCTTTTTGTTGGCTTGTTTCGTTTCGTTTCGTTTTATTTTTTTATTTTATTTTATTTTATTTTATTTTATATTATTTTTTTTTTATTCTATTTATTTTTTATTTTATTTTATTTTATTTTATTTTATTTTATTTTATTCGAGCGCATGTTGAACAATCCACAGCAACACGGGAGCTGTCCTTGAGGAAAACTATTAGTTTATTTTTTTTCCCAGACTGCTCTGAAAAAAAAAAAAAAAAAACCTCAAGCGTTCGAGCCTAGGCCCCATACCCCTTCACACACGCCACCCCCCCCCTCCTCCACGCTTACCCCATTCCCATGATTCTACCCCCCCACCCCCCCCCCCCCCCCCCCCCCCCCCCCCCCCCAGACTCATAAGACGGACGAACATACAGATCCATATACACACACATGTACGCTTGCGCACTACGCACGTATTCTTGCGCGCAGATAGACACACAGAGACGTGCGCGTCTCTCTCTCTCCCTCTGTCTGTCTGTCTCTCTCACAGACATCCTAACACACACACACACACACACACACACACACACACACACACACACACACACACACACAGAGACTTCATACAATACAATCCATAAGTACAGTCCCACCTGTGTGTACAATGCTACAGCCTATCACCTTCCCACTATACCACCACCACCACCATCACCACCACGACTACCACCACCACCCCCTGCCTCTGCTGCCCCCCCCCCCCCCCCCACTTCGGCCCCCCTCCCCCGTGCTGTTGTGGAAGCTCGAACCAACAACCTCTCGAAGTTTATTGGGTACCAGAAGGAAAGGCCCGCAGAACCACCATCCCCGCCCGTCTCCACAGGATGAAGATGCTGATGGACAAAAAACAGACTGTCGGTGGGATAGGAGAAGGTGCGGAGGGGAGGGGGGGGGGGGGGGGGGGGGAGGAAAGAGGGCCGTAGGTCTCGTGGCCACGTTGAGGGAGTGGAGACCGCGGCGGAGTTAGCGCTGGTGGGCAGGTAGGCCTGAAGGTCGGGGCTACACCAGTCCTTTGATCCTCGGGGCTCGGGCAAGAGGCCATAGAGCTGGCAGAGTACAGCCAGCTGCAAAGACCGACACATATATACCACTGTTTAAAACAAACAAACAAGCAAACAAGTATACAGGCGCAAGCACGCGCGCACACGCTCAAGCAAACACACACACACACACACACACACACACACACACACACACACACACACGCACACACACACACACACACACACACACACACACAAAAACACACACACACACACGCGCACACGCATAAACATAAACACACGCGCGCGCGCGCGCGCGCACGCACACCATCCAATTCCAATCTCTTCTTCAGATTCTTCCCGTTCATATGCAAGAACATTTTCGAGTCAAGCGATGTAAATATTCTTTTAAGGTTAAGTAGAGAGAGATCGGAACAGAAATCCATTTCAAAGTCTGAACCGGCGCTAATGTCCCCCATGCGTCACACATGGTAGCATTGTTTGTCTGGCAGTCATTCGGCTCATCATTCATACCAAGACGTGGCTTTTGGACTCTTTTGGACTTTAGCGGTCACCGAGAATGCCATGGTCTCTACCTAGCAGTCACAGAATGGTCCTTGTGTGGGTGCATGTGGACATAAGTTATGGCGGAATATAATATTTTTTTTTTTAATGCTCTTTGACCTCTAACGTTTGTAAAAACGTTTGTCTTGTTCATAGGAACAGGCAGATTCAGAGTCCATAGTGTGAAAGCCTCGTCCTTATTGTTGTTCTCTGTCAGTAGATGTATAGACGTCATTGTGTGTGTCAGGTGACGTGGTGTGTCCAGTTCTGTTGACGTCATTCCCACTGGGAGTTGGCTTGGTGTGTTACACGCTGTTCCTGTGACAGAGAGTGGCTGTGTGTGTTGCACGCTGTTCCTGTGACATAGAGGGGCTGGGTGTGTTGCACGCTGTTCCTGTGACATAGAGTGGCTATGTGTGTTGCACGCTGTTCCTGTGACAGAGAGTGGCTATGGTGTGTGCACGCTGTTCCTGTGACAGAGAGTGGCTATGGTGTGTTGCACGCTGTTCCTGTGACAGAGAGTGGCTGTGTGTGTTGCACGCTGTGTCCTGTGACAGAGAGTGGCTGTGTGTGTGTGTTGCACGCTGTTCCTGTGACAGAGAGTGGCTATGTGTGTTGCACGCTGTTCCTGTGACAGAGAGTGGCTGTGTGTGTTGCACGCTGTTCCTGTGACAGAGAGTGGCTATGTGTGTTGCACGCTGTTCCTGTGACAGAGAGTGGGTGTGTGTGTGCACGCTGTTCCTGTGACAGAGAGTGGCTAGACGCTGTTCCTGTGACAGAGAGTGGCTATGTGTGTTGCACGCTGTTCCTGTGACAGAGAGTGGCTGCTGGGTGTGTTGCACGCTGTTCCTGTGACAGAGAGTGGCTATGTGTGTTGCACGCTGTTCCTGTGACAGAGAGTGGCTGGGTGTGTGTTACACGCTGTTCCTGTGACAGAGAGGGGCTGGGTGTGTTGCACGCTGTTCCTGCGACACAGAGTGACTGCCATGGGCTCAGACAATGGCGGCCGCCAACAACAGCCAGAGAATGCCACCCCGGACAGCACGTGCGAGCCAGACGGCTGGGAAAGTTTGCTAAGTGTTGGTCAAGCTTTGGTCATTCATGCCCCCCCCCCGCCCCCCCCCCCCCCCCCCCCCCTCGCCCCCCCTCCCTCAGTCAGGTCATCTCCTTACAGGTTCATCAGTTTTTCATTCATGCTGTTGCGTTGTAGTTTCGCTGTACTGCATCTGTCACCGAAGTGTACGTAATGAATGAGGACGGGTCTGCCGTCCAATGTTTGCCTGCATCAAAAACCAAAAATGCCGATGAGGTAACTGCATCTTGTACCGCCCAGTGCCTGCATTTCATCCGTCCCCTGCTTCCCACGCGCACGGTTCGTTCGACTGGCAACCAGCGGTCAGTGAGGTCATGGCATGTGTGTCTGGAATGTTTTTCACCCGTCTTCCTTGTGACATCATCTGAGGGCGGTTCTATGGCAGAGTGCTGCAGGGAGAAGGGGCCCTCCACGCGGGGGAGGATTCCTTTCGGTTCGTTCGCTCCCTCCACTGCTCTGGAATGAGTTGGTTCACACGCCCTGCAGTGTTCCGGAATCAGTTGGTTCACTCCCCCTGGAATGCTCTGGAATCAGTTGGTTCACTCCCCCACTGCTCTGGAATCAGTTGGTTCGCTCCCCCCCCACTGCTCTGGAATCAGTGGTTCACTCCCCCCACTGCTCTGGAATCAGTTGGTTCACTCCCCCCCACTGCTCTGGAATCAGGTGGTTCGCTCCCCCCCACTGCTCTGGAATCAGTTGGTTCACTCCCTGCACTGCTCTGGAATCAGTTGGTTCACTCCCCCCACTGCTCTGGAATCAGATGGTTCACTCCCTGCACTGCTCTGGAATCAGTTGCTTCACTTCCCCCACTGCTCTGGAATCAGGTGGTTCACTCCCCCCACTGCTCTGGAATCAGTTGGTTCACTTCCCCCCCCCACTGCTCTGGAATCAGTTGGTTCACTCCCCCCCCACTGCTCTGGAATCAGGTGGTTCGCTCCCCCCACTGCTCTGGAATCAGTTGGTTCACTCCCCCCACTGCTCTGGAATCAGATGGTTCACTTCCCCCCCCCCCCCCCCCCTCTGCTCTGGAATCAGGTGGTTCACTCCCCCCCCCCCCCCTCCCCCCCCCTGGAATCAGTGGCGTAGTCACACAGCCGACCCACGTTTTCTTCCGCCAAGGTGGTTACGTTTTGGTATGCGTTTGTCTGTCTGTCTGTTTGTCTGTCTGTCTGTCTGTCTTGTCAGCAAGGCTACGCCAACCATGCTGTACCCGATGTTAACGGCATTTGCTGGACAGAATGATGGAAGTGGGCCTAGAGACTGCGAACCCCTTGCGTTGGGGTGAAGATCCATGAAATAGATCCGATGTGAGAGTTCATTCGCCACGTTAGAGCTGATAATGGCTGTTTTCCTGGGCATTTCCCGGAGTAAAACACAGCCGCTTTTCTTAGAATAGAAACTATTTCCTCGTTTTTTTTTTTCCTAAGGAGAACACCTGTCTTCTTGGAGAAAAACAGTTAAGTGATGGTCAGTGTCATCTCCAAGGACCACACATGCTTGCCATATTTTCGCAGGGAAAAAGGTCATTACCTTGAAGGAAAGCCGGAACACACACACACACACACACACACACACACACACACACACACACACACACACACACACACACACACATACACACTACATGCGCACGCAACACCCGAACTGGACAGACTTACTTTTCAAATGCAGTTTGAAGAACGTTATAATGTACGGATATAATGCAAAGCCTGTTTGCCATTTGGATTCTTAAATCCTTCATTTAAGCAATGATTGGAATGTTCTGTAGCGATCTTTTTTTTTTCCCTTTTATTGTATTTCAGAATTTTTTTTGTGTGTGAAATCCGGAAAAAAAAAAAAAAAATGTCGATATCAGTTTCCTAAGGCAACCATTCAGAAGGCAAGCATTAGTATGAAAATAGTTGGGACGGTAGAAAATATACCAGGATCCATACAAAAACGATAAAAAAAATATCTGGGTTTTTGACATGTTATTAAAACTAAATTCGTAGGTTAGTCCATAACACACACACACACACACACACACATGTTACCCACGTACGCACGCGCACACAGACACACACACACGCACAGACACACACACACGCACGCGAACACGCACGCACTGACATGTATGCACGCATGCACGCACGTGTGTGCGCATGTAAGCACACGTTCAGTTCTCCTTCTTTCCCGAACACCCATACCACATCCTGACCCCTTCTCCTATCGCCCACAGAGGGAAGGAAGAGAGAGGGCTCTCCGGAGAAGAAATAAGAACGACAGAGAAACACACACTACCACACGCACACACACACACACACCACACACCACACACACACACACACACACACACACACACACACACACACACACACACACACACACACACACACACACACACACACACACACACACACACACACACACATCAAACACACACACCAGACACAGACCCTCCTATTTCCTCTTGATTTCCTGCACTCACGTTCCCTCAAAATGTACATGCAATTATTGAAATAAAAAAAGAAGAGGGGGAGAAAGGGAGCAAGCGAGAGAGAGAGAGAGAGAGAGAGAGAGAGAGAGAGGAGAGAGAGAGAGAGAGAGAGAGAGAGTTGGAAAGCTAGAGAGATAAAGCGGAGAGAGAGAGAGAGAGAGAGAGAGAGAGAGAGAGAGAGGAGAGGGGGGGGGAGAGAAAGACAGAGAGAGAGAGACAGACACAGACA
>JADBJO010000068.1:634786-637286 GCA_016801955.1 Conus betulinus
TGCGTGGAAAGCAGTTGAAAGTGCGAGGGGGATGAGGGAGGAAAGCGGGGGTGGTGGTGGGGATTGGGGTGCAGGGTCTAAGCGTGCGGGAGCGTGGTCAAGATTGGATGGGGCAGGGGGGACGGGGAGTGGGAGGGACGGGGGAGGGGGGGGGGGGGGGGGGTGGGGGGGGGGGTCTGGGGGTGTGGGGGGGGGTCGGGGGGGGACGGGGGGGGGGGGGGGGGGGGGGGGGGGGGGGGGGGGGGGGGGGGGGGGGGGGGGGGGGGTGGGGAGATTCTCTAGCACAGTGACAGGACGCCCGCCCTCTCGGTGTCCCCATCATCATCACCACCTCACCTCACATCCATTCCAGTCATAGCGACAACCCCCCCCCATCCCCCCCCCCCACCACACCACCCCCCACCCACCGTGTGATCAGCTCTCTCTCTCTCTCTCTCTCCCGGCGCCGCCTTGTTGCCCAGAACAGCGAGCGGAAACTACGAGGGGGAAAGAACAGCAGGAAGTACTACTTCGCCCACAAGAACAGATGGAGGAGGAACATTTTCTGACACTCAACAGAGACAGTTGCACAGAGAGAGATAGCATTTTCGACATGGGCCCCTCTCCAACCAGGAAGGCTATCAGCAGCAGCAGCAGCAAGCAACAGCTGTAGCAACACCCGCCACGTTACTGCTGCTGTCCGGCGTCTGCTGCTGCTGCTGCTGCTGCTTGAATGGTGGTAATTCTACCACTATACTCATTATTACCACCAACATTCCGCATGTGTCATGGTTGTACTACTACAGCCGCAATGTGTTATCGCACTGCTACTCCTGATACTATTTCTAGTGCTTCTACTGCTGTAACTATTGCTAGTGCTGCTGCTGCTGCTGCTGTTACTGTTGCTAGTGCTGCTGTTACTATTGCTAGTGCTGCTGTTACTATTGCTGGTGCTGCTGGTGCTGCTGCTGTTACTACTGCAGCTGCAGCTGTTTGCCATCTCTACTGTTGCTTGCTGGCGCCGCTGGTGCTGCTGTTACACTACTGCTAAACACGCATTGCCGGCAATTCTTATTGTTCTGTGCATGTCGGCTGTTTTATATCAAAGATGTTTCGTTATTTCAATGCTTGATTTGAGTGGAAGGGTATGAATGCATTCTACCACCTCATCGATCTACAGTGCCACTTTTTTGTGTGAACCGTATTAAAACTCACATCAACAATGAGTACGGACATTTATATTGTGGTGCGGTTTTAAGTTTGCAAAACAAAACTCCCCACCCCCCTCTCACTCTCCGCTCTCTCTCTCTTTCTCTCTTTGTCTCCTCTTGTCCCTGTCTCTCTCTCTCAAGCTCAAAAACGCACACACACACAATACACACACGCACATACCCGCACACACAAAACTCATACACACTAACAGAGACGGATGCGCGCGCGCACACCGCGTGCACACACAACACACAAACACCACACACAACAAAAACACACACACACCCACACCACCCACACACACACACCACACACATTACTGAGGACACGTAAAGAGCCCAGGAGCGGCAACACACGCGCGTTTGCGCGTGCGCATCCCCCCCCCCTCTCCCACACACACATACATGCACACTCACATGCACACCGCTTCTCCCCACACATACACTCACACACACACACACACACACACACCACACACAACACCACACACACACACACACAAGCACACAGCGTACACGCCGCACGCACTCGCGCGCGCACACGCACAACACACACACACATACACTCACACACACACACCCACACACACCACCCCACCCATGCACACACACACATACACACCACACACACACACACACCACACACACACACACACCACACACACACACACACACACATACACGCACACAAGGAGGCGCGCACACAGACATGGCACGTGCGTGCGCCCCCGTGTACATGCGTGTAAAAGACTTCTGCTTCCCTTTGTGTGTTCAGCTGAGGAGCCATAATACAGGAGCGAGAGTCTGCTGAATCTGTTACAATTTATAATGCCCTGAAAAACGCCGGGAATGTGGCCTCTCTCTCTCATCGCTAGCAGCTTCTTCTGCTTCTTCGTCGTCTTCTTTTTTTTATCTCTCCCTCTCTCCTCTCTCCTCTCCTCGCCTCGTCTCTCTCTCTCCTCTCCTCTCATCTCATATTCTCTGTGTCTTCTTTCTTTCTTTCCTTTTCTTTCCTCCCTTTCTTTCTTTCTTTCTTCTTTCGTCCTTTCCTTCTTTCGTGCGGGTTCGTCTCTTCTTCTTCTCTTCTTCGTCTTTTTCTCAATTCTGTTCTTTTTCCTTTTTTTGTCTTTTTTTACCCCCCCTCCTGCTTTTTTTTCTTTTGATTCTTCTTTTTCTCTTCTTTGTTTCTTCGTGATCTTGTTTTCTTTTCTTTCCCCTTTTTATCTCTTCTTTCTTTTTTGTTGTTTTTTTTTTTCTTGTCTTCTTTTTTATTTCCTTCTTTTCTTCTTCTTCCTCTCCTCCTCCTCCTC
>JADBJO010000068.1:642286-647286 GCA_016801955.1 Conus betulinus
CTGCTCCTCCTTCTGCTCCTCCTCCTTCTCCCCTCACTCCTCCTCCCTCCTCCTTCCTCCTCTTCCTCTTGCTGCTCCTCCTCCTCCTCCTCCTCCTTTTCCTTCCCTCCTCCTCCTGCTCCTGCTTCTCTTCCTTCTCCTTTTCCTTCCTCCTTTTCCTCAATGCCCCATCTCTTTCTCCTGCAGTTGCAACTGCTGCATCCTCCTCTTTTCTCCTGCAGTTGTTGCTGATGTTGCTGCGCTTCTCCTCTTTCCTCCTGCAGTTGTTGCTGCTGCTTTCGCCTCTTTCTCCTGCAGTTGTTGCTGCTGTTGCCGCTGCTTCTCCTCGGTCTCCTCAACCCATTTATCCTGCATTGTTGACGCTGCTGCTTCGCCTCTTTCTCATGCAGTGGTTGTTGTCGTTGTTGTTGCTGCTGTTGTTCTTTTTCCTGCAGTTGTTGCTGCTGCTTCGCTCTCCTTGTCGCTGCGGTTGTTGCTGCTGCTGCTGCTCCTCCTCCTCTCTCCTATTCGTGCTCATTCCCCCCCCCTGCTGCCTCTGTTTCTCAATTCATCTACCTTGAATCTAAGTCCTCTCTCAAGTCTCTTCTAATTCCATCATTACCGATATTCATCATCCGTTCTCCTTTTCCCTCATACTCATCCTCATGAGCGTTCCTTCTTCTTATTCTTCTCTGTGCTTGTGTTGGTGTTGTTGTTTGCTGTGCTGTTGTTGTGTGTTGTTCTCTTCTTCTTCTTATTCTTTTGTGCTTCTTCTTCTTCTTTCTTCTTCGTCTTTCTTCTTCGTCCTCATCATCCTCCCTCTCCTCTATTTTTTCTTCTTTGTTATTGTTCTTCTTTTCTTCGTCTTCTTCTTCTTCTTCTTCTTCTTCTTCCTACTCCTCCTCCTCTTGTCTTCTTTTCTTGGTTTTTTTCTTCTTCTGTTTCGTTGTTCTGTTCTGTCTTCTTCTCTCCTACCCCCCCTCCCTTTTCTTTTTTATTCTTCTTCTTCTTCTTTTCTTCTTCTTCTCTTCCTCCTCCTCCTCCTTGACTCATCTCTTCTTTTTTTCTTCTTCTGTCTTTCTTTTCTTCGGTCCCCCTTACTTTTTCTTTCTCCTCCTCTCCTCTTCTTCTACTCCTCCTCCGTCCTCCCCTTCCTCCCCTTCTTGCTAACTGTTGCAGCGGGCCCCGCCTCTTCCCTCCTGGCGTGAGGAAGTAGGTTGAGGGTGGTGGATGGTGGTGGTGCGTGGTGGTCGGTGGTGGCAGTGGCGCGTTTTGGTGGATGGGGAATGGAAGCTGGAAGCTGTGGGGGTGATGCGGGGTTGGGCGGGGGGGGGAGGGATTGGGGGGGCGGGGGAACACCGAGGGGAATGATAGTGTTGTGTGGGAGGGGGGGGGGGGACGGGGGTTGACGAGGTGAGGGGGTCAAGTGGGGGAAGGGGGCGGGCGGGGGGGTGAGGTTAGGAGGAGGAGGGTCTAGATTCTAGAAAGTCAGTTGAAAGGGGAAGGGGGATGGGTGGCGTGGGGTGGTGGTGGGGGTTGGGGGGGGGGGGGGGCTGGTCCCGTCGGTCGGGGTAGGATGTTCGGGAGGGAGAAGTGGGAGATGGTTTTGTGTAGTGTTGAATGTCAGGACGTGTTTCATTTCATGCTTATTGGTGGAGCTGGTTGGACTGACCTTGCAAACATGTGGGGAGACAACAAACCACGTTCTTCTCTTCTCTATCTCTCTCGCTTCTGCTCTCTTCTCTCTCTCGGCTCTCTCTCTCTCTCCCTCTGTCTCCTCTCTTTATCTCTCTCTCTCTCTCTTCTCCAATACCTAAATCCCCCCAATCTCTCTCTCTCTCTCTCTCTCCTCTCTCTCTCTGCTCTCGTCTCTCTCTCTACACTCTCCGTCTCGATTGTCCCATGTTATAGTCGGGAAATCTGCTGAGAGAGAGAGAGAGAGAGAGAGGAGAGACTGAGAGAGAGAGACAGCGAGAGAGGAGAGGGACCAGGACAGGACAGACAGACAGGAAGATAGACAGACCAGACAGAACAGACAGACAGAGAGAGGAACAGCCACACAACACACACACACACACACACAACACACACACAACTCGCTTTGCGCGCGCGTGCCACACACACACCACACACGCACACACACACACACACACACACACACATCACACACAAACACATCCACAGAGAGAGAGGAGGAGGAGAGAGAGAGAGAGAGAGGATGAGGAGAGAGAGAGAGAGAAAGAAAGAAAGGACAAAGAAAGAAAGAGCGAGAGAGAGGAGAAGAGCACTGAACAGTTGAATCTAATTAGCTGTACAGAAAATGGTGGACGACGATAGGGGAAACGAAAAAAAAGACTGAAAACGAAACCTCAAAATCCCAAAAACAAAATCTGAATCAGCACAAAGCGCGCAAAGAAAAAAAAAAAAAAAAAAAAAAAAAAAAAAAAAAAAAAAAAAAAAAGCCCTGAATCTGCACCATCCTGTGTTTGTACATGCTTTTCGAAGAAGTCGCAATGCGTTAAACAACGAAAAACCAGAATTATGTTGCCGTTTCTTTCCAAATTCGTTGTATCTTTTTAAAACCATATCAGTGTGAGGATTTTTATTTAATGTTATGTGCCTCTACAGTGTACCTTGGTGATGATTTTTACTCACTAACACACGCAACACACATGCACACACACACACACACACACACGCACGCACAAAAACACACACACACAACACAAACACACACACAACACACACACACACACACACCACACACACACACAATAATGCATGGCACACATACACACACATACACACACACACACCACACACACACCTACACCACACATATGCATGCACACACACACACACACATAACACACACACACATGCGTGCACACACACACCACACACACACACACACACACACACACACACACATGCAAATGTACCACCCCCACACACACACACACCACACACACACACAAACACACACACACACCACACACACACACACACACAGAGAGAGAGAGAGAGAGAGAGGAGAGAGAGAGAGAGGAGAGAGGAGAGAGAGAAGAGAGAGAGGAGAGAGAGAGACGCCACCAAACTCCCATTACGTCGCATTGTCGGGGAAAATGCGCACACTGTTTCGTCCGGAGTGTGGAAGCTGAAATAGAACAAAATGGTATCCCTTACTCCGAAGACTGTATATTATAGGAAAACATTAACTACAATGTGCACGAGGTTTCATGCAAAAGAGAGAGAGAGAGAAAAAAAAGGTAGAAAGTGTTTGAAGGGCAGGGAAGGGGGGCGGGGGGGGGAGGGGGGGGGGGGGGGGTGAAAGGGGTGGAGGGGAAGGGAAGCGGAACTCTTAATGGCTCATAAACCACAACAGGGGGATGTAATAGCCGAGCAGAGGATGGGCCGTCGACTCCGGGTATGTGGCTGGCTCCGAGATGGTGGGGTGGGGTGGGGGGGGGGGAGGTGGGGGGTGAGGGAGAGGGAGAGGGTGAAGTGAAGAGAAAGAGCGGGAGGAGAGAGAGGCGAGGGAGAGAGAGAGAGAGAGAGAGAGAGGGGGGGAGGGAGAGAGATGGGAGGGGAGGGAGCGAGAGGGGTGGGAGAGAGGGGTGGGGTGGCAGAGTGACAAAAAGCGAGTGGGAGGGAGAGAGAGAGAGGGAGAGAGAGAGGAGGGAAAGAGAGGGGGAGACAGAGAGGGAAAGGATGAGAGAGAGAGAGGTAGAAAAGGGGAGGGAGAAAGAGGGGGGGGATGGAGAGAGAGAGAGAAGAGAGAGAGAGAGAAAAGGGAAAGAGAAAGGAGAGAGAGAGGGAGAGAGAGAGGAGAGAGAGAGAGAGAGAGAGAGAGAGAGAGAGAGAGAGAGAGAGAATTGAGCTGGCATAAAACTTTTGCTGTTGCATTCACGAAGAAAGACGAGTCAAGGCTTCGTCTACCAAATCCCTCTCCTTTCTCTTATCGTCTTCTCGATCTCTCCCCCGACTATACCCCCCTTCCCCCCCCCCCCCCCCCCCCCCCCCCCCCACACACACACCACCTCCCCCGTTTTAGTGTGCCCCAGATCAGTGATTGCTTGAAGCGCCCTGCGAAGCGATGGAATGCACCATAGTACAGTGCCTTACCATGCAGTACTGTACACTACAGCAACGTTATGCGATGCAATACAGTACAGAAACGATACAATGTCGTACTATACAACACAGCGATGCTGTAGGTCCGATGCCATACATATGAGCACTTTACAGTACAATGTCGTACTATACAATACAGCGATACGGCGGTGCCAATGCAGTACAGTACAGCACTTTACAGTACAATGCAGTACTATACAATACAGGAATACTGTGGTGCAAAGCAATACAGTACACCACTGTACAGTACAATGTAGTACTATACAATACAGCAGTACTGTGGTTGCAATTCAATACAGTACTGTACTTTTCAATAAAATGTAGTTCTGTACAGCTCAGTATTGCAATGCAGTGCACTTCAACACGCAAGACAGTGCAGTACGATAATTTCCACTCCACTCCACTCCACTCACTCCACTCCACTCCACTCACTCCCCTCCACTCCACCTCCACTCCACCCCACCCCACTCCACTCCACCCTCCCCACTCCACTCCACTCCACTCCCTCACTCCACTCCACTCCACTCCACTCCCACTCCACTCCACTCCACTCCACTCCACTCCACTCCACTCCCTCCACTCCACTCCACTCCACTCCACTCCACTCCACTCCACTCCACTCCACTCCACTCCACTCCACTCCACACTCCACTCCACTCCACTCCACTCCACTCCACTCCACTCCACTCCACTCCACTCCACACTCCACCACTCCCACTCCACTCCACTCCACTCCACTCCACTCCACTCCACTCCACTCCACTCCCACTCCACTCCACTCCACTCACACCACTCACTCCACTCCACTCCACTCCACTCCACTCCACTCCACTCCACTCCACTCCACTCCACTCCACTCCACTCCACTCCACTCCACCCCACTCCAC
>JADBJO010000068.1:657286-659786 GCA_016801955.1 Conus betulinus
GGAGAGAGAGAGAGAGAGAGAGGAGAGAGAGAGAGACTTAAATTGTCCGTGAAATGTAGCGACCTGGTCAGAAAGTCCGCAGCCAGTGTCGCTGGCGAATTCTCCATTCGTTGATAGCAGGTATCACGGTTATGGACTGTGGTATGTGGCCGAAGTGTGGGTGGAATGAGGGGGGGGGGGGGGGGGGGGGGGGGGGGGGGGGGGGGGGGGGGGGGCGAACGGGGGGGGGGACCGAAGGATGGGGACAGATGAGGTGATTGGCCAGCTTGTTCTCCTCTTTCTCTTTTTTTCTGCTTGTGCTTGTTCGTTTCATTTTCTTCACGCTTGAATTGAACTGAACTGAACTCTCTCTCTCTCTCTCTCTCTCTCTCTCTCTCTCTCTCTCTCTCTCTCTCTTCTTCGCCGTCGTAAATGCCCGTCACGACCAAAACCAGGGGTAGATACAGGACAAAGATCTATAAAGTAAGTGAAAAAAGAAAAAAAAAGAGTGAAAAATTATCTTATAAGCGAGTGAAAATGTATCTAAAAAACTTGGCGAGTGAAAAAATTATCTTAAAAGCGAGTGAAAAATTTTCTCCATCCGGTTTGGTTTTTTGTGCCGACACCACCTAGATTATTTCTCTTGTGTTGAGAGAACCAGCAACAGCGCTGCTGCATGTGGTGACCTTTTTGACTGTGACCACCAAAATCACTCCGTCCTTGACCTAGATAGCCTGCCTGCACGTGCCACACGGCACGGTGTAGGCAAAAACATAAGATCGACATGGAGCAGAGTCTGTGACATTTGACACACCACCACCACCAGGAAAGTGCAGACGTCCATCAACAGCTGCCTTGAGAAGAATCCTCCAGATCCACTGGCCCAACACCATCAGTCAACTCAGACCTGTGGCAGCGTACCAACCAACTGCCAACCGAAGATGAGATCCGGCGCAGAAGATGGGGATGGACTGGGCATACCCTGAGGAAGCCAGCCAGTAACATCACCAGACAGGCGTTATCATGGAACCCCCAGGAAAACGGAAAAGAGGAAGGCCAAGAAACACCTGGCGACGGGGGACCTTGAGGCAGACAGCAAGAAGATGGGGCACACACCTGGAAACAAACTAGAGAGGGCAGCCCAGGACCGAGAACTCTGACGGACTGTTGTCGGCGGCCTATGCTTCGGGACGAGCGACAGGCAAAACTGACTGACTGACTGGAGTGTCGATGTTGGACTTGGGTCAATGAAGAAGCCAAATGCTGATCATCCAAACTGTGGAGGTTTTCTTTGATGTGATTTTGTGAACACAGAACAGACCTCCGGTTCATGCACAGACAACTAACTACTCGACGATTGAAACAACTGTGTGTGTGATCATGATTTGCAGTCTAGAGATAAATCCGGGTGACGTTTTTCAGGTGAATAAACCACCAGAACGAGCCTCCAGAGAATGTGACTGTCAGTGACATTATAGTGTACTTACAGGAAACGATAAGAAACAAGGACAGCGTTCATTCTACTGACAGACAGAGAAAAGTTCAGTTGATTTCCAGCAGCAGTTCAGCAGTGGAGAACGGAAATTTTGATGACTGCGCGGTTTTTTTTTTTTTGTGGCATCAGTTATCGATCAATGGAGCACCTAAGGCGGTGATTTTTTTTTTTCCCCCGTAGGCCGAAATCCACCTCTTCGTTTTTTGGTGCTTCTCACTGTCCTCTTCAGCTGTAAAAAAAAAAAAAAAATATATATATATATAATATAAAAAAAAAAAAAAACGAAAACGAAAAAAAAAAGCAATTTCCAATACTCGCTCCTTTTTTTTTGGTTGTTTGTTTGTTTTTTGTTTTGTTTTCTCCAACACCAGTCCCTTACTATGCATAGTCTGTATGTTCTCTTACAAATGGACAATAGTCTTGCTGATTTGAGTGTTTTGATTCAAAATGTCTGGGTTTGTTAATGTTCTTATGTGTAGGATACTGTCACTCTCACACACTAACGATGTGCTGCTTATGCAAAAAGAAAAAGAACACCATAAATGAAACAAAAGACTTAATACTTAATTAATTTTCTTTTCTTTCAGGTACTCCCAGAGAGAGAGAGAGAGAGAGAGAGAGAGAGAGAGGGGGGGGGGGACGAGACCGACCGACCGACAGACCGACCGATATTCATTTGGCATTCAAATATGAGTATATGAGAGAGATAGGGCTACGAGAGAGAGAGAGAGAGAGAGAGAGAGAGAGAGAGAGAGAGAGAGAGAGAGAGAGAGAGAGAGAGAGAGAGACGGGGAGGGAGTGAGAGAGGATAGACGAGAGAGATGTTTTTTTGTTGTTTTTTTTTTCAGTCACAATGACAATCACATCAGTGTTCAATGTTTGTGAACGGCTTCCGTGGTCTGCTTTCCTTATGGCGATGTTTGTTTTCCGACATGCTTTGTCTGTGTTCAGTCTCTGTATTGACACTCGTTTATGGAACAACCCCAACCCCCCTCCGTATCCCCTGCATGAGAATGGACTAGTTAC
>JADBJO010000068.1:672286-699786 GCA_016801955.1 Conus betulinus
GGGGTTAAAGAAAGACATGAGTTGTACACCGACTCTCCCCCCCCCCCCCCCCCCCCCTGAGAAATCACGCATGGATCCTATACCTGCATTCTTCTACAGCTAAGGTTCCCTGCTTCCTATCAACGCCACCTGCAAGGCCAGTGCCTCCACCCCCTTCCTGTCGTCGTCTGTTTCGTCAACAGCAGACACACTTCAATGTTACCTTGCCACGCGGAGCAATCCAACGTCAACCTTGTGTGTGTGTGTGTGTATGTGTTTTGTGTGTGTGTGTGTTTGAGATCTTGGCCCTTCCTCCTGACTCTCAAGTTCTTGAGCGGTTAGTGAGTTCATGAGAGCAGAAATCAAGTGTATTCCTCCTCTCTCTCTCTCCTCTCTCTCTCTCCTCTCTCTCTCGGTGTGTCTCCGCTCTCTCTCTCTCTCTCCCTCTCTCTCCCTCTCTCTGAGGTGTCTCTCCTCTCTCTCTCTCTGTGGTGTGTGTGTGTGTGTGTGTGTAGTGTGTCCTTGGATCTGTCCAGTGGTGTGTGTGTGTGTGTGTGTGTGTGTGTGTTGGGTGTATGTGTGAGTGAGCGGGGCGAGTGAGTGAGTGAGTGAGTGAGTGTGTTGTGTGTGTGTGTGTGTGTGTGTGTGTGTGTGTGTGTGTGTGTGTGTGTGTGTTTATGCTTCCATAGTAGATAACAGCGGGGATGAAAACCTCCCCACTTCATGACAGTGGGAGATGAGAATTCTCCACATGAGATGACAGTGGAGATGACAAAAAAAAAAAAAAAAAAAATTCCAGTGACAGTGAGGATGACAAATATCCCCGCCAAGTTACAGTGGAGATGAGAAACCTCTACAGTAGATGACAGTGGGGATGACCAATCTCCACTCTACATGACAGTGGGAATGTCAAATCTCCACTCTACATGACAGTGGGAATGTCAAATATCCACTCTACATGACAGTGGGAATGTCAAATCTCAGTGGTAGGATATGGTGGTTATGACCAATCTCCATGCTTGATGAAAGTGGAACTGACAAATGTCCACACTGAATGGCAGTGGGGATGACATGTCTGGGCACCACATGACAGTGTGCGGATGACGAACATCCACACCCAGGAGGCGGTGGAGATGACACAAATCTCCACACCAGATGATAGTGGAGATGACATGTCTCAGTATTAGGTTACACTGGGATGACAAATCTCCACACTTTGTGACAGCGGGGATGACAAATCTCCACACTTTGTGGCAGTGGGGATGACAAATCTCCACACTTTGTGACAGCGGGGATGACAAATCTCCACACTTTGTGACAGCGGGGATGACAAATCTCCACACTTTGTGACAGCGGGATGACAAATCTCCACACTTTGTGACAGTGGGAATGACAAATCTCCACACTTTGTGACAATGGAGATGACAAATCTCCCCACTTTGTAACAGTGCAGATGACAAATCTGCACGCTTTGTGACAGTGGATGTGGCCAGTTCTCCCCACTTTATGACAGTGGGGATGACAAATCTCCACACTTTGTGACAGTGGAGATGACAACTCTCCACGCTTTGTGACAGTGGAGATGACAACTCTCCACGCTTTGTGACAGTGGAGATGACAACTCTCCACGCTTTGTGACAGTGGAGATGACAACTCTCCACGCTTTGTGACAGTGGAGATGACAACTCTCCACGCTTTGTGACAGTGGAGATGACAACTCTCCACACTTTGTGACAGTGGAGATGACAAATCTCCACACTTTGTGACAGTGGAGATGACAAATCTCCACGCTTTGTGACAGTGGGTATGACCAGCTCTCCCCACTTTGTGACAGTGGAGATGACTAATTCTCCCCACTTTGTGACAGTGGATATGACTAATTCTCCCCACTTTGTGACAGTGGAGATGACTAATTCTCCCCACTTTGTGACAGTGGATATGACTAATTTCTCCCCACTTTGTGACAGTGGATATGACTAATTCTCCCCACTTTGTGACAGTGGATATGACTAATTCTCCCCACTTTGTGACAGTGGATATGACTAATTCTCCCCACTTTGTGACAGTGGATATGACTAATTCTCCCCACTTTGTGACAGTGGATATGACTAATTCTCCCCACTTTGTGACAGTGGATATGACTAATTCTCCACACTTTGTGACAGTGGGTATGACCAGCTCTCCCCACTTTGTGACAGTGGATATGACTAATTCTCCACACTTTGTGACAGTGGATATGACTAATTCTCCACACAGATTGACAGAGGTGTGTACACCCACCAAGCTGGCCGTGGCGTGGGGCAGGGAGAGTGTGGTGGTGACACCTGCAGAGTGATAGCGGAGCATTGCCGGCAGTGCGCTGTTTCACGCCACACATTAGGTTTGGCACAGACATTGAGACCCCCCCCCCGACACACGGCGGGACACGCGGGGATGGAGCGGGGGGGGGTGGCGGCGGGGGGGGGGGGGGGGGGGGGGGGGGGGGAAGGGGGAGAAAGGGGGGTGGGTGGTGGGGGGAGCGGGGGGGGGGGGGGGGGGGGGGGGGAGAAAGGAAAGGCGAGGGGGGAAGGTTGGAAGGGGGCAGCGTGTGTCAAAGTGTATCAACGTTACCCAGTTTGGGCCTCATGTGGCAAAAAATGCACTTACAAGCTCTTTGGGCGGGCAAACAAGGCAGGGCTTTCCCCCCCCCGATGGCAACAGGTCTCGGGACCCTGCACGGCAGAGAGAAACCAGATCCGTGAAGGTGGGGGGGGGGGAGAGGGGGAAGAAAAGAAGAGTTGAAAGAGACGAAGAGAAGAGAGGAGAGAGAGAGAGAGAGAGATAGAGAGAGAGAGAGAGAGAGAGAGAGAGAGAGAGCGAGCGCTTGGGATCCGGACACTCGCCTGGAATGGGGAGGGAGAGTCAACGATTTCCCATGCGAAGTAGGGGTACGTTGACAAGAAGCAGGCGTTAGGGAACAGCCACGGGGTTGATCAACTTTCCGGGCATTGTCCGGAGACGAAGCAGCGGGGTTCACAACCCGATACGCGGAACTGATTCGGCACTTCACGTGTAAGCAGCAGTATCTTCATCGGGGACTGGAACCCCACAACTGGGTCAGACGTTCCACTCTGATTCCAGTCTGATGTGAAAATGCGCGCGCCGGTGGTCGCTGCAGGGGGTGGGGGTGGGGGGGGGAGGGGGGGGGGGAAGTATGTCTGAGGCATTGCTTTTTGTATTATTAAGGCATGCAATGTGTTATTCCGAGAACAGTTACATGGTAGGCCTGCAGCCGGGGGTGCTGCTCGTGTGAGTTGAAGACTGGGAAAACTGCGCGACAAAGAGGGCATAGGTGGACACACATGCAGTGCCCACCCCTAATATATACCCCACCCCCCCCCCCCACCCCACACACACACACAACCCTCATACCCCCCACCATTCATCCCTATCCCCATTTTCCACCCCCACCCCCCGAAATGAAAAACAGCAGAGAAACAGGATTTAGATTTCAAGGAAATGTGGTCTCGTGCATCCCCCCCCCCACCTCCCCACCTCCCACCGTTCAGTGAGTAAAGTTGAACCAGTTGGCTCCTGCAAAACATCAGTTTCTGTTGCCACTTGAGGAGTGATCCACTGGGTATAAATCAATGATAGACCACAATGTCGGCAGCGAGATTCAAAGGCCGCTGTCACACGGTCTTCAACACTTTGTGCCCCCAGTCTGGTATGTCGATCGGCCGCATAACTTCTGAGAAACTAAATATCTCAGTGTTTATGGTAAATCGGTGGAAAAATAAGAACAGCTGCTAACGCGACAGGAATTCCTTTCTGATCTCAGACTCCTAAAGGCCGCACTGGACTTGTTGGCAACGACACTAGCATGGTTTACTCAGGGAACGATGCTAAATTAGTGAGTAGGGTGTGGAATCCTTCCTTCTTCTCTTTCAGTTCGCCCTCTTTCATTTATCATACTTTGGTGATTTTGATCGTCTTCAAATGTTGCCAAGGAAGGGTTTAATATTTGCTTCTTGGAGCTACGCAATTCGCTAAATTGGAGGAACTTCGTGTCGATGTATGGCCATTCGAGACGGGATTCCACTCGCGTCAGGGCTGTTTGCATGTAGGCAGTGTGCCTACGTCTTCGCAAGTTTGCTTTTGTTGGCTTTGGAGGCAGTTTGTGTCGTGTCCTGGGCTGTGTGCGGCGGATAAGGCCAGAACCCAGCCCACCAAGCAGGCACCGGATTCGCTGGATAAAATCATCCGCTTTCAGACAACCCTCTCACTCGCTTCCCTCAACACAACCACCCTCCACCCCACCTCCACTCCCTCACTCACCCTGCTCCTTTCCATGCTTTCCTTTCTCCTCCACCTCTCAAAGATGTGCTGAGCACACCATGAATTCACGTGTGTGTGTGTGTGTGTGTGTGTGTGTGTGTGAGAGAGTGTGAGAGAGAGACAGAGAGACAGACAGACAGACAGACAGAGTGACTGATAGACAGACTGATAGACAGACTGACTGACAGACAGACAGATAGACAGCCAGCACGAAACGCTAAGACAATCTCAGTCACTCTCAGAAAGAAATTTGACCAGGCGCAGTTAGATGGAACGACTATCACTTTACTGCGTTGAAAAATAACTTGAACTGTGTGTGTGTGTGTGTGTGTGTGTGTGTGTGTGTGTGTGTGTGTGTGTGTGTGTGTGAGTTTTTGTGCGCATTTGGGGGTGGGGGGTGTGAGGCAGGGGACGTGTGTGTGTATGTTTCTAACATGAATCCAGGACTGTGACTCGTATTCGTCGTGAGCAGGAACCTAAACAAGATATACTCAGTTACTGGTTTTCCCGCAGGAATCGGCTCTCCTGCGCGTAAATTTTAGGAAAGGGAAAGGTGTTTGAATCTATGTGCTCTCTCTCTCTCTCTCTCTCTCTCTCTCTCTCTCTCTCTCTCTCTCTCTCTCTCTCTATCTCTGTTTATCTCTGTCTCTCATCATCATTTTATATCTGAGATGAGAGCCTGTTTTAGAGAGAGAGATGAGAGGAGAGAGAGAGAGAGAGAGAGGAGAGAGAGAGAGAGAGAGAGAGAGAGAGAGACAAATGTGTGTGTGAGAGGGAGAGAGAGTGAGACAGGGAGGAGGGAAGAGAGATGGAGAGAGAGAGAGAGAGAGAGAGAGAGGAGAGAGAGAGAGAAGCGGAGACGATGTTGACCGCGGAGAGAGACTCTCTCCTCTCTGTCTGCCCCCCCTTTCCCCTTTACGCCTTTTTTTTCCCCTGTCTGCCATATCCCCACTTGTAACAGATCACTCCGGCGGTTGATGTGACGTTGGAAAACGTGACAAATGCACTAACTCGCTCGCCGCCTTGATGATGTGTATGGTGTACGAAGAGTATGAGAAGAGGCTCGGCAGAAATGGAAAGGAGAGAAGGAGGGATGGGGATGGAGGAGGGATGGGGGAGAGAAAAATCACGGATTCTTTCGCAGTCGGAATCTCAGGACAGCTTTCAATCTGAGCTGGAAATAGCTTTAATTAATCAATGTATGAGATCGATAGAGCATTTTTCCAGATAAAAGGATCATGATCGTCTCTTAACTGATTTGGGTTCGTGTATATACAATTAGCAGGCTTAAAAAAAATACCATGCAACTTTTTTTTTCAACTCCAGCAGTGTTTCTCTCCGCTCCACCCCCCTTTAGTGTGTGTGTGTGTGTGTGTGTGTGTGTGTGTGTGTGTGTGTGTGAGTGAGTGAGTGTGTGCGTGCGTGCGTGTGTGCGTGCGTGCGTGCGTGCGTGTGTGAGCATGCGTGCGTGCGTGTGTGTGTGTGTGTGTGTGTGTGTGTGTGTGTGTGTGTGTAGTGAGTGCGTGCGTGCGTGCGTGCGTGCGTGCGTGCGATGGTGTGTGCAGTGTGGGTTGGTATCCCCCTTCTTCATAGCGACTTGGAGGCGAAAGGGTGGGGATGAGACAAGGACGGGGGAGAGTTGGGGGGTTTGGGGGGGGGGGAGGGGGGGGGAGGGGGGACAGAGGGAGGTTGGAGCCGAATGTGAGGATGGGTGGGGTAAGAGTTATTATGGGTGGTTGGGCGGGTGGAATGGGTGGGTCGGGGGGAAGGGGGGGGGGGGGGGTGCCTCGGATGTCTCGCTGTCTCTTGTTTACTTACGTATCTCCCCCCCCCCCCCCCCCCCCCCCAGACCCTCCCGACAGCTCGATTGTGACGAGGAGATCCCGTCGGTTCAAAGGTAATAATGCCCGACGCATAGCACCGAGCTTGAGACGGAGTTGGAAACGGCCGGTGGAGGGAGGGAGAGGGAGGGGGTGGGAAAGAAGTGGGGGGGGGGGGGGGGGAGAGAGGGGACAGTAAGCAGCCCGACGACAGATTTACGTGTCCTGGTGCTGGCTTGACAAAACCGGCAAAGGGAGAGAGAGAGAGAGAGAGAGAGGAGAGAGAGAGCGAGAGAGAGAGAGAGAGAGAGAGAGAGACAGACAGACAGACAGACAGACACAGACAGAGAGAGAGAGAGAGAGAGAGAGAGAGAGAGAGAGAGAGAGAGAGAGAGAGAGAGAGAGAAGCGTTGTAACTACCTGTGAGGACCCCCACCCTGGTATGCCGCTGAGGCTTCCAGACTAGGGGGAGGTAGGTACCATATTAGGGAGGTAGTAGTAGTACCAGGCCTGCAGCCTCGTCGCCTGGCAGCGCCACACGCATCTCGTCCCCCACCCCACCCCACCCCTCCATCCCTCGCAGCATCTTCTCAGACACCCGTTTTCCTCTCCCACCCCCACCCACCCTGTGTCCCATCTCTCCCCTACACCTCTCCGACTAAGGAGAGACTTCGTTCTCTGTCCTACGTGTGTGTACATGATGGTGGACGTGAAGGCTGTCAGTCTTTTATTTATGTTTGAATTATACACAAAGCTTGCTCTTATGTCTCAGATTGTAGAAATAGGGGGGTGATAAGCCTTCATATCTGCAGTGGTAGATGATTCTGCCTAACTGACAGTATGTGCTTGAGTGGGTGAATGGGGAATATAAATGCTTCTCAAAATGAACCTTCAGCAAGCTTATAGTCTCCGAAAGCGGGAGACCATCTCCAATGGGGAGGAAGCTCACTAACATATAACTCCTGGTCAGATACCGATATTTCGAAACCTGATTGTTTCTCCTCAGTGACCGAAGAATTGTTAACCTGCACTTGTTTTTCCCCACTGCTTAATTATTCAGCATTATATATATATATATATATATATAGATATATATATATATATATATATATATATATATATATATATATAGTATATATATCTATATCTATATATATATATATATATATATACGGAGAGAGAAACAGAGAGAGAGAGGAGAGAGGGGTGGGGTGGGGTGTAGAGAAACACATCAGTAGACAGACAGAAAAGAGAAGATAATTATATAGATATAACTGTCCTCGAACAGATTATTGACAGCCCATCTTGAAGAATTCTGTGTCCGGAACATATTGCTCAGGGTTATTTTAATTTCGGATAATGATGATAGTAATGATACAGATTTATGTTCGCGTTTACCTCTTAAATAATCAAGGGGCTCGATGTCTTGACAAAACACGGGGAAATGAAAAAACAAAACAAAACACAAATCCGGATTAAAATAGTGAGGAATGTGCTTAGAGCAGCGATGTTCAAGCTCCGCACACAATGGATTCTTGTCCTTCGTTCATAAACAGCTCGGAGTAAACAATAAACAAGTAGGGTAACTCTTGCTCCCATAGGAAAACCTAACTCAGGGTAACTTTTATTCAGGACTGGCACAGCCTTTTAAAACTTGAATACAGTCAGACAAATACAAAGACGAACAATACAGTCAGACAAATACAAAGACGAACAATACAGTCAGACAAATACAAAGACGAACAATCTAATAGTGGGGGAAAAAACAAGTGCACGCCAACAATCCCCTCTGTCATCACAGGAATAACTTTGCAAAGATTTGAACTTAAGGGAGGAAGGGGGGGGGGGGGGGGGGGGCATAACATTAAGAAAATATATTTTAAATATGAAAACTCGTCACTAGCTGCATGAGGGAACCATCGTAATCCCTCTCGAAGGCAGATCTATTTGTATTGCCTGCTCTTAGGCCTTTCGTCCCTTCAAACTATGTAAATCTCTCTCTCCCTCTCTCTCTCTCTCTCTCTCTCTCGTGCTCTCTCTCTCTCTCTCTCTCTCTCTCCAGTGTGTGTGTTTCCGTTTTGTATATGTGTGTGTATCTATGTATATCTATCTATCTATCTATACATATCTTCTGTTTCTATCTCTTTCCCTGTCTCTGTCTCTGTTTCTCTCTCTCTCACTTAGTCTCTCTCTCTCACTTACTCTCTCTCTCTCTGACTCTCTCCTCTCTCTCTCTCTCTCTCTCTCCTCTCTCTCTCTCTCTCTCATCTCTCTCCTCTCTCTCTGACTAACGGGTTAGCACCGTCTCCCTGCTCTCCCACATGTCCTGTCCCAACCCATCCTTTTCCTGCGACAATCCCGCTATCACACACACACACACAACCACACACACACACACACACACACACACACCACACACACACACACACACACACACAACACACACACACACACACACACACACACACACACACACACACACACCACACACACACAACACACACACACACACACACACACACACACACACACACACACACCACACACACACACACACACATATTGTGACCCCGCTTCTTTTTCCCATTGCTGCTGGCTGCGTGATTGCCGCCAGAGTGGTGCTGGACCCGCAACAAGCCGCGTGACCTTTGGCCCATGTCTTCACCAATCTGTTCGTCTGCCAGCCTGCAAGTCTGCCAGTACATGCACGCCTGCTTGCCTGTGCCCCATACCTACCTCCCCCCCCCCCCCTCTCTCTCTCTCTCTCTCTCTCCTCTCCCCCCCCCCCCCCCCCCCCCACCCCCCCCCCCCCATCTGCCACGGAGGCAGGCGCGCACCTTGTCGCTGTTTATCGCAGGTGTTCAGGATAAGCCTCAAGACTCCTCCCCCGTAGCCCCCCCCCCCCCCCCCATTCCCCCTCCCCTCCCCCATAACCATCCCTCCCTACCCCCCACCCCCCATCCCACCCACACGCCCTCCTGTCTCCTTTGACACTCCCCCTCCCACCCTCGACCCCCCCACCCCCCAACCCACCCCTCCCCATCCCCCAGCCCGTCCCTCCTCTGCATCCTTCCGTCCGTCCCTTCCCATCCCACTGGCTTGGTAAATATATATCGGCGGCTCAAGACAATTGTTTTACAAACAATTACAAGAGAGAAAGAACAGCGCTACGGTTTCAAAGTGAACTCAGCTCTCCTTTCTGGGGCTAACGAGAGAGAGGGAGAGAGACAGAGAGAGAGAGAGAGAGAGAGAGAGAGAGAGAGAGAGGAATCGTCACACCGTCACACCGTACACCCCTCCCCCCCCCCCCCCCCCCCCCCCCGAATTCTCCCTCCTCTCCCCGTACCTCCTCCCCCCCCCTCATACCCCCCCCCACAACAGCCCCCCTCCCCCCCCCTCTTCCCCCCTCCCCTTCCCCCCCCCCCCCCCCCCCCCCCCTCGCGCTGCACCGTCCCTTCCTCTCCAGCACCACACAGAGAGTTGAGATTCTTCTTCTTGGAGGCCTTGGGACTGGTAGAGCTCCCATGGAATGTCACCCCAGGAAGATGGGTCAAAAAGGCTGGCACCGTTCGGATTACGTCAATGGGGCGAACTTTGGGGCTGTTTGGTTGTTGCAGGATGGGAAGGGGACGGGGGAGAGGGGGGGGGGGGTGGTGGTAGTGGTGGTGGTGGTTGGTGGTGGTGGTGTGGTGCGAGTTTTAATCATGTTGTTTATAGATGGAGAGGTTGGGGGGTCTGGGGAACTAACACACTGTTTCACACTTTTCTTGATGAGGTTCAGACCGCTCACCTCGCCCCTCCCTCCCACTCCCCCCCCCCCCCCCCCCCCCCCTCCCCCCACCTACCCACCTGTCTCTGTCCTCCTCTCTCTCTCTCTCTCTCTCTCTCTCTCTCTCTCTCTCTCTCTCTCTCTCTCCCCTCTCTCCCTCTCTCTCTCTCTCTCTCTCTCTCTCTCTCTCTTGATGTTTCCTCTGAGGTAGATCCGTGGGTTCTTGTTTTGCTTGCGTCTATCAAAGTGTATAAAAATGTGCACATGTTTTGTGTGGTCTAATATACAATTTTTTTTTGTTATTTACTGGTCGCGCGCGCGTGTATGTGTTTATTTTACGTGTGTATGTGCATGCGTGCATACGCGCGCGCGCGCATGTGTATGTGTTTGTGTATGTGTGGTGTGTGCCTTTTTGTTAGTAAACATGTTATTTTTAGCGCTTAATGGAACATTACATAAAATATTGATAATTGAGCAACTATAAGCTCGAGCTCTTGGTATTTGGTTTAAGTTTGAATAACTTGTATGAGACAAAAATAACGTTCAACGAGCTTTTTCTTAAATGAGAGAGAGAGAGAGAGAGAGAGAGAGAGAGAGAGAGAGAGAGAGAGAGAGAGAGAGAGAGTGAGCGAGAGAGAGAGAGAGAGAGAGAGAGAGAGAGAGAGAGAGAGAGAGAGAGGAGAGAGATTTATATAGTTTGAAACAAATAAACCATAGTTTTTTTTTTACATACGTTTACTTCTCGTATTCTAGAACACTGGGGAGCGTTGCCAGGTATGGCACGCAGAGGTACCTTCATCAAAAACTGAAGTTGTTTTTCAAAAGAGGAAAGAAAAGAGAAATTACATTCTAGTTTTTGAAAATGAAAATTGGGCTGTAGTTGATCCTTTCAGTCATTTGCCTTAAGACTGCAGCCGGAATGGAGGTTGCAACGAGGCCAGAAAGATGTGTGTTGACAGGGCACCGAAAAAGCCATGTTTTTACTCATTAAAATGCCAGACAGTGACATCTCACACTTGCAATAGTTCTAGATTTGTTTCATGAACTCAGTGAATCTGTTTTGTTGTATGGGTGGTGAAATTTGTGGATGTGAAAATTTAGCATTGGAAACGACAGCTCAAATTTCTATAATACAATTTTCGTTTAAGTCGAAGTGCTATCGATTCCTTTGTTTCTGGTAAAAGAAGAAAGTTAGAATGACGAAATTTGGGCCAGCTTATTTCAGAGAAATGCACTTGTTTTTTTTTTTTTGACAGATTAGCTATAACATGACAGAGGATTACTGACTTTAAAGCAAATTTAACAGAAACTGTGTATGAATGCGTTAGGGATTCACAGAGCTTCATCAGTTTGTTTTCTTTTGTAGAAGAATATAGAACACAAGGTAAAGAGTTCATTAATCCAAAAAAAATGGCAGGAGTCTCTTCACAAACATTTGAAATCTGATTTTTTGCAGAGAACAGTTTATGACGACTTCCCGATGAATGAATATTGCATTGATGTAATTTCGTTTTGTATTTAATCATAAAACATGAAATAGAAAAAGAACGACGACATGGACTGTGTCCTGAAAAGAAAGAATATGTAGAGACTGAGAATATGAATGAGGTAGATGATGAATTTCATTTGGTATTTGACTGTTCAAAATACGCAGCTTTGAGACGTCCATTTGTGTCAAAACGATAGCTGAAAGCCTTTGAATGTTTAACCATTGTGATTTGTTAAGTAGTGTTTCGGGTACCTGTCTGTGCTAATTTTTTCAATGTACATCAAATTTAGCGTGATTCTTTGTTTAGCCCCCTTTTCAGGAATTTTAGGATGAAAGACTTTCTTAATTTAGTTACGTTAACGTTGTCCTGAAACTTTCAGCGATGCGAAAAGTGTGTCTCTTCGTTTCATTTCATTTCATTTTTTTTTTCATTCATGTTGATAACCGTTTGCCTATAATTACCCCCAAAAGGGGTGAAAGGAAATAAATATTGAGTTGTATTGTGTGTTTTATTGTACTGCATCGTATAGAAATGTATTACATAGTGTTTGAAGGATATACATTTAGCTCGTTTTCTGCAGTCTGTTTCAGTCTTCGTCTTGCACTGCTAATGACTGTAGAGATGAAGGTTTTGTCTGTGGTTTGCACAGTGTGAGGATGTCCTGAAAAAGCCTAGGATGGTCTCTTGGAATGTGAGGATAAAAACCTAACTCTCTCTCTCTCTCTCCCTCCCTCTCTCTCTCTCTCTCTCTCTCTCTCTCTCTCTCTCTCTCTCTCTCTCTCTCTTTCTCTCTCTGTCTCTCTCTCTCTCTTTGTCGGGGGTCTGTCTGTCTGTCTGTCTGTCTCTGATTATCTATCTATCTATCCGTGTACATCTGTCTGTCTACCTGTCGATCTGGTCTTTTAGTCTGTCTGTCTGTCTATCTTTCTGTCTGCCTATCTATCTATCTGTCTATGTATGTATGTATGTATGTATGTATGTATGTATGTATGTATGTACCTATCCATCCATCCATTTATCTATCTATCTGTTCATCTATCTATCTGTCTGTCTATCTGTCTATCCATCTCACCATCTATTTATCTCTCTCATCTCCCTATCTCTCTATCTCTCTATCTATCTATCTATCTACCTGTCTGTCTACCTACCTGTCTGTCTGTCTCTATGCAGTATGATGGTGGCTTTGGGTTGCTAATGGTGGGGACCCAAACAGTATCGGTTTATCTACCTGTCTGTCGGTCTACCTGTCTGTCTGTCTACCTGTCTATCTATCTGTCTATCTACCTGTCTGTCTGTTTGTCTGTCTGTGTATTGTATGATGGTGGCTTTAGGTCGCTAATGGCGGGGGGGGGGGGGGGGGGGGGGGGGGGGGGGGGGGAGCCAAAACAGTGTCGGTTTTTCAGGGGGGCTCCGCAGTTCCCTATTGTCAGCTGCGATGGCGTGGTGTCAGGACGGAGAGGAGAAAGGGGACTCGCCCCCTCTCGCATTATTTGTTCAGGGTTCTACAATGACATTGTTTATTAGTTCCACGTGGCCCGCACAGGCAGCCGACAGGGATCGTCGATCTCTTTCCGCCCCCCCCCCCCCCCCCCCTTACCGCACCCCCTCCCCGTCCCCCCCCTTCCATCCCATATGCCGAGAGAATTCGCCTGGGTAGTAGGTTGGTTGGCAGCTCTCTTAGAATAACAGTGAGTCACAATGGCGCATCGCTGGCCCCGCTACAAACTTCGCCTGTCGCCGCCCCCCCCCCCCCCCGACCACTTCGATCTTCATCTGATGCTGATTGGCATCGTTGGTAAGCAGCCTGTCGCCGTCGCGGTGCCTAGGACTGACTACTGACTAGAGAGACCTTTTCCGAAGTCATTGGGAGCGAGTCTTGGTTCAAGAAGGCAACGGGTTAAGGGTGGGGTGGGAATGGGGTGGGGTGGGGGGGGGGGGGGGGGGGTGGGATGGAGAGTTTATTGTTGAGGAGGATGTTCAGTGGGTCGCAGGGTGCCTGATGGGATGTCTTTAAGTGCCACGTGGCTCACTGGGGGATCCCTAAGCTCGCCGTCCAGACGGTTCCCAGTTCAAATCTCTAGGGCGCCCCCTCGTCAAACTAGACGTCATGGTAAGCCCTACCTTCGTTCAGTGTCGTGCCAGTGGTGTCCCCTTTCCTCTGTCTTCCCCTCCGCTCTCCCCCTGCTCTCCCGGGATGGTCCTCCGGCTGCCCGTCAGTGTTGGCCAATGTGGACGTGATATCTGCCCGTCAGTGTTGGCCAATGTGGACGTGATATCTGCCCGTCAGTGTTGGCCAATGTGGACGTGATATCTGCCCGTCAGTGTTGGCCAATGTGGACGTGATATCTGCCCGTCAGTGTTGGCCAATGTGGACGTGATATCTGCCCGTCAGTGTTGGCCAATGTGGACGTGATATCTGCCCGTCAGTGTTGGCCAATGTGGACGTGATATCTGCCCGTCGGTGTTGGACAATGTGGGACGCGATATCTGCCAGTCGGTGTTGCACAATGTGGACGCGATATCTGCCAGTCAGTGTTGGACAGTGTGTGGACGTTATATCTGTCAGTCCTGTTGGACAATGTGGACGTGATATCTGCCAGTCGGTGTTGCACAATGTGGACGTGATATCTGCCAGTCGGTGTTGCACAATGTGGACGCGATATCTGCCAGTCCGTGTTGCACAATGTGGACGTGATATCTGCCAGTCGGTGTTGCACAATGTGGACGCGATATCTGCCAGTCAGTGTTGCACAATGCGGACGTGATATCTGCCAGTCAGTGTTTGCACAATGTGGACGTGATATCTGCCAGTCGGTGTTGCACAATGTGGACGTGATATCTGCCAGTCGGTGTTGCACAATGTGGACGCGATATCTGCCAGTCAGTTTTTGCACAATGTGGACGTGATATCTGCCAGTCGGTGTTGCACAATGTGAACGTGATATCTGCCAGTCGGTGTTGCACAATGTGGACGTGATATCTGCCAGTCGGTGTTGCACAATGTGGACGCGATATCTGCCAGTCAGTGTTGCACAATGTGGACGCGATATCTGCCAGTCAGTGTTGGACAGTGTGGACGTTATATCTGTCAGTTCTGTTGGACAATGTGGACGTTATATCTGTCAGTTCTATTGCACAATGTGGACGTTATATCTGTCAGTTCTATTGCACAATGTGGACGTTATATCTGTCAGTTCGTGTTGGACAATGTGGACGTTATATCTGCCAGTCAGTGTCGGACAATGGGACGTGATATCTGCCAGTCAGTGTTGGACAATGTGGACGTGATATCTGCCAGTCAGTGTTGGACAATGTCGACGTGATATCTGCCAGTCAGTGTTGGACAATGTCGACGTGATATCTGCCAGTCAGTGTTAGACAATGTGGGTGTTTTATCTGCCAGTCAGTGTTGGACAATGTCGACGTTATATCACAAGGCGGGGGATGGGGGTGGGGAGGATGGGGGGAGGAGATGGCTGGAGGGATATTTCTTTTATCTGTGTATGGTGCAGAAAAGGGGCCATGTCTGTAGTCACCAGATAGTATTTCAGAATAAGAATGACGACCACATAATGTTTGTTGTAAATCAATTTCAATACAAACAAACGAACAAAAAACCCATAGAGGGTGGAAATGACTTTGACTGTCTACATTGAAACTGTAATACAATCTGACAGTTTTCTTTTTGTCAGTCCAGAAGGGCGCTGGATATGACAGGTCACTTCAATGTGAAATTGACGTCTTACGCATATGATCATGTATGCAATATTGCCATTGAGCCGACTAGCCCAGGGGATGGTTATGGTTAAAGGCAGGCCTCAATTCACATGCAAACATCCGTACACGTGCGCACAATATTTATACTTGAGAGAGAGAGAACTCAGGAGAAAACTTTTATTCGATCAAGCATTGGGATTTTAGGCACAGAGAGAGAGAGAGAGAGAGAGAGAGAGAGAGAGAGAGAGAGAGAGAGAGAGAGAGAGAGAGAGAGAGAATGCGGAACGCGAATTTCATTTTATGTAATCTTAGATTTTTTTTTTTTTTTTACTTTATTTTTTTTTTTTTCCTTTTTCTTATTGGCCACAGGCATTTGAAGAGAGAAAGAAAGAAGGAAGGATGGGCAGACAGAGAACGAACAGAACTCCAACAATTACCCACAAAAAAAAAAATCAAAAATGGAAAAAGAAAAACAAACGTAATGCTTATAATGATGAAAAGCATCACACACAAAAGCCCTGACGAAACCCAACTTGACGCGGGTGGTCCTTCATCTGTGTCCGGAGAAGTCTTCCCTGCCCTCCGGTGTTGGTTTAAAGCCGCCACGGTATACAGTGCCACCACACACCGCCATTTTCCATTTCGCTTTACCCTTCCCAGCCTGTCTATCGCCAGGAACTAGCCCAAGTAGTAGACAATGGAGGCACGTACAAGTACTGTCGCACACAGCGTGGTGAGCACGCGCGACTCGTTCAATCTGATTTGACGTTCGGCGACACGTGGGATGGCACCTTTTAGTTTGGGGAATCTACGCTTATGTGTCACTTCTGTGGAAAGGAGATTTGTCCTGGGTGTGTAATGTTTCCCCCCCCCCCCCCCCCCCCCCCCCCCCCCCCCCCCCCCCCCCCCCCCCTTTGGGGACAACTGCGGGTTTCTTTGCTGTTGTTGTTGTTTTTTTCGTTTGTTTATTTTTTTTTTTGATAACTGTTGACGTAATTCATGATTCGTGTGGTTGTTAAAACTCTAATCGTTTGTATAACATTACGAATGTTCAATGATTTTTTTCCCCCTGAAACTTTAGGGGTAGGTTAAAACAGGTGGCAGAAATTTGCCAGTCCCTTTTTCCCTTAAACTTTCAGACCGGAGAGCGGAAGATGTAGCATTTAGAAGCCATAATATAGCGTTAGAGCTATGGTTTTTCCTTTGCGTCAGGGCACTAAGCTATGTCCTGTATGTTTTCCCCCTTGAATTTGTCCAATGCATTAGGGAGCCATTGTTTGTCCTATACGTTAGGGAACTACGGTTTGTCCTATGCGTTTTCCCCCTTTAATTTGTCCTATATGTTAGGAACTATGGTTTGTCCTATGCGTTTCCCCCTTTAATTTGTCCCCCGTTAGGGAACTATGGTTTGTCCCTACGCGTTTTACCCCTTTAATTTGTCCTATACGTTAGGGAACTATGGTTTGTCCTATGCGTTTTACCCCTTTAATTTGTCCTATACGTTAGGGAACTTTGGTTTGTCCCAGGCTTTCTCCCCCTAAAACTCTTGGTCCAGGTATAGCATTGCGGAGCAAAGATTTCTGTGAGGGGTCTATCCTTTAATATAAACTCTTGCACTAGATGAAGCACTGGAGAGACAAGATATGTCCGATGAATTATTTCCTCTTCAGTTTTCGAGAAGCTGTTACATTTAGGAGCAGGGATTTACCCTCATGTCTGTATTTTGTATATTTGCCAGCTTTTGTAAAATCGTGACATACATTCAGCATTTAGGAGCAGGGATTTGTCCTATAACATTCGTGTCTTTGTCTAGACGTTAGCTTAGAAACGTTGGGCAAATCTTCTCCCAGTTTGATAAACGACAGTTGTTGCTAGGATCAACATTTGCAAGTAACAACATTCTGAGGTCTCTGAATGCCAAAACTGAAAAAAACGTCGAAAGAAGAACAACAAAAAAAGTTCGCAAACGAGTTTTTGAAAACAGTGTCCGAAATAGGGAGCTATTTCCATTTGACCACGGAATAGATAGGGCCTGCAGAGTTTGAATTCCCTCCGTCGTCGCTTTTTCTTTTTTTCTTTCTTTTTTATTTTCAAATCTTTTTTCAGTTTACCTGGTTTCCACCTGTATACCCTTTTCGTTCAATAAGAATGGTATCCTCGCCTTCTGCAAACGCCATACCTGCCATTCCCTCTTCTGTATCACTTAGGGCAGGGGGGAGCCAGATTAGCTCAGTTGATTGAGCGCCCAGACTCGTGATCCTGGGGTTGCGGGTTCGAATTTTATTATCGATACAGCAGGATTTTTCCCTCGGAGTTAACATTGGTTCTGACTCCATTCCCCATACAGTCCTTCGAGTGAGACTATAAACCGAGGTTCCGTGTGTGAACGCACGCACAACATCTTGCACACACACGTACAATCCCATCACCAGCTTTTCGGAAGAGAAGGGCCAGTTTGCCCGTTGGTTTGGATGACACGTTACACATAGCGGAAAGAAAGGAAAGCGGAAAGACTTAGGGCCTACTGTGACTTCGCTTTTCTTTGTTTAGGCTTCACTGACGCCCATTGTCTGTGTGCCTTAGTAGCTCATTCCCTGCGCTGGTTCTTGAAAGTCGTTGCCTGTTTTGGCTTGTAGAATGTATAGTGTGCCAGCTTTGTTTCGTAATCTGGCGACTGGGCATTAACACTGAGTGCACACTGTCCACAGCGGGCATCAGCTCTCCGTTCTACAGTGTCAGTGGGTCCTTCAGACCATGTCAGTGCGTTTCCGTGGCAGTGTTATATCTTCATCGTTTCTATAATGTGGCAGTGTTATCGTCATCGTTTCTACACAGTGGCGGTGTTATCTTCATCGTTTCTATACAGTGGCAGTGTTATCTTCATCGTTTCTACAGTGGCAGTGTTATCTTCATCGTTTCTCTACTGTGGCAGTGTTATCTTAATCGTTTCTACTGTGGCAGTGTTACTTAATCGTTTCTATACTGTGGCAGTGTTATCTTCATCGTTTCTACTGTAGCGGAGTTATTGTCATAGTTTCTATACTGTGCCAGTGTTATCTTCATCATTTCTATACTGTGGCAGTGTTATATCCATCGTTTCTACTATGCCAGTGTTATCTTCATCGTTTCTGCTGTGGCAGGTTATCTTCATTGTTTCTACTATGGCAGTGTTATCGTCATCGTTTCTATACTGTGCAGTGTTATCTTCATAATTTCCTCTGTGGCAGTGTTATCTCCCATCATTTCTACTGTGGCAGTGTTATCTCCCTCATTTCTACTGTGACAGTGTTATCTTCATCGTTTCTACTGTGGCAGTGTTATCTCCATCATTTCTATACTGTGGCAGTGTTATTGTCATAGTTTTCTACTGTGGCAGTGTTATCTTCATCGTTTTCTACCGTGTAAGTGCTATCTTCATCATTGCTATTGTGGCAGTGTTATCTTCATCGTTTGTACTGTGGCAATGTTATCTTCATCATTTCTATACTGTGGCAGTGTTATCTTCATCGTTTATACTGTGGTAATGTTATCTTCATCATTTCTACTGTGGCAGTGTTATCTTCATCGTTTCTACTATTTTTTTTTTTTTTTTGTTTTTTTTTTTTGGTGGCAGTGAATTCAGGAAAATGCCCGGCGCCCATCGCACTGCTTTAAAGAAAAGATGAGTTAAACGAGGAGTTATCATGCTCGGAATCAACGGTTTTTCATACGTACCCAGGTGTTTAGTGCTCTTGCAGTTGTGTGAAGGATAGGAGTTCTTTCCCCTGGGGAGGGATGACAGCCCTGAAATGGGCACTGCGTGGTGGTCAGCTGGACTATAACAACGACACTCATCATTTGACGAAAGGACAACACACATAATAAAGATCTGGAGCGATGATGCTATCATTAGGCCTTCGAAAAAAAAAGCCCGTCTCCCTCTCCAGTGAAGAAGAAGAAAAAACTTGGCTATTGCTTGGAGAGGTGGTAGTAGTAGTAGTATAGCAGCAGCAGCAGCAGCAGTAGTAGTAGCAGTAGTATAGTAGTAGTAGTAGTAGTAGTAGTATAGCAGCAGCAACAGCAGCAGCAGCAGTAGTAGTAGTAGTAGTAGTAGTTGTAACAGTAGTAGTAGTAGTAGTAGTAGTAGTAGTAGTAGTAGAGGTGGTGGTAGTAGTAGTAGCAGCAGCAGCAGCGAAGTAGTAGTAGTAGTAGTAGCAGCAGCAGCAGCAGTAGTAGTAATAGTAGTAGTAGTAGAGGTGGTGGTAGTAGTAGTAGCAGCAGCAGCAGCGTAGTAGTAGAGAAGTAGTAGTAGTAGTAGTAGTAGCAGTAGTAGTAGTAGTAGTAGTAGTAGTAGTAGTAGCAGCAGCAGCAGCAGCAGCAGTAGTAATAGTAGTAGTAGTAGAGTAGTAGGGTAGCATTAGTAGTAGCAACAGCAAAAGTAGTAGTAGTAGTAGTAGTAGTAGTAGTAGTAGTAGTAGTAGTGATGATGGCGATAGTTGTACTGGTAATAATTGTAACAATAGCAGCAGCAGCAATCAATCAATCGATCAATCGACGCAGTCAGTCAGTCAGTCAGTCAATCAGTCAGTCAGTGTGGCGGTTAGAGGTGGACACTGAGGTTGCTTACCACTGTACCAACTTAATTCCCCTTTCCTTTTCTTCCTCCACCACCCACGTCCCCCCCCCCCCCCCCTCCCCCCCCCCCCCCAACTCCCATACCCATCCACCCCCATAGCCCTCCTCCTCTCCCCCCCCCCCCTCTCTCTTGTGCCCTCCCCCCCCCTCCTTCCTCGCCCCCTCCACCCCGTCTTCCACCTTTCTCTCCCTCCCCCCCCCCCCCCCCCCCCTTTATTTTACTGTATTTTATTTTTTCTAAACCCTTCACAAATACAAAAAGTGGGTCCTCCGAAATGCCAAGAGCGCGCAGGTCGGGTGGCTCAGGCTGACAGGGTGAAGAGGGTGGGAAACGGGCCGGTGTCAGATGACCAAAAAACTGGTTTCCGTGCTCTCTTTTGTGGCACGGGCCTCCAGGAAGAATGGCACACACACGTGGCGTTTACCATTACCACCCCCGGGTAGCTCAATGGGGCCGGGGCTGCCTGGGCCCTCGACTGACAAGTTTAGAACGCCTGGCAGAGACTCTCTCTCTCTCTCTCTCTCTCTCTCTCTCTCTCTCTCTCTCTCTCTCTCTCTCTCCTCTCTACTCTCTCCCGCCCACCCTCTCTCTCTCTCTCTCTCTCTCGCTCGCTCCTTTCCCCTCTCTCGCTCTCCCTCCCTCTCTCTCTCTCCCCCTCTCTCTCTCCTCTCCCCCCCCTCTCCCCCATCTCTCTCTCTCTCTCTCTCTCTCTCTCTCTCTCTCTCTCTCTCTCTCTCTCTCTCTCTCTCTCTCTCTCTCTCTCTCTCTCAGTTTCCTTTGTGCGGGCCAGCAGGATGTTTTTATACATCGAGAAATTACTTCTAAGTAAAAGCTAATCTGTTCTCCTCGCTGTCTCTATCACAACAGTTCAGATTTTGATCTATGAACCCGCGCAGTGCCCTGTATCGTTTTGCCTTGCCTTTGCCGGTTTGTCTTGCCTTGCATCGCTTTGTCTTGCCTTTCATCGTTTTGCCTTGCCTTTCATCGCTTTGCATTACCTTGCCTCGCTTTGTCTTACCTTTCATCGTTTTGCCTTGCCTTGCCGGTTTGTCTTGCCTTGCATCGCTTAGTCTTGCCTTGCATCGCTTTGCCTTGCCTTGCCTTGCATTGCTTTGTCTTGCCTTGCATCGCTTTGTCTTGCCTTGCATCGCTTTGTCTTGCCTTTCATCACTTTGTCTTTGCCTTTCATCGCTTTGCTTTGCCTTTCATCGCTTTGTCTTGCCTTTCATCGCTTTGCCTTTCATCGCTTTGTCATGCTTTCATTCATCGCTTGCCTTTCGTCATTTCGCTTTGTCTTTCATCGATTTGTCTTGCCTTTCATCGCTTTGTCTTGCCTTGCATCGCTTTGTCTTGCCTTTCATCGCTTTGCCTTTCATCGCTTTGTCTTGCCTTTCATCGCCTTGCTTGCTTTCGTCGCTTTGTCTTGCCTTTCATCGCTTTGTTTTGCCTTACCTCGCTTTGCCTTGCCTTTCATCGCTTTGTCTTGCCTTACATCGCTTTGTCTTGGCTGGCATCGCTTTGTCTTGCCTTTTATCGCTTTGCCTTGTCTTGCATAGCTTTGCCTGTTTGTTTTTATAAACCCTAAGGTAGGGGGTGTGGAACACACCGCTGATGACTTTGCCGTGCATGTCCCGCCATGTGTTGTGCTTCCTTGCACACACCTCTAGGAGGTGGCGGAGGTGAGATCTCCCTCTACTCCTCCTTCGTGTGGTGCCTTCACGTCTTCATCTGTCTGCCTCGTGGTTGTCTTCCTCACGCTGTGTCCATGCGGGCTGGTGTTAGCCAGACCAGGCTGGCTCATTTGGAAACGCGCCCAGACCTTTACTTACTCTTCCCCTTCGCCACATCGTCATAGTACAACAGTCCGAGTACCCGCCTCATCCGATGTCCTGGACTGACCTGCTAATGCTTGGATGAGATGTTTCCCAAGATGTTCTGCTAACTCTTCTTCGTCTTCAGGGTCTGCCTTTGTTTGTTTTTTTGTTTGTTTTTTTTTTGTTTTGTTGTTGTTGTTTTTTTTTTAGAACATCTTCAACAATGGTCACAAAGTTCCATACCACGAGGGGGTTCATTTCTTTTTTTTTTTCTATTTTGCTTTTTTTTTTTTTTTCTGAGGGAGATGGTCTTGTTGCGGTGGCTGTTGGCTAGGCCGTTGTGGCCAGACGTTCTTGGGTTTGTGGTCTTCATGCCTGACGATGGCCTGTGACTTTCACGCCCTTAGAGCCTCTGGATAAAAACGCCATTAAGCCCACCGTTCTCTGTCTGTCTGTCTGTGTGCCTGTCTGTGTCTGCCTGTCTCTCTCTCTCTCTCTCTCTCTCTCTCTCTCTCTCTCTCTCTCTCTCTCTCGCTCTCGATCACGACACACACACACACACACACACACACACACACACACACACACACACACACACACACACATACACACACACGCACACACACGCGCCCACGCGCGCGTGCACACTCGTACGCACACACACTCACTCATTCACTCTCTCTCTGTCACACACACACACACACACACACACACACACACACACACACACACACACACACACCCCCTCAGTGGCGCTACCCCCCACGCTGCTCATTCCGGTCACTCCATCACAGCCACACGTGGATTCATCTTGAACTCGCAGCACCGGCGGCCCATTGTGCCGTCAAGAGGAAACCCACCGGAGGAAACACTGCACTGCTCCCCGAGTCGCTTCGGTGGTGGTGTTCAGTGGTGCTTGTTCTGATCTAATACAGGCATGATACCTCCCTGAAGAAAAGAAAGGAAAAAGAAAAAAGGAAAGGAAAAGAAACGTTTTTTGTTCATACCAGCCTATCAAAGCCACGGCTAACGACAGTAGCTAATCAGTCGCAGAGGAAGGGTAAAGAGGTGGCCCACTCCACAGAGTGCTGTGGTGTTCGTTTTATACTGCGCGCGAGAAATGGGTGGCATGAAAGGCTGTTTCACATCATTTCTACATTCATTTCTATATTCATCCAATCAATCATCATGCCTGGAATAACGTCTCTGTCAGCCCTCGGAAAGCAGGATTCAACTTTATTTGTTCTGAGTCATCTTTTGTCCTTCTTCACTCCTTTCTTCTATTTTTGTTTCTGTTATTGTGTAGGTTTTATGTTCATTTCTTTGTTTCAGTTTCACGACACTAAAACCAAACCAAGGCAAACAACAAAAAACAAAAAACAAAATAACAGACCCAGCCTTGACCCGACACCATGACCAGTCTCTCGGTCACTTTCCGGCCGTCAGCCGAGTGGTCTGCTTCTGTACTTCTGTACTGCCCTTGTCGTCACTAAAGTAGGTTGGGGGAGGGGGGGGGGGGGGGGGGGCGCTGACAAATGAGATGACCAGCGAGACACGGGACAGCGGCCCTTTGATCACGGTCCCCACGACCTGAAAGATGCCCCACGGTCCTAGAACCGTTGTCCGGTAGAGGGCGGCGTGGGCAGTGTGGCCAGATCCATGGCAGCTGACTCGCTTCAGAAGGTCAGGATTTCTGGTGTGATCCGTGACAGTCATTATCAGCAAGAACACGCTCACGTGAAAGCAGCACTTGGTGACATGAAAACAGCTGTTTTCATGTCAAAACGGTTGATCCCCTAGGCTGTCGCTTTGGATGCATCAGATGATGAGTCCACAGAAAAGAAAGAAAATGCATCCCTGGTCAGCCGTGAGCGGTTTTCAATATTCCAACAGCAAGCTGTGGTGGTGCGGTAGCTAGGTCGCAGAGGTACTAGTTGGGAGGTCATAGGTTCGATTCGCATCGAGGCAGTGTTTCTTTTTGTTTGTTTGTTTGCTTGTTTTTTTTTTTAACTCCAGAAGGTTCTCCTGATCACCCGGAGTTGGGTTTAGTGTCGCTCAGATGGGAAGACTGAAACCACACGTCGAGTTTCATCCACTGAATGGACGTGTCTCAGTGATGCTCAGATCTTCTGACCAACACCGCATGTGTCTGTATCTGTCGAGCCTGGTTGACATCGGGGATACATTATGAGAAGCAGCGTACAATTCAGCCTCGTCGTATAGTCTGAGACCAGAATACCGTAGTACTTTCTTTCTCCTCATCGGTCCTATTAAAAGCCTCATATTCTATGATCTTGCAGTCCCTGCTCACATAATCTCCTCAGTTTTGTTTGTTTGTTTTTTCATACAACCTGTCCACGTCTCCCCTTGATGAGTTCGTGGACAAGTCAAAGGTGTCAGGAAGGTCGTGGGTACCATCGTTGGAAGCACTTTGGTGGTGCTCTAATTCGAAACTCGCGCTCACTCCTGTACCAAGCAGTTAGTGTTGTGTTTGGAGGGCTTAGTGGGTGATTTCCTGCATAAGATGATCAGCACAGACACCTCTACCAGCACCGACTGACTCGTCAGCAGAGCAGTGTTTTCTCTGGCGGGTGACCTCACAGCTGTATGTGGCTTGCTCTACGTGGACAGCCGGCGCTGGGCCTGTGACAGGACCAACTGGAATGTGGCTGTGTGCGGGGTACCGGAATGAGCAGGGTGGAAATAAGAGAAGGGGGGGGGGGGGGGAAGAAGACAAGAACAAAATATGACAATTGTTTCCCCTTTCTGGCATCCTCTGTCTTCAGAAAACAACCTTACGAGAACCGTCAATCCACGCAATAATACATTTGACAACCAGTGCGCATGCAGTAGTGCATGATTCAGCGAAACTTTTTTCTTTTTACAAAATCATAATTATCCTTCTCATGGTAATAATGTTTTGCCGCCACAATCGACTCAAAAATCGAAAAAAAAAACAACCGAAGAATTATAAAGCAATAACACAAACGATAACCTGAAAACAGAAAAAAATACAAATGTTTCCTTTAAAAAAAAAAAAAAGGAAAAAAAAAAGAAAAAAAGCATTGCAGAAAAAAATCGTCATTACCGTCTTATGATGCTAATGAGCTGCCATACAGGGTCACGCCAGGTGTTCAAGCGTGGGAGCAAGGATCAGTGGTTGTTCCGGTCGTCGGGGGAGGGGTCCAGTGAAGGACTGACGGGGGGAGGGGGGGGGGGGAGACTTGTCAGCGAAGATAGGCTTCCTAGGGAGCCCAGTGTGCCTGTTCCAGATCAAGTGTGTATTATCTGGCCACATGTTTGTTGGCATAGAAAGTGTTTGGATTGCTGCGGTGACTGGAGTCAATGATAGCTCAGTGAGTGAATGATAAATCAATGATTTGATTATCGATTTCGAAGACTCTGCTTTGTTGTTCGTTGTTTGTCTGCTACACTGTTTGTCTCTCTCCTCTCTCCCGCCTCTCTCCTCTCTCTCTCTCTCTCTCTCTCTCCTCTCTCCTATCCCTCCTTCTCTCTCTGTCTTTGTAATTGTCTCTTATCTCCTCTATTCTTTCTCTCTCTCTCTCTCTCTCTCTCTCTCTCTCTCTCTCTCTCTCTCCTCTCTATCTATCTATCCTCTCTCTCTATCTCGCTCTCACCTCCTCTCTTCCCTCTCTTCTCTTTCTCTCTCTCTCATAACAGAAAGTCTGTGTCTGTGTGTCTGTGGTCCTCTGTCTGTCTGTCTGTCTGTCTGCCTCTGTCTGGTCTGTCTGTCTGGTCTCTCTCTCTCCTCTCTCTCTGTCTCTCTCTCTCTCTCTCTCTCTCTCTCTCTCTCTCTCTCTCTCTCTTAGGTCATAACAGAAAGTCCAGACAGAGGGACCGGACCGACCACTGTCCCACTCAACAGTCAAACTGGACACTTTGCGTTCCCTTCTGGTCATATGAAGGAATGATTACTGGACAGTACAGCCATCGGAGAGAGAGAAGAGAGAGAGAGAGAGAGAGAGAGAGAGAGAGAGAGAGAGAGAGAGAGAGAGAGAGAGAGAGTTTGTTGTGGTTGTTCGCTCGCTTCAAATCAAGCTGGGTTATCTGTTGTGTCCGTCTGTCTGTGTGTTGTTGTTCGCTTCATTGATTTGAATGTGAACCCCCCTCCCTCCCCCCCTCGTTTCTCTCACTCTGATCTCTTTCTTCACCCTCCTCCCCCCCCCCCCCCCCCCCCCCCCCCCACCCCGGCCCCCCTTACCAATCCCCCAATCCCCCTACCCCCGAAAAAGATATAACCGAAGTAGTTTACACACTGTACAATGAATCTGGGAAAGCAAAAAGCAACGAATTATACCACCCCAAAAATGGAAAAAGAGAATTGTATTCGAATGGCAGTGTGAGCGGATCGACAGGTACGCCCCCCCCCCCCCCCCCCCCCCCCCCCACCCCTAATGTCCACCCGGGGTAGCGGATAGCACGCTTCGATACCGCCGTCAGTGTGTTCCCAGCTCTGTGTCCGACCGTCGTTAACCGCTCGTCGCTTGTCGCACGTCTTTCACCCCCTATATCCATTCCCTTATTGATGTCTTGGGCTGGAATTTTATGGCGGCTACGCTCAAAAGCCGAGGTGCCTTTTAGGGGGGACTAGAGAGCAGACATCAAACTTCACCCCAAGATGGTGAGCACAGACACTGGGCGAGGGGCTGAAATGCCGAACGCCTGTACCCCTTCCTCGCAGACCCTGGCACTTCCAGTTCGTGTGTATTCCACTCACACCGCTCAGACTTTGCATGAGATGTTAGTTGTAGTTTCACCAAAAGAGAGGTACGCATTGTATACGGATGCTATAAATGCAGTAAAAGACAAGGAAGGATGGCAGCTCAGCGCAGTTCTGTGTTTGCAGATTATAGCTTCGAACTGAAGCGCACTGTGCGACATGTACTTGCCTGTAATCTCTCCCTCCCTTCCCCCCCCCACCCCCCCCCCTCCCCCCCCCCCCCCCTCCCTCGACATACACGCACAGCGTTTATGAAAAATCATGAGTTTTAATTCTGTCCTGAACAAATTTTGATAAGTATGTCCAAAACAGAACGAGCGTACGCTGCAGAAAATCGCTGTACGTATGGTGCGTCATGTTCGTGGCAGTTCTGTTGTCCTCCATGTCCGTTGATGCTCTGAGCTGGCGCTCTCAGGTCGGCTGGGCTATCATCAACATGAACAGGTCGACGGTTCCTCGTAACAAGTTGTCCCATGTTTCGATAGAGCACAAGAGGACGTGGAACCGAGACTAGGGAAACGGTCATCGTCATGGGCACTTGGAGTGTGGTTCCCGCACACAAAAGTTTCCATTGGCCAGTTGTTCCTATCACCGGAGGAGTAAAGATGATGACGTCCAGCTGTGAAACACTTGGGCTCTGCTTGTGCCCCTGCTGGATCGTCAGTTCCCACATTATCTGACGCGGCTGAGAAAGATCATTATTCCAAGAGAGTTGAAAGAAAAGGGGGGAGGGGGGGAGGGGAGGGAGGGGATGTTGCAGTCTAACATTATACTAACCCCACCCGAAGAGATCCAGACGGACACCAAGCATACCATTCTTAGATTTGGAGACGGGAGGAGGGGTGCCAGATTTCAAACTCACAGCCGCAGATTCATACTGCTGGCCACAACGCGGCATTCTGTCTATCATGCTACCCCCAGCGCACGGCAGAATGGGTCCCCTGTCTATCAGGCTACCCCTAGCACACCGTAGAATGGATCCTCTGTCTATCAGGCCACCCCAGCACACGGCAGAATGGATCCCCTGTCTATCAGGCTACCCCAGCACACGGCAGAATGGATCCCCTGTCTATCAGGCCACCCCAGCACACGGCAGAATGGATCCCCTGTCTATCAGGCTACCCCAGCACACGGCAGAATGGATCCCCAGTCTATCAGGCCACCCCAGCACACGGCAGAATGGATCCTCTGTCTACCAGGCTACCTACCCCCACACACGGCAGAATGGATCCCCTGTC
>JADBJO010000068.1:719786-722286 GCA_016801955.1 Conus betulinus
GATGATGATGATATGCGTGGTTATGGTCGCTGAGAATCGGTTTTGTAGTTTAGGCAAGCAAACTTTGATCATCCGGTTTCGTTGTAACATGTAATGAAGTGTTAGAGACTTCACCCCCCCCCCCCCCCCCCCCCCCCCCCCCCCCCCCCAGCTCCTCCTCCCCTCTTGTGTACCGGTGAGAGGGCGTCGCTCTCTGTGGAGAGCCTGTGGGGAACAAGACAAGACAATGGCGGCATAGCCCGTCTTTGATCTTCAAGCCCACCGTTGAGTTGCTGGGAGCTGAAGACAACATGAGCGGTAAACGGAAAGATGCTGACTTATACAGAGCAGGTGGCTTCAATCGTGTCTTTGACCTTTCACCACTCTCGCCTTTTTTTTTTTTTTTCCTTTCTTTTTTTCTTTTTGTTTCATACACATCATACGGTATGTATCGGGCAAGATGGTATGCTGCATTCTGTAAACTTCCTTCCTATTGGTGCCGAAGTGGAGCGGTATTCACCTGGTGAGAATTGCTGTCGTTCCCCCCTATACGAACCCCGAACATTTTTGGGGGGTCGGTGGTTCGTGTCTGGCACGTGATGGGGTTAGATATTTTTTTCTACTCGCTTTTACCCTTCCCACAGTAAGCCGTGCGTAGCAGCCTGCGTGTTAGCCTCTTTGGAAGAGACGACACTGAAACACGTGCAACACGTGTACAGCGAGCCGAAGCTAACGAGAGACACATGCGCCCTGGCCAGGTGAAATTCTGGAGAGCAACCAGCTTTGATTGGTTACACAAAAAAAAAAAAAAAAAAAAAAAAAACAGACAAGCGAACAGGTGGGTGCCGTCAATCAACTTCTCATTTCACAGACCTTTGATTCGTATGCAACGTTTAGATTTCTAACCGAAATGGCGAAGTCTTGGCCCCACACGTCTCTGTGGCCTGTGTGGTGTGTGTGTGTGTGTGTGTGTGAGGCTGGCTGTATCGGTCAGTGTGATAGTGGGGATGCTGAATCGCTGTCACTGAGAGAAGGAGCAGCTGGGTAGGTCGGAGTGCAGTCCTCCACACTGCTGACTGACTGGCTGCTATCGATAGGAGAAAGGAGGTAGCACTGTGGGTACGTGGAGGAAAGGGGTGTGTGTGTGTAGAAGTAGTACTACTACTACTACTTTCATTTTACGTCTTTTCACAAAATTATGTGATATTAGACAGGGTGTGTGTGTGTGTGTGTGTGTGCGTGTGCACGTGTGCGACTTTGTGTGTGTGTGTGCGCGTTGTGTGTGTGTGTGTGTGTGTGTGTGCACAAAGCGTACAAATAATTACCTACCTGATTATACCAGACAACCACGCCACTATTCAGTCGCTCAAATTATAAGGCGTTGTGATAAATAGGAGACGACCACCACGTAGGCCAGAAAGAGAGAGAGAGAGAGAGAGAGAGAGAGAGAGAGAGAGAGAGAGAGAGAGAGAGAGAGAGAGAGAGAGAGAGACCAGAGAGAGAGAGAGAGAGAGAGGAGAGGACGGATGGACGGACAGACAGACAGACCGACAGAGAATTCATTCAATTCAGGATTGAGATTCTGTCACAAGAAGAGTATCAACAGCTTCTCTGTCCAAGCGACTTCAGCGGCAACACGACAAGTGCTAAAACTGATCCAGTCCCCGGGGACCTTTGAAGAAGACAACAGTCAAGGTCACTTTTTCTCCCCAGCCACCCTCCACCCCCCCATTCCACCCTCACCCCCCATCCCCCACCCATCCCAAACATGTCGCCATATGACAAGATCCCTTAAGTACATTGAATATGACAATCCACATGGGTACTCCCCAGACCCTTTTTTCACGTACAGACAAAGCCTAATTATTTACAACGTACAGTGTTGAGACCGTTGCTATCGGCTGGTCGACGGGAGAACCTTATGGTGGCCTAACGTTGATTTGCTCCCTGTAGACTGCCGGTGTTAGGGCTGTGACACAACCGAGGCTGAATGTGGCTGTGTGCACGATGCTGTGGTCGGAAAGAGCGGCATTGGGGAGTACCACCGAGGGGGGCACGAAAGACAGGACAGCCCTGGCCCTCCATCCTCATGCCACGGAACCTCGGTTTATAGTCTCATTCGAAAGACTGTATGGGAAATGGAGTCCGAACCAATGTTAACACTAGAGAAAAAAATCCCCCTATATCGAAACCCCCCGGCGGAGATTCGAACCCGCAACCCCAGGATCTCCCAATATTACGAGTCCGGCGCTCTACCAACTGAGCTATTCCGGCTCCCATCGGACCTATCCCGCAGCAAATTCAATCAGGAGTTGATTCTATAATGCGTCCGACCTTTGACAAGACGCCTCGTTCCGTGATGTCATAAAACGATAACGACGACGTCAACAAGCACTGCTATCCCATCTGAACCTATCCCGCAGCAATTGAAACATTCAATGGGGACAATTTTGTTCCCTACGTGATTATGATTTTTTTTTTTTTTTTTTCTCTGCGGGGCTCTGTTATGGGAAGGGGAGAG
>JADBJO010000068.1:732286-742286 GCA_016801955.1 Conus betulinus
GGGGACTCTCTAACGTTCTTTACGGGGAGGTGGGATGAGGGAAAGGAGGTGGGGGGTGGAGCGAGGGGGGTGGGGGGGGGGGGGGGGGGAGGGAGGGACGGTGATAGTGGACGTGGGTGTGACGAAGCATGCACGTGCTACACCCACACCTACCACACTCGTTATGACAGACGAGCGTGGACAACCATCTCAGAAAGAGAGAGGCAGTGTGTGTGTGTGTGTGTGTGTGGGGGGGGGGGGGGGGAGACTCTGTCTTACACCACACTCATACCACCAGAACGACAACACGTTCATCTCCACCGCACACACACACACACACACACACACACACACACACACGCACGCACGCACGCACGCACGCACGCACGCACGCACGCACGCACGCACGCTCGCACGCACACACACACACACACACACACACATCATTGCTTTCTCTTTGATGGATTCGAACCTGCCACCTGGGACCGCCAACTCGTCGGTCTGCGACGCTTCTCTCTCTGCTTTACATAATTACCTGCCGGAATCTGACATTTGTGTGACGGTTATATAGATTAGTACCGACAGCGCGCGCGCGGAGCCGGACCATAACAAGAAGACGTCTCTAATACTAGAGAGGCCGCCACAGCTCTTGTACGCGCTGGGACAACAACACCTCGGTAGATTGAGGTCATAAGTCCACTACAGCCGTCCACCAAAGCCTGGGCCTTTCGCAGCTGAGCGCACTCAGCTTTTCATGTGCTCCAGTGAAGTGTGCCAGGGAAAGGGATTGTCTGGCACAGGGACAGGCGGCACGGTCCGCCGCGGCCCGCCACACCGAGCGGTGCCAGACCCGACAAATCCTACCTTACCCCCTTTAGCTTACCTTACCTTCCCAGAGAGAGAGAGAGAGAGAGAGAGAGAGAGAGAGAGAGGGAGGGAGGAAGGGGGTGGAGAGGGGAGAGAGAGAGAGAGAGATAGAGAGGAGAGAGAGAGAGAGAGAGAGAGAGAGAGAGAGAGAGAGAGAGAGAGAGAGAGAGAGAAATGATGTGGAACTGAAATACGAGGTCTAGGTCTTCAGCCATTACAAGCAGCATCTAAATTGGTGGGATACACGTTACTGAGGGAGGGAGAGAGAGAGAGAGAGAGAGAGAGAGAGAGAGAGAGAGAGAGAGAGAGAGAGAGAGAGAGGAGGTGACACACAAAGGGAGATTCGGCGAGACGGTGACACACACGCGCGCGCGCACGCACGCACACACACACACACACACACACACACACACACACACACACACACACACACACACACACAGAGTTTGACTTTTTAGATTCGTTGGCAGTTGTGTCCCTTTTTGAATTAACGAGACACCTTTTGGAAAGTCCATTAAGGAACATTTTATAATCATAATCGTAAGTTAGATTACTTTAGTTATTTTTTCTCTAATTTTTCATAGTTACTGTCCTTTAAATTCATCTACCCTTTATTTTTGTTCATATGAACCACATCGTCCTCTTCTCTTCTTTTATGATAATAGTCTAAAAAATTGTAAACACTATGTTATTTAGACGTCTGCAATCACCTACATGTGTGACGAAACGTAAAACAGAACTCCTTCCTACACAGAGGGATAGGGGTGGGGTGGGGGTGGGGGGGGGGGGGAGAGACCCCCGGGCAAGTAGACTGAAACAACAACAACAACAACAACAACAACATGAACTTGCAAGTACAGTGCTCGCCAAAAGGTTTTCATTTTCAAATATTCAGCAAAGTTTTATTGGGTTGAATATCAACTTAAAAATAAAAGCAAATCAGAAATAGCAGACAACGGAAAAAGAACGATGATCGAATAATGAACTCGTTAGTGATTGTAATGAACAAAGTCATGTTACGGCATAACTAACTAAAAAAAAAAAAAAAAAAAAGAAAGAAAACTTGCTCGTATTTAGTTGCCATTAGAAAAGTCATTAGTTTTGATGTCCCATTCACTCACGCTGTATTCTGTTGTCGTGTTTACAGCCAGCGTTTGCTTTAGGGATGTTGGTTTTGAAAAAGTTTTTTTTTTCTAATTTAAAAGAAAAGGAAAGCAAAAGAAAAGATTTTGGATTTTCAGGATTTTAACTGTATAATCATCATGAATTGAAAAAGTAGGTCGTATATATTATCATGTTAAAGTCTTAAAATTTCGTGCAAAATAGAAGCTGCGACAGATTGTTATTTTTTTTTTCATACAGTCCCCACCTGCAGAAAAACGAATGACTACTGACGCAAATTTTATCGTCTTTATTTGTCTGTCTTTCTTTCTTTGCTGCCAGCTTGCTTGTAGATTCCTGTGTTTGTCACCATGTTTTGGAATTAGGGAAAAGCAAGAAGGTAAAATATCCCTTTATTGGGGCAGCTGCATTGCTGCAGAAAGATTCCGGTGATAATTGTGTAAAGTCTGTCCTGTGGTTTGACATGAGGTAAGCACGGAGAGGGGTGGGGGAGGGGGAGGGGGTGGGGGGTGGCTAATGGGGGGAAGGAGACGTGGACAGGGGAAGGAAGGAAGGAAAGGAAGGAAAGAAAACCGCAAATGAGGGACAGGGAGGATCTGACACAGAGAGATGATGACAACAACGTGTTGTCAAAGAATAAAAGTTAATGGAGTAATTAAATCATTCAGGTAATAGACAACACACCCCCCCCCTTTCCCCACATTCCCCCCATACACATACACACATACGCGCGCGTACACACACACACACACACACACACACACACCACACACACACACTCACACACACACTCTCTCTCTCTCTGTCTGTCTGTCTGTCTGTCTCTCTCTCTCTCTCTCTGTCTCTCTCTCTCTCTCTCTCTCTCTCTCCTCTCTCTCTCTCCTCTCTCTCTCTCTCTCTCTCTCTCTCTCCCCCCCCCCTCTCTCTCTCTCTCCTCCCTCTCTCTCTCTCTCTCTCTCTCTTACGCTTTTTCTAGCTGGTAAAAAAATAACTTCGCTAATCAACATGGCCGACATAAAAGCCTCGACAGCGTTCTGACAATATCTTTTCCCACTGCCTTCTTAAAATCATCGTGCCAGAGAACACGATCGCCCGTGGGCCACGCTTCACAGTGGAAGGGAGTGGGGTTGGCGGGAGGGGGGGGGGGGGGGGGGGGGCGGAAAAGAGAGCTCAGCGGCACTCCTCATCAGCTCTGTTAGGTAAAGACACAAATCAGCCCTTGGTATATAAACTCCCTGCAAACTTCGTCCTTGATCAGAAGAGAACACAATAAGCCAAATGTTTGGAGCTGCAATAACAGGGAAAATCAGTTTACGGTTCGTATTTGTCTGTCAGTTTTGCTGCCAGAGAGAGAGAGAGAGAGAGAGAGAGAGAGAGAGAGAGAGAGAGAGAGAGAGAGAGAGGGGGAGAGAGAGAGTTGCGATTCCTTTTTTGTTTGTTTAATTGTTTTTGTTGTATCTTTTATGTGTTTTTTTTTGTCTTTGTTTTGTTTTTGTGTTCTTTTTCTTTTTAGTCCGCTTCTTACTCTACTTTTGGATGTCTGTTAATGAGTTTGCCCATCTTCACGTCCCATTGTTCCTGATTGAAACATTTAGTTTGAACACCAACAACCTCCCTTTTCTTCTTCTTCTCTTCTTTTTACTACTTCTTCATCTGCTTTTTTTTTTTTTTTTTTTACTTCTTCTCTTCTTGTTCATCTTCTTTCTTTTTTTTTTTTTCAACCATTCATCTGCTTTTTACTCCTTCTCCTCCTCTTCTTGTTCGTCTTCTTTCTTTCTTTCTTTCTTCTTTCAACCCATTCATACCGTCTCTCTCATTTTCCTCTTCTCTCTCTTCCTACCTACCTGCCTCTTCTCTCTCTGCTCTCTCTGTCTCCCCTCTGTCTCCCCCCCCCCACCCCTTTTTCCATCCCCACCCCCCCGCACCGCAATCCTCGACCCCCCAGCTCTTGTGTTTTTTCTCACTATCTCGAACTCCTCCAACCTCCAGCGCGAGTCTCTCAACCAAAAGGCAAATGGCTAACAGTTTACCAAGATCCTATACCCAGATATCTTGCCTGTCAGTCACAGATTTATTGTTCCAAATTGAAGCTCTTTCTCTTCGCCGAAGCGGCGGGCCGGGGGGGAGATTGTTCACAGAATAGTCAGACCTTCCCAGCAACGAGGCGTCTCCGTCGACTGTTGGGAGGAACAGGGAAGAGGAACTCCGACAGTCATCACCTTTCTGCACCATCCCTGACCTGTGTGGAATAGGAGCATAGATGACGAAAGCACCCACCTTTGTTTGTGTCCACGTCGTTTAGCTGGAGGAAAAACCGTAAAATCATCAAACAAACAAACAAACTAAGCAAAACAGATAAAGTTAACTGATTTATTCGCTTATAAATAAATGAATACACAAAACTAATAAAAAAAAACAAACTAGTAATGATATTGATAATAGTAACAATAACAACAATAAAAATGATAGTAATGATAATATTGATAATAATAATGATGATAATAATGATAATACGGTGAGACGATTAGGAGAGATCTCTGCCACACACACCTTTCATTTCCCTTCCAGGGTAGGTAATAGCAGGTGCGGAGGGAAAGAGCCTGCCTTCCATTCTGTTTTTGTTTTTTTTTTTTTTCCCCACAATAGGGTGAGAAAAAGTACGCAGTGTAACATTTATTGTCTGTAGGACGTTGGTTCTGACATTCCATGGAAGGAGAAAGTGGTCAGTCCGTAAATAGTAACGTCACAGTCTTCATGTTTACTGGAGTGTTTCTGATCATTTTGCTGAACAGCTCCTGGATCGGCCTCTCTGATCCGGATCCGCACGGAGATATATAATGACTTCGTCTGGGGTGGAGGGGTAGGAAGGGGATGAGGGGGAGGGAGGGGGGGGGCTTGGGAATACATTTCCTATTTTTTCATCGACTTTGGTTGAAATGGGTCCAGAAGATTTAAGTTTGTGTGTGCGTTTGTTTCTTTCGTGATAGGGCGCGCGCGCGTGCACACACACACACACACACACACACACACACACACACACACACACACACACACACACACACACTCTCTCTCTCTCTCTCTCTCACTCTCTCTCTCTCTCTCTCTCTCTCTCTCTCTGGGTAGAAGTCATAGTCAAACACTCTCTAATCTAAGAAAGCTGTTCAGGAAATTGCCGAATAGTACAGCCATACCTGGATCCTCCTTAACGGCAATCCGCCGCCCCTCTTCCTCCCCCACCCCCTCCCCACCCCACCCCTACCCCACGCCTGCAACTCCTTGCCGCCCCTCCACCCCCCCCCCCCCCCCCGCCCTCCTTTTTCAAAGCAGGTCTTAATTGAGAGCGACTTTTCTTAACTGGAAGCTACATGTAACACGAAGAGACAGACAGAAAACACAAGAAAAATGTCCACCACCGCAGGTCGTTAGGGAAAGGAAGTCTCAGCACGGAAGGTCGTTACTGGAAGGTTTGGCTGTGTTGACTGGCAGAGCCGTTGAAACAGATATCTGTTGTAGGTTTGTTTGTTTTGATTGTTTGTTTGATTGTTGTTTGTTTGTTTGTTCGGCCTTGTGGATGATTTAAGGGTTTTGTGGATCTAAGTCACGGTACGCGCAGATTTGAAGGGCGTAAATTTTGTATTAAAAAAAAAAAGAAAAGAAAAAAAAAAAAAAAAAAGACAAAAAAAGTTATGATGGTCATTGTTCTTGATTAGGTCACATAAATCTGCCATCCCCCACCCCTCTGAGTCTCTCTCTCTCTCTCTCTCTCTCTCTCTCTCTCTCTCTCTCTCTCTCTCTCTCTCTCTCTCTCTCTCTCTCTCTCTCTCTCTCATTGCGCATGTTTGTCCTTTTCTGTAGGTCTGCCTGTCTGTCTTTCTCAGTGTGTGTGTGTGTGTGAGTGTGTGTGTGTGTGTGTGTGTGTGTGTGTGTGTGTGTGTGTGTGTTAGGCGCGCGCGCGTGTGCATGCGTACATGTGTGTGTGTGTGTGTGTGTGTGTGTGTGTGTGTGTGTGTGTGTGTGTGTGTGCATTTGCACTTGTGTGTTTGTGTGTTTACATTTGCGCGCGCGCGTGTATGTGTGTGTGTGTGTGTGTGTGTGTGTGTGTGTGTGTGTGTGTGTGTGTGTTTCCTGTGTGCGCGCGCGCGCGCCTTTGTGCATATCCGTTTCACAGAAGATGCCAGTTGATATGAACGTTGTTATGCCTGCCGAGGAAAGGGAGAGAACTGATGACAGGCAAGAAAGCGTTTATAGATGACTGTACGTGGTGCTGAGCTTGCCCTGCCTTTCTCTTCCGCTTCCTTTTCCTCTTCCTCTCTCCTTTCTCCATCCCCCCCCCCCCCCCCCGCCCCCCGTCCTCCCTCACCCCATTCGTCCCACTCCCGCTCCTTTCCCTGGATAGGGTCTCCTCCGGTGGGTAGGTTATCAGCTGCCATGTCAACGCAAAAAAACCTCCTCTGACAGATGTTGTCATTGTCTGGTGGTAACGGATGAAAACTCAGAAATGGCTTGCAGACCTTTCTCAGAAAGCTATCCCCAACCGATCGACAAGTCGCGTCGGCGTTCTCTTAAGCCCGTTCTTCACGAGACGAAAAATCGTGAAACGACGGGGTTTTTTTGTTTTTTTTTTTTTTTTTTTTTTTTTGGGTCTTTCCGCGGCTAAGCGGACACTGCCTGTATAGACAGGCAGTGGAGTGTATAGACGGCAGATCGTGGAGTTTTGTGTATACGACCGATTTTTATCCTGCCATGAAGGCAGCCATACTCCATCTTCGGGGAAAGTGCATGCTATGTGTAACGTGTCATCCATACCAACGGCCAAACTGGCCTTCTCTTCCAAAATTGGTGATGGGATTTTACGTGTGTGCAAGATGTTATGCGTGCGTTCACACACGGAACCTCGGTTTATAGTCTCATTCGAAGGACTGTATGGGGAATGGAGTCAGAACCAATGTTAAACTCCGAGGAAGAAATCCCCCTGTACCGAAATTCGAACCCGCATCCCCAGGATCACGAGTCCGGCGCTCTGCGAACTGAGCTATTCCGGCCCCCGAGACGGTTTTCGTTTCTCACGGTATATTCCAACTCTGTAGATCCGAGCAGTCGATAGATCCGTGTTTGAGGGACAGAGTGAATAGGTGTAATGAATGTAACGATAAACAGATGGTAGGACGATCCTTAATGAACTAAGAAAAAAAACTAGCAATAGCGGCGGAGTAGGTGTTCTGCTGTACGGACAGCAAATCCAAGGTGCAGAGCTTGAGCAGGGTTAGGTTATACCAGGGACGTTCACAGCACTTTCCACGAAGACGTTTACGGAGCTGGAAAGATTTGAAATGTGATAGAAATCTCGTGACCTTCCAGTCATCAAAAATTCATTTTCTTTCTTTCAGTTTTCCCTTTTCACAACAAGAGACCCAGTATGAGTGAGACCCGAATCATTATAATGATGGTAATGATAAAGTATATAACGAATTACACACACACACACACACACACACACACACACACACACACACACACACACACACACACACACACTCTCTCTCCTCTCATCTAAGTCATTCTCACAACACACTTGGTACAGGTCTTAAAAACACACAAAAAATGGGAGATGGGCCGAGCGTGTGAAGTGGAACCAAAGAAAAAAAAAAAGGCGTATGACTGGCCGAATGGAAGTTGAACCTCTCCCTGGCACTGTGTCTATGACTGATGATGAATGGAAATTGACCTCTCCTGAGCACTGTGTCTATCTGATGATGACTGGAAATTGACCTCTCCCTGAGCACTGTGTCTGTCTGATGATGACTGGAAATTGACCTCTCCCTGAGCACTGCGTCTGTCTGATGATGACTGGAAATTGACCTCTCCCTGTGCACTATGTCTGTGCACAGCACTCCTCCCCCCACCCCCTCCCTCCCCACCCCCACCCCACGAACAAAAAAGAAAGACACCAGAATATAGATGAAAGATCCTCCTTGACTACAAGCATGTGTGTTGACCGTCATAGCCTTTTTTGATAATAGAACCGCGTATTTTGCCTCCCCAGAGGGTCTTTCGACCACTGATTCGGACTCGTCAGTCGGTCCCGGCTTATACATGTACGAGGGCCATTCAATAGAAATGATTTTACTGTCTTACTTAAAGACTTTTCATACACGTAGAAGCTTACCTAGAAAAAAAAATTCTACGTACTCTCCCAGTGCTGCCACACATTTTTTTTTGCCACCGATGTACGAGTTTGTGTATGCCTTCAGCGTAGAAATCTGTAGACTGACTTCTAAGCTGGAGTTTTCAAGTTTCAAAATGGAGCGACTGATGGCGGAGAACGAAGCAAAATTTAGAAAGAGTGGGGGTTAATTGCCGCCAAGGACATTGACAAACAAAGCACAGGACAAGACACGATGCATTTCGACCTCTTGGGTCTCCTTCAAGCAAAAACAAAAATAGATCACATTTAACATTTAGGACAGTACAAACAAAGAACGAAGAGAGACTTATCTGATGTCCATGTGGTGTGCTGAGGGTGTGATCAAGGTCGATCTAGTTAGGTCACGGTGCGTTGTCTTACGGTGGCTTCTTTGAAGTGAGCTTTCAAATGACCTGCTTCAGGTCAGAGAGCCCTGTCAGAGAACCAGCTGGTCAGGTTATAGTGACATTGAACCTTGACCTCCACACCCAGGCACCGTAGTTGCTGGGTCACATGGCCCGTCACAGGTCATCAAATAAGGTCAACCAAATTGGTCACCATCACGTTAAGAGAGAGAGAGATAAAGGCCACAGTGACAAATTTATGAAGCCTGCGACTCATCAACCCTGGGATTTATCGGCCATGGGATCTGTGGACTCGCTACTGGAGATGGGATCTTCCATCCTGGGGATTTATCAACCATAGGATCTGTCGACTGTCTTCTGGAGATGGGATCTTCCATTCTGGGGGTTTATCCATGTTGAAATCTGCGGACGTGTGTACTCTTTGAGCGTATTGTGGGTACAAACTTTTTTTTTTTGAGGGGGGGGGGGGGGGGGGGGGGGCAGGCTTTCCACACGGCAGATCAGAAACCTGGACTGCCCAGCCGACCTGTCCGTACACAGATCAAGTTGTCATTGTCCAGCATCGTTGGCTTCGTTCAGAGGAGAACACCTTGACCTTTGGCTGTATGGACACACGCTGTGAATCTGATCTAGTATGTGCATTTGTCCACAGAGGGGGGGGGGGGGGGGTACAGGGGCGGGGAGTATGTGCCAGATGCTTCAAAGAGGTCCTTGAATTGTTCTCTCTTTCTTATGTTGACATCCATTTTGTTGGGAATGTTCCCTTTGTTGGGATTGGTTATGTTACGTCACCGTTCTAGAATAATCGGGGGGGGGGGGGGGGGGGGGGGGGGGGGACTTTAGGAGGCAAGATTTTCGTTGGTTCTGCGAGAAAGAAAGTGGGCTGTTAAGATTTATGTTGTTTTTTGCTTCTTCGTTTGGGTTGAAAGTTTCACAGCATTGCCGACTTGGGACCCTGTAGCAAATTGTCACGGTGGGAGCGGATGTAGGATAGATAAAGAGCCTTTCTCTCTGCTGGAAGTAGTAGTCACCACCGCCTGGTTCCCACAGTCCAGTCTTTGCCAATCAGTCTTCTAGTATGTTCACCGGGGTTTTTCTTATTTTTTTGTTTTGTTTTGTTTTGTTTGCTTGGTTTGTTTTGTTTTTATTCGTTGCACAACCGTTCACTTGAAATGGGTGAAGTCGATGCTGTGGCGTGTGTGTGTGACAGGCTTTCGAACTGAGCAGGTCGATATCTGGAGCGGAGCGCATCGTCCGCGTGGAGCGAGGGAGGGGTGGGGAGACGGAGGGGGGAGGGGTTTCTTTGTAGTTGGAGATGTAGAATGGTAAGAAAGTGGTTGGGGAGGTTGGCAGGAAACCGGAATAGCAGTGGGAATGGGTAGGTGGGGAATGTACGGGGGGGCCGGAAGTCAGAAGACCGAATGAATGAGGGGGCAGCGGTGGGGAGAGGTGGGGAGGGTTCCAGCCAAACTTATTCTGGTGG
>JADBJO010000068.1:754786-757286 GCA_016801955.1 Conus betulinus
AACCTTGTATTGTCGTGACAAGTTTTATGTCAAGGTTCTTTCATACTTTTCAGTAATTCTTGTCACGCAACTTGTGTAAATTGCTTGTTCATCCAGTTACTTCTGTACATGTTTTTTTTATTGATGATGTCGCGCGCGCGCGCGCGTGTGTGTGTGTGTGTGTGTGTGTGTGTGTGTGTGTTTCTTTCTTTCGATGTGTGGTCTTCTCTCATATCTTAAATTCCGTTCTCCTCTCCTCTTTTCTCCTCTTGTCTCCTTTCTGCTCCTCAGCTTTGCTCTGCGTTGCTCTGCTCTACTCTACTCTGCGTTGCTCTGCTCTATTCTACTCTGCGTTTGCTCTGCTCTACTCTACTCTGCGTTGTCGGCTCTATTCTACTCTGCGTTGCTCTGCTCTACTCTACTCTGCGTTGCTCTGCTCTACTCTACTCTGCGTTGCTCTGCTCTACTCTACCGTGCGTTGCTCTGCTCTACCGTGCGTTGCTCTGCTCTACTCTAATCTGCGTTGCTCTGCTCTGCTCTACTCTGCGTTGCTCTGCTCTGCTCTACTCTGCGTTGCTCTGCTCTACTCTACTCTGCGTTGCTCTGCTCTACTCTACTCTGCGTTGCTCTGCACTGCTCTGCTGTGTTGTGCTTTGCTCTACGCACGAGACTAGACCGTACTGTATTATATACTATGCTATGCTATGCTATGCTATGCTATACTCTATTCTACTCTACTATACTGCGCTGCGTTATGCTGTGCTGTGCTGTGCTGTGCTGTGCTGTGCTGTGCTGTGCTGTGCTGTGCTGTGCTAGACTAGTAGACTACACTAAACTATATAACCACCTACAGCCACCCTACACCACACTGCATTGCACCATGTACACATGTACATGTAAGGGTACATAGGGGTAGCCAGGGTGGGCAAGGTTGGAGGGGGATGGGGGGGGATGAGCCCTTTGTATCTATTGTGTTCGAAACGTCGAAAGCTGAGGGGCAGGAAATACGGAAATCGGATGAGAGAGAAGAGGTTGGGGGGGAGGGGGGGGGGGGGGGGGGGATGTCAGAGAGGAGCCAGAGGGGAGGAGGAGGATGGTGGTGGTGGTGGGGCACAGTTCAAAGGGGAGAGATTCCTGACCCCCTCGGCCTCTCCGCCCCCCCCCTCACGCCCTCTCCCCTCCCCCCCCCCCCCCCCCCGCCCGTCCCTCCACACCACCCCCACCCCCTCCTCCCCTGCTCAGTACCGCATCCCACCCCGTCCCTACCACTCTCCATCCCAGCCCCCATGGTTTGAAGGCGTGTACCGGGGCGGAAATAGCTCAGTTGGTTTAGAGCGCCGGACTCGTAATCCAAGGGTTGCGCGTTCGAATCTCCGCCGGGGCCGTTTTCGGTACAGGGGGATTTTTCCCTCGAAGTTAACATTAGTTCTGACTTCATTTCCCATACAGTCCTTCGAATGAGACTGTAAACCGAGGTTCCGTGTGTGACCGCACGCATAACATCTTGCACACACGTAAAATCCCATCACCAACTTTGGGAAGAGAAGGCCAGTTTGGCCGTTGGTATGGATGACACGTTACATACAGCATGCACCTTCCCCGAAGATGGAGTATGGTTGCCTTAATGGCGGGATAAAAAGAAACGGTCATACACACAAAATTCCACTCCCTTTGTTGGGTAGATGGGATTAATACTTGTCTGTCCATAGAGGGAGTGTCGGCAGGAGTGTCAGCCTGCGTACGCAGAAGAAGAAGACGAAGAAGAAGAAGAAAGAAGAAGAAGAAGAAGAACAGGAAACGGGAAAAAAAAAGAAAAGGGGAAAAGAAAAGGGGGGGGGGAAAAAAGGAAAAAAAAAGTTAATCAAATTGAACTACTATACTTCAACACAGCACTTACGGAAAAGATGGTTTGTACCCTAAACTACTGTACGTTACTGTATAAGTTTCTCTCGTGTTTGTAAAGGTTCACATATTCTTGTTGACGATGTTATTGCTGTTTCCACTCCATTCCTCCCATTTTTCATGTTATTCATTTTATTTTTTTTCTACTACTGTGTCTTTTTTTCGGCTCTTTTTTGTTGTTTTTGTCTGTTTGTTTTTCCTTTTCTTTTCCAAAGTTTCCCTTAAAAAAAAAAAAAAAATCCCAAGCACGAAGTGAAATGCTTAGTATATTGTGAATGTATTTAACCGCCAATATATTGTAAATGTCTGTTTGAGCACAGTCTAAGCCTAGGGCTTGTTGTTGCTGATTCGTCCTGTCAATTCTGAAGGTATTCTATTCATTTAAACCAAGAAGAAGAAGAAGAAGAAGGCGTGTGCCTGTGATGATGACGTGAGGTGTGTGTGTTGGTGGTGTGTGGGCAGGCACCTAGGCATGCACAGTGTGGACACCTGGCGGAACCCTCAGCTCTTCATCGTGGGGCGGCGCCCCCAGTGCACCAGCTGAAAGGGCTGTCCCCCGGGCAGATCAAGTTCTGCCAGCTCTACCACGACGACCATGCCGGCCATCGGCAGGGGAGCG
>JADBJO010000068.1:759786-764786 GCA_016801955.1 Conus betulinus
CAGTGATCATTTCATGAGTGAGTCGCCTGACAGCACTGATTTCTTTTCTTTTTAATTCTCACTCACAGAAATAACGTGACTGTTTGTTCGGTAGGGATCATGTCACTGATTTGCTGCCTGATATCAAGGCTTCTAAAAGGGAAAAGAAACCGTGGTATTTTCAGCGGTTAAAAACATTCGTCACGATTTCATGGGTTAGTCACTCCACTGCGGTTCTTTTCCACTGATAGGAAATCCCAAGTCTTGCATATGTGGATAACGGTACTGATATTTTAATGGGTTGATCGCTCGAGAACGATGCATATCCGCTGATAGAAATTCGTGATCTAGCACGGTTTTGGTAGTCACTGACGGAATTTTGTTTTTGGAGGGGGTGGGTGGGGGGGGGGGGGGGGGTAAACAAACTTCTGAACAGTCTGGCTTATCCGTTGAAGGAACTAGCGGTAATGGGTGGACTCATGTGACCAGCACTATAGACACGGGCGAGTCGCTCTACAGCTGCATGCTGGTGCCGTCTGACGAGTGTTCTCTACTGTTTGAATCGGAAAGGGGTTGTCACTCGAGTTCCTCCCACGAAAAGAATGAAAGGAGACAGGAATGGAAGGAAGGAAGGAAGGAAGGAAAGGAGAGAGGGAAGGAAAGAGGGAGGCAGAAGGAGGGCAAGAAACGGGAAACACCACACATCTTCCTAGACAAAATGAGAAAGTACAGAAAGGAAATAAGTATAGAATTCGACTGGCGAGTTACACCACGGACAACTACGCTTACAGAATGAAGTTGGCACTAAATCAACATCCGAAATTCGTCGCAAACAAACCGAAAAAGTTTAACGCCAGCGCACGCTTGAAATATGGGTCAACAATCAACATAGAAGGCACAACGCGAGTTGAAGCTTCTACATTTGCTTGCTGTTGTTGTTGTTGTTGTTGCTGTTGTCGTTGTCGTTGTTGTTGTAATATGGCCAAATATAAGTACAACGTACGTCATGTGTAAAACCGGCCATACGTCCTCTTTTAGTGTGTGTGTGTGTGTGTGTGTGTGTGTGTGTGTGTTGTGTAACTCCTAAGTATGCGAGCAGACTTTTCTGGCTAGGAGATGACCTTGGCAGTGGACTGGTGTGCCAACAGCGTGGGTAGAGTGGGATCTCTGTATGGATCTCTCTATCCAGACAAAGCAGGCGCTTTGCCTAGTCACGGTGTGTGGGGCAGATAGGCCTTTGGCCCGCGGTCAGAGGACCTAATGAAGCGGGCAACGATTAAGGCGCCAGAAGCGAAACCAGCCCTCATGAAATGGGAACTAAAAAAAAAAAAAAAAAAAGAATAAGACTGGTTGTTCATAGATCACCAGATCCTAGTTACTTAACCCGTTTTGTTTATAACCCGCAACCCCCCCTCCCTTTCCCTTTTCTTCCTCCCCCCCCCCCCCCCCCCCCCCCCCTTCCGTCCTCTCTTTGCCCTGCCCTGGGGCATTGAACAAAGCCCTGGTTTGGCGTAGCTTACGGGAAGGAGTTTGAGGGGATGGGGGGAGGCGGGGGGGGGGGGGGGTGGAAGGGAAGGAGAACCGTTGGGATCTCATGATCGCTTTAGCGGACTACGAACGTTGCCCAATGTAGTTGCCGCCCGAAGAATACTCTAGACTTTTGATGAAGAATGCTCTGGACTTTTAATGAAGAATACTCTAGACTTTTGATGGAAGGTACCCACCGAAGACACAGGAACTGAAAGAGTATGGTTTCAATGAAGAAGAAGATGGTGCGTTGACTGATCGTTGAACCAACAAATGAAAGGTCCTACACAGTGGTAGGCTCATCAGCTACCAATGTGGAACAAGTTGACGAAATCCCAGGACGTGTGTGTGTGTGTGTGTGTGTGTGTGTGTGTATCAACTGGTTGGCTACGGGAACATGTTGGGAGACAGGGGGTGGTACGTGAGAGAGGGAGGAGAGGATGCACAATGTCCATGTGCCCACACAAGTAAAATGTAGGTCCTGGGTTATCTTGTCATCGGAGGAGGGAAGAAGGGCGCTAACCAGTACAAACTCCTGACTGACAGTGTTTGTGGGCCGCTGGGTCTTTTGTTGTCAAATGGACAGTCCAACCCAAGGCGAGTGTTGTCAGTACACCCAGCAACGCTCCGCTAAGGAGGTTAAACACAGACACCCACAATTTGTATTCGGCCGCTGTTGGTTTTGGCAAAAATATAGGATCGGAAGGTAGGCTCACCGCCCCCCCCCCCCCCCCCCCCCCCCGCCCCCGACCCCCTTATATATATATATATATATATATATATATATATATATATATATATATATATATACTCAAAAGAAATTATAACACTTGAACTGGGCTGCACTCCAACACTTTAATTCCCATAAATTTTGGCCCTGTTTTGGGGCTTCTTCAGACAACTGCTATCACACACACACACACACACACACACACACATATATATATATATATATATATATATATATATATATATATATATATATATGTGTGTGTGTGTGTGTGATTGCTGATACTGATGTTGAACACTGTTCACTATTTCAACCCTTGTTTTAAACACATCCACTTTACATTAACATACTGTGGGAGCAACAGTCCAGTCCAGTTTTGTGGCCAAAAAAAAAAGAGACCAGTTTCGTGGGTTCAACGAAGAGCTACTGGACTTTGCATAAAAACTACCCTCCCTCTCAGAGTTCAGTGGCTCATACAGAAGACGGAACGGCGAGTTGTACATCCTCTGTAACACTTCAACACCCCCCTCCCCGCTCCAACTCCCCCACCCCCTCCTCTTTTTTTTTTTTACCGTCGAGGGGAAAAACAGTTTAGGGTCAGAGAGAGAAAAACATATCATCCGCATTAACGTCACCACAACTTTGGGAACAAGGGAGTGGCGGGCGGAGGAGGAGGGTGGGGGTGGGGGGTGGGGGTGGGTTCAAGTTGTCTCCTTCACCAGGGGATGGAATCACCAGGCAGACGGCTGACCAACCTGTGGGCAACGGATGGAGGATGGTGGCAGCAATGAGGAGGGGACTGAACGGGAATCGCTCTCCTAGCCTGACAGACGGTCCGCTGAGCTGGGAGGAGAAACAAAAAACAAAAATAAGATGTCTTGTGACTGTTCGTATTGAGAATGTATATCTCTCACGCTTCATTGAAAGACAACTGAAAAGAATTTGGCAGCGGCGCTGAAAACAAACTGCAAATAAACCCAAGACAGTGTGAACATTAGTACGCCCATGATACATCATAAACCCAAGACGGTGTGCACATTAGTACGTCCATGATACATAATAAACCCAAGACGGTGTGAACATTAGTACGTCCATGATACATAATAAACCCAAGACGGTGTGAACATTAGTACGCCCATGATGAACATTAGTACGTCTATGATACATAATGCGAAAGAGACAGGCCACTTTTGGATGGATGTGCCTTGCTCAGACGTCACGAAAAATAAGACATTAAAAACTGCATCAAATTATTGTCCTCAGATTGATGACACCAAACAACCACACGAACTTGAGGGAAGAGGAGGGGGTGTAGGAGAGGGCGGGGGGGGGGGGGGGGGGGGTCTTTTAAATCACCATCATCTATCTGGACAGCCATTTATGGAAGACATTTTTTTCTTTTTATTTGTTTTTAATGTTTTATGTGATGACGTCTAAACAAAACATGTTTGCTGAAAATATTGACTTGACTGTGTTTGAGTTGCGTGTGAAAAGGCGGTTCTTGGCACTCCAGAAAATGGCTTTCTTTCTTGTTTTTCCCTGTCCTCCTCCATCTTTTCTGAACGTTTCAGAACTCTGTCGGTCATCTGATTATTGTCAGAGCACCTTAAACCATCCTTGTGTCGCTTTTTCTTTTTTTTTTTTTTCCGGGGGGGGGGGGGGGGGGGGGGGGGGGTCAAAAAAGGACATTTTAATTCCCTGAGAAAAAAGTAGTTAACCTGTACAACCTACAGTGCCTGCACTATATCAGGTTTTATTTGGCAACCGGTAGATTCCCAACCGGGTAGATTCTCCATTGCAAATAATATGTTACAGCGAAAAATTTCGTGCGATACAAAGCCAGGGGCCCTTTTTATTTTCCATGAGCACTACTAAAAAGAAGATCAGCGAGTATCTTTTTGTGGGCAGCGTTTAAACGCTCTCCCTCTCTCTCTCTCTCTCTCTCTCTCTCTCTCTCAGTGGCTTAAAAAAGAAACAGGTTTGTCATGGTTTCCATGCCGAAGTAACATGCATCGCGCTCAAATTTTTACCCATGGTCCATCGAACTGCATTGCTTAATGAGACTATACTGCTTTAAAGCAGTAGTTTTTTTTCGTTCGTTCTCTCTGTCTGTTGTTATTGTTGCTGCTGCTGCTGTTGTTGTTGTTGTTGTTGTTGTTGTTGTTGTTGCTCTTCTTGTTCTCGTTCTTGTTTTTTTCTTGTTCTTGTTTGTGTTCTCTGACTTCATGCTCTTGGTCTTTTTTCGTCTGTGTTCTCCTCATTCTCCCCCTCTTCCTCGTCGTTGTCCTCCTCCTCCTCCTCCTCCTCCTACTCCTCTTTTTCTTCTTCTTGTTTTTCTCCTCCTCCTTGTCCTCCGTCTTCCTTTACTTTCTCTCCTCCTCCTCGTTGTCGTCGTCCTCCGTCCTCCTCCTCTCTCTCTCTTATCCTCCTCCTTCCTCTCGTTCGGCGTGACACTTCGGGGACCATGTCCTGTCTCGGAGCTCAGCTTGGCTGTCCACTGGAGTTCCCCCATCTGTGTGTGTGCGTGCGAACACACACACACACACACACACACACACGCATCACTCAGGTCAGTTCATCAAGTCTGCTTTATTATACACATCACTTACAGCAGTTGGTTGAGCAATGTTCTTACATCACTAAATGAACCCCCTACCCCTCGTCCTGACCCCATCCCCATCCCCCATCCCCCACCCACCACCTCTCTCTCTCTCTCTCTCCTCTCTCTCTCTCTCTCTCTCTCGTCTCCCCTCTGTGTCACCCT
>JADBJO010000068.1:769786-777286 GCA_016801955.1 Conus betulinus
CAAGACTGAAAACCAATTTCCAACTTACAAAGGAAAATAATGGAAATTCAATAAAGAAAAATCATTGCATTCGCACATTTATAGACTCAATTAACAAATTCACATTCATACAACAACAAATTTGATAATTCAAGATATAGCTATTTCCCTTCTCTTAAAGGCTTTGTAAAGATATACAGCAAAATTTTTAACGACTTCTGTCTTTCGTGAAGCTAAAAGTAATGTTAATCTGAAATCACTAGGATTATTATAATATTTTGGATGTATTAAACTGTGTCTTAAATCATCGAAAGCAGGGCAACAAAAAAACAAAGTGAATTCATCATCTGTGACAGATCTACACAATGGGCATTTCATGACACGTTCGTTATCCCTGTTATATCTTGAACTATGCACTGATAAGTTAGAAATCCCAAATCTAAATCTTGTTAGTGTGTGTATCGTATAAATCTGTTCAAATCCAAAAGTAAATATGTCTCTAGATCATGAGACATCTTGAATTTTCTATAGTTTATAAATCTGTCACTGTCATCCATATGACAATTCCAGCTTTGCCACCTGCAATCGATTAATCTTTGTTTGAACTCTCTTATAAAAGAATTTATACATCCTACACCTTGATTTTCCCCCATACATAACAGAAGCCATAACTATTCAAAACATCCCGAACTTTCGAAGCCCAATTGACTTTTCCTCTATTTGACACAAATCTAATAACATTTTATATACTTTGAATGGCAGTCTATGCTCCTCCATTCGGGTTAATTTCAACCAGTATCTAATACAGGAAACACTAGAATTAATAAACAGGGGGGAATCGATTTAATTCACCATATACAAGATCATTCGGTGTTTTGATACCTACCCCTAAATACTTCTTTAACACAAACAAATGAACACTTTCTATTACTGATGAAGCATCTTCTAAACCCCAAAAATCTCAGCACCATATAGAAGCATAGATTGAATCTGTGAATCGAAAAGCTTCAAGAATAATTTAACAGAGTTATTATTCAACTGATTCAACTTACAAATAATGCGAATAGCAGCTCGTTTCCCTTTGTTCGCTAAATCTTGGCATGCAGGCTTAAAACTCAGTCTTGTTGAAAACAAGATACCTAGGTAGCGATATGAATTCACTACATTCATCTTAACATTGCCGTAAAACCATCTCTCTGTGCTCGCTAGGTATCCCCCTTTTCTAAAAACCATAATGCTAGATTTTTCTAAATTAACTTTAAGTTGTAACTGGCATGCAGCTTTATGAAGATTATTTAGTTGTGTCTGCAATCCAACCACAGTTTTTGAGACAATAGTATAATGTCATCAGCAAACAAAAGAATAAACAATTCAATCATATCCATATTGAGACTAACACCATGTCTACCATTATTCATAATTTCAAGCGCAAGTTCGTTAATAAATATAACAAAACAGAAGAGGACTACAAATATCGCCTTGTTTCACACCGTTCGTACAATTGATATAACCTGTGTACTGTGTACCACAACGAACTCGAGCTTTAACAACCTCATACATACTTCTAATACATCTGTAAATTTTACCTTTAATTCCATTCTTTAACAAAATAGGCCACAGTAATTTTCTTGAAATTGTGTCGAACGCTTTCTCGAAATCAATGAAAGCTACATACAGTTTTCTATTACATGAAAATTGTTTTTGAATGACTGCTAAAAGTGTAAATATGTGATCGGTTGTAGAATAATTTTGTTTAAAACCCCAGCTTGGAATTCACCGGTAATATTGTTCTGCTCAACCCATTCCTGTAATCTTGAATTAACTATAGAGCTGTATATTTTACTACTTATATCTGAAAGAGAAATTCCTCTGTAATTATTTGGATCGTTAATGTTGCCTTTTTTAAACAATGGAACGATAATAGATTCTTTCCATAAATCAGGATATTGACCTGTGTCAAACAGAACATTGAAATATTTTACAAAGAAATCAATTACATCATCCCCTGATTTTTTTATAGCTCTCCAATTATACCATCCGGTCCAGCTGCTTTCTTGCTTTTCAATTTTCTCACTGAGAGTATGACTTCTTCTTTAGAAATAGGCCGATTCAGAAAGTTGACATCATCATAATCATCATTCTCATGTGCATCATTTCCATTTCCTTGATCATCGTTATCAATATCTGAAAAATTTTCTGAAACATCAGAAGCATCTGTACAGATATATTTGTTGCCGTCAGTCTCATGTTTTTCTAGAACCCTTTTAAAATGTTGAAACCATTCCTGTACTGTGATCTGATTTGGCTGAAACTTATTCTTATTAGAAACTCTACCCATATTTGCCAGAATTCTTTCTGGTCATTTACAGACATAATCAATTGTTCAAGTACAATTCTATTGTATTCTTTTCTTTCTCTGTAAACAGCTTTTTATATTCTCTTCTTTCTTTGCAAAAAGCTGTCCTAGCCTCTTTTTCAGGTGAATTCTCCTTTGGTGGCAACTTTGTATCTGGCAACTTTGTATTTTTTCTGGATGATTTCCTACATGCTCTTAAAAGTTTTCTAGCATTGCGCTTAGAAGTTTTACATTCATCATCATACCACTTTTCTGACCTTTTCTGACATGTATAAATTTTCTTTTCCATACATACTGCTTGCTCTCTTATGCATTCATTAAATAAATGTAATGCCTGATTAATGTCAGTACCCATCAATATGCTGGCTTGATTAAGTTTTTCTTTTGTATTTCTTGAATGCATGCTATTATTATGAAACTGTTCAGCAAAGTCATCATTCCAAACTATCTTTTTAATAAATAAAGGTATATCACGCCAATCATTGTCATTGCGTAACACATCATTCTTCGCATAAAAATAAAATTCCAATGGTTGATGATCAGAATTAATCATATCAGAAACATGCAAACGGCAAGAATTTCTAATAATATCGAACAGATCTTCAGAAAACTAAGAAATAATCATTCACGCTACTCCCTGTTTCCGTTATGTATGTGTAATGACCTTCAAGGTCACCATTACATACTCCATTCATGATAAACAATCTAAAAGCAATACATAAATTCAAAATCATTCTTCCATAAGCATTCAATTCCGAGTCTTTAGAATATCTTATGAGATCTGTTTTGTCATTCTTATCCATAAACTGAACCTATCAAACTGATCATTGCTGAAAGGGAAAATGTTGGCTGTCCTGCCGTTCAAATCCCCACATAAAAGGATATCAACGTTGTCATACAATAATATCTTATCTGTTATAACCTCTTCAAGGCAAACAATGCCGTTTTCAATTTCAACTGTTGTATAATATGGGAAATTTATTGGAGGCACGTAAGTACACACATAAAGAACGTTATTTTCAAAACCAAATAAAGTTTTATTTAATAAGAAAACACATAATATTGTCATGTTCACATGTAAGTTCAGATACATAAGCCATCAACTCAGTTTTAATTAAGCATACCACTCCACCTGATCTCCTCCCGCGTCTTGTCAGCTTAATCGCGGGTTTACAAAAGACAGAATGGTAGGGGAACAAATGGGAATCTATTTTCTCCATGAACGTTTCAACAAGACAAATGAAATCAAAATTGTAAACATACGATAAAAAAACTGTTGATCAGTCAGTTTAGCTAGAAGACCATCTACGTTCCAATGAAGGAAAGAGAACAAGTGTACTTTATTTTTAACCTGTGTTTCACAAACATTTTGTTCACTTTCAAACTCGCTATCATTCGTACTCTCATTCAGACTTTCGTCCATCGGAATGTCTCTACTGGTTATATTTTCTCTTCTCTCTTCCCCATGTGTTGTTCCCTGTCATTTTCACGTGCTTCGTCACGGCTGGTGTCACAAATCATTCCAGCACGTGAAGAACAAGCATGCATTTCACAATTCTCCGGTACACACCTACAACCTGATCTCAGTAAACATGACACACGGCCACCAGCACGTGCGTTTCCGCATTTTATCTTCGGAACCGGTGTTTGGTCAACATTATATACCTTTGTATCCTCAACCAGGGAAATTGACTTTTAGGATTGTGGAAGTTTAACTTTGTTTGCAGGGGGCGGGCCAAACCTTTATCTCACTTCCTTTAACTGATCATCCCCATCGAGAACAAATTTCTTGCCCTCGATGAGGAGATGATCGTAGATCATAGTGGCCCTCTTGTTGTGTTCTCTGGCAGCTTTTAAATGTGGTCCTAGTTTCTTTCTGATGTCACGGACTCTCTGAGTGAAGTCATCACCAATAAACACTGAAGTATTCTTAAGGTTCTTTTTGGCTCTGAAAATTTCTTCTTTGTCTTTGTAAAAGGTGCATCTGCCAATAACAGGCGAATTAGGCTTATTGTTAATGCGATGTATTCTGTCAAACTCCACGGTCTTTGGTAGTTTCAGTTCATCCGTCAACAGGTTATGCACCATGTTCACACAGTCCTGTTTGGTTTCTCCTTCCCTCCTTGGCAATCCATAAAAAATTAAATTATTCCTTTTTGATCGCCCTTCAAGATCATCAACTTTTTCTTCCAAACGCACGATTCTATCTTTCATCATGCTGTTTTCTGCTTTCAAATTGTCATTTTGAAGACGAAGCTCACTGATCGTCTCTTTCATGTCATGAATGTCCCCTTTAAGTCCGTCGACTGAGTCCTTCACTCCTTTTACATCGTCAGACATGCTGTCAACCTTCGTGGTTAAGCATGATAACATTGTAAAAATGTCTTTTAGCATCGGGTGATCGGCCGTGATCTCACCGGGTTTACTTGAAGCATGGTCAGGATCAGGAGTCACAGAAGAGTCCGTACTTGCACGGCGAACAGAGCCATCACGAGCCAGGCGGGACTGCTTCGTGGAGCTGGAGCTGGACGACTTCGGCCCGGGGTTCGTCTCCACGTCGCCGCATCGGAGCAGAAGGTCGCTGAAGAAAAAGGCGGTGAGGACCAAGCCTACCATGACACCGGTGACACGGGTGTGTGTACTTTTAATACACGCAACGACATGGGACAGCTTGAACCTGGCTCTTTTTGCCATGAAACTGATGAAGACGGCGACAAACCCGCTGTGTTGTGTGTGTGTGTGTGCGCGCGCGCCGCGCGTGTGTGTGCATGTGTGTGTTTGTGTGTGTGTATGCGTGGGTGTTAGAGAGAGAGAGAAAGAGAGGAGTGGAGAGAGAGAACTGTGTGGCATGTGTATGTGTGTATGTATGTGCGCACGCACGTGCGCGAGCGCAGACACCACACACACACACAAACACACACGCTCAATCACTCACGCGCGCGCTGCGGCGCGCCGCGCGCACACGCACACACACACACAAACACCACACACCACGCACTGTCACACACACACACACACACAACACACACACACACACACACACACCACACACACAGATTACCAGCGGATTGGCCGAAGAAAGGGGGTGGGGGGTGTGAAGGTTGTAGAGCGAGGAGGGGGGGGGGGGGGGGGGAGGGCGGCTGAGTGAAAGGGTAGTCATGGACAGCGATGTCATCGCTTGATGAGCTTCGCCCTGTGACAATGTGTTTGCCGTGTGCGCTCTCTTCGCTTNTGTCATGTCATTCTCTTGAACAGAACAATGACATTACCCGATGTGAATGATCGAAAACCAACCCCTAGGTATGGGAAAAGGCATCACTGGGATTTGCCATTACATTTTCTTTGCATCGAGACGGCCTCTTCAAAATCAGCTGGGCTACAGGCAACAATGACCTTCAGTCGTTCCTGTTTTTCTTCAGAAGAACAAGTGGAACCAAACCACAGGATTAGAACCATACAACTGTTTGTATTTTTTTTAATTTTCAATACAGATTTAAGAAGGGATGCAAGGTTCGCAACTGTGAGCTTCAAACATGGCTAAACCACACACTTGAGAGACGTTCACGTGACATATTCTCGACCTGGTTGCACGGAAGAAACCGAATTCAGCTCTTTTGCACAACTAAATGAAGGACAGTATTTCAGAGATCTTACTGATTCCTGTTAACTACAACTTTATGGCCAGGCCAAATGAAATGTTTACATTTCAAAAATGTCATCGTGCACATATTTTCAAAATACAGCGGATAAATGTGCGTCGTCCGTTGAGTCGACGAGGACCACTTCAGTCATCTTAGGGTTGAAGAGGATGAGATAATTTGTGGCTACGCAGGCGGCTGATCAAACCAATGCCGAGTCGCGCCATGTAGTTCTGTCCATAGGAGTTTGTTTCCAAATGTCAGGATCGATGTTAAACGCTTTCAAGGATGTTTTTGAGAGCGTCTTTAAAGCGTTTTTTTTTTTCTGACCTCCATGAGAATGCACTCCTTGTTGCAGGTCACTGTAAGAAGTAGCTAGTGTCTGGCTTGCGAGCTACATGATCTGCCCACTGAAGCTGAGACAGCATCAGGATGATGTGGATGCTCGGCAAGCCTGCTTGGTCAAGCACCTCCGTGTCCGGGATTTTATCCTGCCATTCTGTGTTTAACAATCTTTCCTGCCATTCTGTGTTTAACAATCTTTCCTGCCATTCTGTGTTTAACAATCTTTCCTGCCATTCTGTGTTTAAACATCTTTCCTGCCATTCTGTGTTTAACAATCTTTCCTGCCATTCTGTGTTTAACAGTCTTTCCTGCCATTCTGTGTTTAACAGTCTTCCCTGCCATTCTGTGTTTAACAATCTTCCCTGCCATTCTGTGTTTAACAATCTTCCCTGCCATTCTGTGTTTAACAATCTTTCCTGCCATTCTGTGTTTAACAATCTTTCCTGCCATTCTGTTTAACAATTTTTCCTGCCATTCTGTGTTTAACAATCTTTCCTGCCATTCTGTGTTTAACAATCTTTTCCTGCCATTCTGTGTTTAACAATCTTTCCTGCCATTCTGTGTTTAACAGTCTTTCCTGCCATTCTGTGTTTAACAATCTTTCCTGCCATTCTGTGTTTAACAATCTTTCCTGCCGTTCTGTGTTTAACAGTCTTTCCTGCCGTTCTGTGTTTAACAGTCTTTCCTGCCTTTCTGTGTTTAACAATCTTTCCTGCCATTTTATGTTTAACAATCTTTCCTGCCATTCTATGTTTTAACAATCTTTCCTGCCATTCTGTGTTTAACAATCTTTCCTGCCATTCTCTGTTTAACAATCTTCCCTGCCATTCTGTGTTTAACAATCTTTCCTGCCATTCTCTGTTTAACAATCTTTCCTGCCATTCTGTGTTTAACAATCTTTCCTGCCGTTCTGTGTTTAAACAATCTTTCCTGCCTTTCTGTGTTTAACAATCTTTCCTGCCATTTTATGTTTAACAATCTTTCCTGCCATTCTATGTTTAACAATCTTTCCTGCCATTCTATGTTTAACAGTCTTCTGAGGCAGATTGTGTGGAAGTGATACAGTTTCTTGGCATGGCCGTTGGGTACACTGTCCACGTTTCACTTGCGTAGAGGAGTGTGGGGAGAACATCTGCTCTGTGCACCTTCAACTTGGTCTCTAGACTGATGTTTCTTCTATTC
>JADBJO010000068.1:782286-787286 GCA_016801955.1 Conus betulinus
TCTCTCTCTGTCTCTCTCTTTCTCGCTCTGTCTCTCATTTCTCTCCTCTCTCTCTCTCTCCTGTGTCTATGTCTCTCTCTCTCAGTTTTCTCTCTCTACAGTTTTCTCCCTCTCTTCTCTCTCTCTCTTTCTCTCTCAGTCTTCTCTCTCTCTTTCTCTCTTTCTTTCTCTCTCTCTCAGTTTCTCTCTCTCTCTTCTCTCTCTCTCTCTCTCTCTCTCTCTCTCTCTCTCTCTCATCGGTCTCCTCTCCTCTCTCTCATCTCTCTCTCAGTTCTCTCTCCATTCTCTCTCTCTCTCAGTCCTCTCTCCTTCTCTCTCAGTCTCTCTCTCTCTCCCTCTCTCTCTCTCTCTCTCTCCTCTCTCTCTCTCTCTCTCTCTCTCTCTCTCTCTCACCATATTTCGATCCTGTCGTTCTCACCAATCCCCACATATTATCATGTGTCCTTCAGCGTTAGTTACTGCTGTCGTATTCATTCTGTTGGCAGTGTCTTCAGCATGCTTGCTCTAACTCCATGTTTTATCTTTCTGTGTGACTGCACCCACCCCAGTCCTCTCTCCCTCCTCCCTCCCTCCCTCCCTCCCCATCTCTCTCTCTCACTCTCTCTTTCTCTCTCTTTCTTATTTTATCCAGTGATATGGTATTACCAATTCATTACCCATATTTGTTATTCAGGGGTTTTTTTTACGTCGTGGGCGCTTCCTAGCGAGAGAACTAGATGTAAAAACAAGTATGTAAGTGCATATTCATTAAAACCCCCCCCCCCCCCCCCCCCCCCCCCCCCCCCCCCCCCCCCCCCCCCAACCCCCCCCCCCCCCCCCCCCCCCCCCCCCGTCCTCTCTCTGTCTCTCTGTCCCTATCTCTCTCTCTCTCTGTCTGTCTGTCTGTCTCTCTCTCTCTGTCTCTGTCTGTCTCTCTCTCTTATTTTAAAAAAAAATTTTCTCCACTTGTAACAATGCTATATCTGTCTGCTGAACTTGAGACCGGGATCTCACCTTTTTTTTCAAAACAAGCACGCTGGAGTGAATGATGATTGTATCCACTAGTTCACGCCTCCAGATAGAGCCACAGCGCTTGACCATAAACGCCATTGCCCTCCCCAGCCCCGAAAGGTCGTGAAACCGATGCTAGCTGCCTAACTGTTCATTGTTGAATTGATCGTATACTATGTTAGAAGTGACAGTGTTACACACACGCGTGCACGAGCGCGCACGCGCGCGCGCGCGCGCACACACACACACATTCAAACACACGCACGCACGCACGCACGCACGCACGCACGCACACACACACACACACACACACACACACACACACACACACACACACACGCACGCAGCACTGAGGGTGGGGGGAAGAGGTAGAGGTAGAGGGGAGGAAAACGGCTGGGGAAGGGAGAGGGAGTAGTGGGATAAGGGTTAATAGCTATGGAGTGCCATTAAGCAAGAGTGCGAAGACCGTTTCCGTTGGAACTGTTGTCGCCCGCTGTGGCCCTATCACTGCACAATGTCCACTCACTGACGGCCATTGACACAATGGCAACAGCTGTTCCGACCGGAGAGAGTTGGCAGAGCATTCTTGAACCTTACCCTCTCCTCAACAACAAACAACGACAACAACAAACAGAAAATTGGTGATCCCTGCCTTCTCCCGTCTCCCACCATCCCCTCTCCCCCCCTCCCACCCCCCCCCCTCCCGCTGCGCTCCTGCACCCTGCTATAAAAATATTTGGACATGCAGAGGAGTATAGGGAACGTTTCTTTCTCTTTTTTTTTTTCTTTTTGTTTGCATGAACCTTCAACGAATGGTACATAAACCCTGACCGAGAGAGAGAGAGAGAGAGAGAGAGAGAGAAAAAAAAAGACAGATAGAAGAACCAACGGGACTCCTTCGCAGGATGATTCTCCTAAGTTATTCCACACGTGGTGAGAAATCACCGGAAGCAGACACCGATGTCACCGTTGAGGTGATTCCATTCCGTGCGCCCTGAAACTTGAATTGCCGCCCAGGTGGTCTGTCGGTGCTTTGCGGGCACCTGCCCTGAAGAAGGGGGAAAGCCTTCCTTGGAGCGGACGACTGGCCACAGCGCCGTGATACGACTCTTGACCGTGATCCACGTATCGATCTCTAGCTCACAGCGACAGGTGGTGGGCTGTGATGACTAGGGTGGTGGTGCTTATGTTTGAGGTCGTGTGTTTTTTTTTTCCCCACAGCCATGCTTCAAAACTGCCCCCAACTTCAGGACGGCAACAAAAGAAACGTTCACAAAATCCGGCGGAATAACCGTGTAAGCCCGTGAGCGAACACAATGTGCTTTGTGAATTGTTTGTTGAGCTTGTTTAGGTCAGCTTCCTTCAGAGCTGCTCGTTAGTATAGTCATTTCCCTCGCAAAAAGACTTTGGACTGCAGAACACATTGATTGGTTCTTTTAAAGAAAAAAATATAGTAAATGAAAAGTGGTGAATTGAGGAAACTTGAACTTTTGTGAAAATGTCAGAGTAAATGCAAGTTTTCATCGTTCTTCTTTTGTATATATTCTTCTTCGTTCAGTCACGGTTTTTAGTCACAGTGGGGGTTGGGGGGGGGGGGGGGGGGGGGGGGTTGTCATTTTACTCTGAAACAGACTCCACCACCAACCAACCAATGCCAATCTAATGTCTGCAGGGAGTGAACAACTTGCTCCGTGGCCCACGAACAACCAAACACGTAGCTTTTGTCTCAGGAGTCCTTTTTGTCCCTAGAGCATGCCGGCGTATCTCTCTCTCTCTCTCTCTCTCTCTCTCTCTCTCTCTCTGTGTTCCTGTGTAAAGTGATTCCGCCCGTCTTTACACCGCCTAACAGGCTGTAACTACTGCCGTGCCAAAAATCTACCATGATGCTTACATACAGCTTACACTCTGAATACGATGGTAGTGTTTTTTTTTAGTTTGTTTGTTTGTTTTTGCGTATGTTGTAAACACTTTTGCGGTAAGAATTCTAACCAACACGCTTTTATTAACTACCCGTGCGAACTACACTAACTCTCGCTGTTCCAAACTAACAGTTTTACAGTCTTTCTTAAATTTTGGACTTTACTCCCAAATACAATTTTCGCTACAGTTAAGTCTTGTCCATATATAATTGAAATTCTGCAGGCGCGCGCGCGCGCGCACGCACACACACACACACACACACACACACACACACACACACAACACACACACACTCTCTCTCTCTCTCTCTCTCTCTTCTCTCTCTCTCTCTCTCTCTCTCTCTCGTTAAGGACTTCCGTTTAGTTTTGCGAAGGGAAGGGGGGCATAGGGAAGGGGGGGGGGGGGGGGGGGGGGGGGGGGGGGGGGGAGGCGACTCGCAAAGGGCATTTTTTCCAAATGATCTCGCCAACCAGCTAAAAGTTAGTTCAAATTACTCCCGGTTTCATACCATCATCATCGTCTTCCAGTAGTGATCTTTTCAGCGTACTGGGTAGCGTTTGTAGCGTAAGGTAGTATGATCTCCCTCCCCTCTGTTTTTAATCTTTTAAAGTCTTGCGCTGCGCAACCAGTTGTATCACAGTCGTCACTGGCTCCTCCAACTAGCCGCCAACCGACAGTCAAAGGAGGTGATCCAGATCCAGATCCAGATCTGCGTAGGCTCGAGCAGTGGTGTATACGTACGCTGAAAAGAGAGTCGTATTTACCGCGAACGCCTCAGGTACTAGGTAAGTTTTCAGAGCGTGAAACGCTAAACGCCGTATTGAGTATGGTCGTTCTTCCTGCGTAGTGGGATTCTTGCCTGTCACGCTACTCTGGGCGAAGTCGGTAAAATGAATATTCATGAGGAGCGGAAACGAGGCGAGGCAGCATATGCGAACAGTAGACAGTGAGATTTATGCAAAGCTCCGCCATTGTGCAGTTGACCGTGTGATCACGCGCACTCCTTCAAACCAACAATCCAATTACTGATTTCACGTGCTTGCCGGCCAGACTTCAAGCTGAGCCGTTCAGAAGACGGGCTCTTCGCTCTTTCTGTACGCCCACGTACTCCCCAAAGACTCCACGCACATTTACCACCACACAGCAATGCTTTTACTATCATACACATTTACCACCACACACCACACACATTTACTACAACACACCACACACATTACTACAACACACCACACACATTTACCACCACACACCACACACTTTCACCACCACATACCACACACTTTTACCACCACACACCACACACATTTACCACCACACACCACACACATTTACCACCACACACCACACACATTTACCACTACACACCACACATTGTAACTACAGCACACATTTACCACGCAGTGTGGGGGCTCAGTGTGTTATAACGGGAACGTCATGAAAGCAGGAAAATGAGCAGACCTGGGTTCCAGTTCTGCATAGAGGTTTTGTTTCTTTGTTTCTTTGTTGGTCGTTATTTTTCAATCTGTTTTTCAACTAGAATACAAGGACGGATCAGAGTGAGCTCTTTGGACTGTATTTTTCTTCTTACCAGATTTTTCTTCCTCCGTAATTACTGCACTGGCTGTTTACCCTTCTCAAAATTGATCACATCCTCAAAAAATAAAGATGAAAAAAAAATAGCACCTCGTTGGATTCCGACTGGCTATTCTCGGCTTATGCATTTTTCAGTTTATCGGCTTTTCTGCGTCGGTGTTGCTCTTGCTATTTACCTAACGAACTTGATCACGGGATAAAAAGAAATAGTCCCTCGCTGGATTCGAACCGGAGACCCTCGGCGTATTATTCACGCGCTCTGACCACTTCTGGTTGTTGTGGGAGTTCTTGTCCTTCAAGACCTCGCTGTCACTCTTGGCAGTTGCCAGCAGCAGGACTGCTTCAGTCGTTTGCGTCGTTCCGCGTGTCTTTGTCCGGAATCGCTTGGTGCTGAAGGTTGTGTGGAGATACTACAGACTGTGCACGGACCTTTGGGGGACAAGACGTTCGGCCGGTTGGAAAAAACCTGTGTTCATCGACCAGATCACACAGGCATG
>JADBJO010000068.1:794786-802286 GCA_016801955.1 Conus betulinus
AGTGACATACAGACATTGTGACATACAGACACGGTGACATACAAACACGGTGACATACAGACACTGTGACATACAGATACTGTGACATATAGACACTGTGACATACAGACACTGTGACATACAGACACGGTGACATACAGGCGCGGTGACATATAACACGGTGACATACAGACACGGTGACATACAGACCCGGTGACATACAGACTCGGTGACATACAGACACGGTGACGTATAGACACGGTGACACAGACACTGTGACATACAGACACTGTGACATACAGACACTGTGACATACAGACACGGTGACATACAGACACTGCGAGATACAGACACTGTGACATACAGACACTGGAATACACAGACACTGTGACATACAGACACAGTGACATACAGACACTGTGACATACAGACACTGTGACATACAGACACGGTGACATACAGACACTGTGACATACAGACAGCGACATACAGACACGGTGACATACAGACACAGTGACATACAGACAGCGACATATACAGACACTGTGACATACAGACACTGTGACATACAGACACTGTGACATACAGACACTGTGACATACAGACACGGTCACGCATATACACTGTGACATGCAGACACGGAATACACAGACACGGAATACACAGACACAGTGACATACAGATACAGTGGACATACAGACACAGTGACATACAGACACTGTGACATACAGACGCAGTGACATACAGACACAGTGATGTGACATACAGACTGTGTGACATACAGACACTGTGACATACAGACACAGTGACATACAGACACAGTGACATACAGACACAGTGACATACAGACACTGTGACATACAGACACGGTGACATACAGACACGGTGACATTCAGACACTGTGACATACAGACACGGTGACATACAGACACGATGACATTCAGACACTGTGACATACAGACACGGTCACGCACAGACACTGTGACATACAGACACTGTGACATCAGACACGGTGACGTACAGACACTGTAACATACAGACAAGGTAACATACAGTTACTGTGACATACAGACACTGTGACACACAGGTACTGTGGCACACAGAGACGGTGAACATACAGACACGGTAATACGCAGACATTGTTCATACAGACACGGTGACACACAGACATTGTAACATACAGACACTGTGACATACAGACGCGGTGACACACAGACATTGTAACATACAGACACGGTGACACAGACACTGTGACATACAGACAGGGTAATACACAGACATTGTGATATACAGACAGGGTGACACACAGACACCGTGATATACAGACACGGTGATACACAGACACTGTGACATGTAAGCCTGGTGACAGAAAGACCGGTGACATACAGACACTGAGATATATAGACAGGTTGGCACACAGACACAGTGACATACAGACACTGTGTGATACACAGACACGGTGATACACAGACATTGTGACATGTACACCTGGTGACAAAGGAGACCGGTGATACACAGACATAGTGACATGGTGACAGAAAGACCGGTGACACACAGACATAGTGACATGGTGACAGAAAGACCGGTGACACACAGACACTGTGACAAGGTGACAGAAAGACTGGTGACACACAGACATTGTGACATGTACACCTGGTGACAAGGAGACCGGTGATACACAGACATAGTGACATGGTGACAGAAAGACCGGGTGACACACAGACATAGTGACAAGGTGACAGAAAGACCGGTGACACTGTGACATGGTGACAGAAAGACCGGTGACACACAGACACTGTGACGTTGTGACAGAAAGACCGGTGACACACAGACACTGTGACAAGGTGACAGAAAGACCGGTGACACACAGACACTGTGACAGGGTGACAGAAAGACCGGCGACACACAGACACTGTGACATGGTGACAGAAAGACCGGTGATACACAAACATTGTGACATGTTCACCTGGTGACAGAAAGACTGGTGACACACAGACATAGTGACAAGGTGACAGAAAGACCGGTGACACACAGACACTGTGACGTAGTGACAGAAAGACCGGTGACACACAGACACTGTGACATGGTGACAGAAAGACCGGCGACACACAGACACTGTGACATGGTGACAGAAAGACCGGTGACACACAGACACTGTGACATGGTGACAGAAAGACCGGTGACACACAGACACTCTGACATGGTGACAGAAAGACCGGCGACACACAGACATTGTGACATGTTCACCTGGTGACAGAAAGACTGGTGACACACAGACATTGTGACGTGATGACAGAAAGACCGGTGACACACAGACACTGTGACCTGGTGACAGAAGAAAGACTGGTGACACACAGACACTGTGACATGGTGACAGAAAGACCGGTGACACACAGACACTGTGACATGGTGACAGAAAGACCGGTGACACACAGACACTGTGACATGGTGACAGAAAGACCGGTGACACACAGACACTGTGACGTGGTGACAGACCGGTGACACACAGACACTGTGACATGGTCACAGATCCGTGACACACAGACACTCTGACATGGTGACAGAAAGACCGGCGACACACAGACACTGTGACATGGTGACAGAAAGACCGGTGACACACAGACACTGTGACGTGGTGATGGTGACAGAAAGACCGGTGACACACAGACACTGTGACATGGTCACAGAAAGACCGTGACACACAGGACACTATGACATGGTGACAGAAAGAACCGTGACACACAGACACTGTGACATGGTGACAGAAAGACCGGTGACACACAGACACTGTGACGTGGTGACAGAAAGACCGGTGACACACAGACACTGTGACGTGGTGACAGAAAGACCGGTGACACACAGACACTGTGACGTGGTGACAGAAAGACGGGTGACACACAGACACTGTGACGTGGTGACAGAAAGACCGGTGACACACAGACACTGTGACGTGGTGACAGAAAGACCGGTGACACACAGACACTGTGACGTGGTGACAGAAAGACCGGTGACACACAGACACTGTGACGTTGTGACAGAAAGACCGGTGACACACAGACACTGTGACATGGTGACAGAAAAGACCGGCGACACACACAGACACTGTGACATGGTGACAGAAAGACCGGCGACACACAGACACTGTGACGTGGTGACAGAAAGACCGGTGACACACAGACACTGTGACGTTGTGACAGAAAAAGACCGGTGACACACAGACACTGTGACGTTGTGACAGAAAGACCGGTGACACACAGACACTGTGACGTTGTGACAGAAAGACCGGTGACACACAGACACTGTGACGTTGTGACAGAAAGACCGGTGACTTACAGACATGCTCCCCTTTCTGCTTTCCTCGCCTTCACCTCCGTGGAAGGTTCTCATCTGTACAACATCCCACCTAACGAGGGGTTGGAGCTCTCGACCCTCACCTGCAGTGCTAAAGGCTGTGACCACTTGACTAGGGTTCCTCCTCAGTAGTCAAAACAAATCAAGCAAAAAAAAAAAGAGGATTTAAAGCGAAGGACAAGAACAACTGTTTAAGGACGATCTCTCTCTCTCTCTCTCTCTCTCTCTCTCTCTCTCTCTCTCTCTCTCTCTCTCTCTGGGACTTTGGCCATACTGAATAAATCATCTGAATTTGAATCTCCCTCTGTCTCTGTCTCTGTCTGTCTCTCTCTCTCTCTCTCTCTCTCTCTCTCTCTCTCTCTCTCTCTCTCTCCGGTATTTTCATCACATCTACAACAAGAGACCTTTAAAAGATACAATCACAAACGATGCGCGACTTACACATGTGTATACACACGACTGAAAAGATCGTTTTGTCAAGACAGGTTCTTTCCATCACATTTCAATCAATACCTGCATGTCGTCGACCCCCAAAATGTGACAGTGCGAAGTGGAAACTCACAGAGACCGTTCAACACACACACACACACAACACACACACACACACACACACACACACACACACACACACACACACACACACACACACACACACACTGCCGTTTGGCCTTCTCATCTCCTCACCTTCATGTGCTTTCCTTCTGCTGGTGACACAGGCTCTCTCTGTTCTCTCCCATCCTTCTGGGATGTGATGTCGATAAACACTGAAAAACAGACTGCTGCGTCACTGAAAATGGCTCAAAATACAAAGAAACACACAAAACCAGATGTAAAGAAAACGTGACTTTCACAGACTGTACAAAGCAGACAGTGAATTTTCCCACACAACGTCTTCATCAGGCGTGACAAGTGACGAAGAAACATCAACAGCAAAACAGTACTTCCCTTGGGGCTGTTGTCAGGAGAGAAAAAGAACAGTGTATCCACAGTGTTGTGTCGTCGTCGTCGTCGCCGCCGCCGCCGCCGCCGTCGAGGTGGGTGTGGACATCAAAAACGGGAATGCAGGCTGAAAGAAAAAAAAGACTGAAATGCCAGAAGCGTAGATCTTGCACGGTATGAGAAGTGCAATAGTTTAAGAGTCAGAGAGTACCCTTGTTTGTTGCTTTGTTTTTCAGTTCCAGGCTGGTGATGATGTTGCATTAGGGTTTAGTTACTGGAAGGTTACGCCGTGGTGCGCTGACGTAATGCTGTAGATTCAGCAGGGCTCAGAAATACGACATGCCGATCATCCCGCTCTAATGCCACTGCAGGTTGTTTTGCTTTTGTTTTTGAATCTGCACGTGCGTGTTGTCTTCGAGAAGCTGTGCTTTGCATGTTTTTGTTATTTGTGTTTGTCGCTCGTCTTCATCTTCAAATGATTTTTCAAAGGTTAGGGTTAGCATTGCGAAAAAAGAGAGCTGGAAATAGCATTCGAAATAGGTGACAACATCATACCGCGCACACATAGAATGGTCGGGGGGAGGGGGGGGGGGGGGGGGGGGGGGGGCGCTGCTGATGAGCTCAGCGGTGGAGTATCCATGATGCAGCCAAACGTTGCGGGTTCAAATCCCGTTGTACCTCGACATTACTGGGGTTTTTTTTTTTTTTTTTTTTGTTTTTTTTTTTTTGTTTGTTTTTTTTTTTTTGCTATAGGCTGCTGTTGTTATTGTTGTTAATGCCCATCTTAACGTATTGCCATTCGGATGGTTATCAGAAAGAAGAGATTTTATTCTAACCCATGTTCAGTTGTGAGGTAAAGGTAAATCACAATCATACGTCAACTGTTGACAGTGTGTTCACACTGTTGTTATACAAGAGGCAAGGTCACGAACTTTAGTCCGTGGAACTGGGACATTTTTCTTCATTCGTTGACTGCCCTGAAGGTGGCATCGTTCCTTCACTAACAGCCTTTGATAGTGTTCCTGATTTATGGAAACCCCCCCCCCCTTACCTCCAACACCCTGAAAAACGCATCGTTCCTGTAATGATGAACTTTTAATATTCTTCCCTATGTCTGGACTGTGCTGTAAGCCGCATCGTTCCTTTAGTGATGACCTTTTGAACCCTTCTCTATGTGGACTCCCTTGAAATCAGTGGTGTCCTTTGAATTTTATTCCTAACCTCTGACCCCTTAAATTTGCATTGGAAGGGGAGGGGGGGGGGGGGGGGGGGGGGGACGCCACATGGAAGGGAAAGCGGATTCGAGCGGGTAGGGTGGGTGAATCAAATGTTAAAAAACACCTAAAGGCCCCAGTTTCTTTCATTTCTCCCTCACCCCTCATCTCACATTCTCTGTGTGTCTGTCTGTTTGCCTGTCTCTCTCTCTCTCTCTCTGTCTGTCTGTCTCTGTCTCTCTCTCTCTCTCTCTCTCTGTTTCTCTCTCTCTCTCTCTCTCTCTCTCTCTCTCACACACACACACACACACATGCGCGCGCGCGCGCACACACACACACCACACACACCACACACACACACACACATGTACAGATAGATAGGTAGACCGACAGATAGGTAGACACATAGACAGAGGAGGTGTGTGTGTGTGTGTATAGACAGGTAGATGTGGGCGTGTACGTATACTTATTTCGGCCATCACATCTCTTCTGTTTCCTACATTTTTTTTTTTTAACTGTTCTATAACTTTTCCTATCATTTTTCCCTTACGTGTGTATTTTTAAACTACTATTTTGTTGTTGTTGGTGGTGGTACTTTTCACTTTTTTTAAATTCAGGTAGATGTGGGCGTGTATATGTGCTTATTTTCATCGATCTGTTTCTCTCTATCTATCTGTGTCTGTCTATAGATCGATCTATCTTTTGAGGCGTGTGTGTTTGTGTGCGTGCATGCGCGCGCGCGTGTGTATATGTGTGTGTGTGTGTGTGTGTGTGAGTGTGTGTGTGTGTGTGTGTGTGTGTGTGTGTGTGTATGTGTGTGTGTGTGTGTGAGTGTGTGTGTGTGTGTGTGTGTGTGTGTGTGTGTGTGTGTGTGTGTGTGTGTGTGTGTGTGTGTGTGTGAGAGACGCTATCTTTGTCTGTCTTTCTTTGTCGTACCTTCCTCCCTAGAACAGTGTGATACTATGATACAGGCCTACGCACTGGTAAAACCGAAATGAGAAATGTCACGCGGGTAGCGTGTCTCTCGCTTTCCCCGGGGAGTGTGATGAGGCTCGCGTTATAAACCTCTTGAAATACAAAAGAAAAGAAGAGAGAGAGAGAGAGACAAAAAAAAAAAGATTAGTGCCGACGTCTGTGGAATCCGACACTCTGTTCCCTACTTCAGTGTTTGTGTGACTTCTATTTGTCACTTGCGTTTCTGTCGTGTGTGCACGGACATGTAGATATGCCGATGCAGTTAGGTCAGTCGTCAGTTTGAACCACATGTTGCGTGTGATTTTTTTTTTTTTTTTTTTTTTTTTTTTTTTGGCTTGAAAACCTTCTGTGTCCACCCAGCTGCATTGGGGGGGGGGGGGGGGGGGGGGGGGGGGAACGACCTGATTCAGTTCAGGGTAGGCTGAAAGCGGCGGAAAAGTGGGACGGGCTGTCCTTACCACTATGCTGTCCCCTTGGTACGGCGACCCTCTGACAGGTGTATGGCTGATAGGCCATGGGGAACTGTAACCTTACCTTCAATGTTTGAAATGCCTGATTGATTGCTATCGTGGTTCTTGCCTCTGAGTGTTCATAACAGAATAGTCGGTTCGTCCGCCAAACAGCAGGGACAAGACTCACCAATCGTTCTTTTCCAAATGTGTGTCAGTTTCCGCCTGCACTCGCCTCACTTGTAAACTGTTCATAAAAGGGATGAAAAGCTGTTCTGCATCAGCTGGATGGGTCCTTGTTGCTGTTGTTGTTGTTGTACCCTGGCTACAAGACTCCGGGATCATCCGAACAGCCGAAGTACTTGAAACACTATGGTACAAATGCATCAGCTGGGGATGAGAACATTACGTGTGTGACCGTTTTTGATTACCCCCGCCACGTGGGCAGCCACACTCCGATTTCGAGGGATTTTTGGAGACTGACGGGGTTGAATGCTAGGAGCCCGTCACGACTGAAGACAATCCCCGCGTAACTAAGCAGAGCAGAACAACATTTTGATGTAGCCTTGGTGTTCCAGCCTGTGTCAGTTGGC
>JADBJO010000068.1:809786-814786 GCA_016801955.1 Conus betulinus
CAGTGGCCGACGACGGATTTTGCATCGTCAGGGGTCCTTTGAAGTGCAGGGTGCTGGGGTTTTTAGTGAGGGTTAATTAAGGGAGGGGTGGAGATAACGAGCCACGCCCTCTCTCGCTGTGACCGCTGGCAGCTAGCTGCAGCCGTGGCTCTCAGCAACAGTGCCAGTGTCTGGAAACCATGATGGTTGTGAAAAATGAGAGAGAGAGAGAGAGAGAGAGAGAGAAGGGGGGGGGGCAAACAGACAGAGAACATTCAGTGCGTGTTTGTGTGTGTGTGTGCGAGCGCGCGTGTGTGAGCATGTGTGTGTGTGAGACAGACAGACAGACAGACAGACTGATGGACAGACAGAGACAGGGAGAGAAGGAAGGGGGAAGGGTAGTAGGAGAAGGGAGGGAGGGGTGGGGGGTGCAGAAAGTGAGAGGGAAAGACACGGCAAGAGAAACAATAAGAGAAAGAGAGACAGACAGGTGAAAAATTAGAGTGAGGGGAGGGGGGGGGAGTGATATAGAAGACAGAGAGATGGAGAGAAAGAGGCACGAGAAGACAGAGAGAACGAGGGGGAATGAAAGATAAACGCGCGCGCGCGAGTCAGACACGCGTACACACACAATCAGACAGACACAGACAGACAGGGAAGAAAAAGAGGTTTACAGAGGTAGAACAAAACAGATCGAGATGGAGGCGAGTGAGAGACAGAGAAAGAGAGCAGAGAAAAGATGGACGATTAGGAATAAAGGGAGGAAAGAGAGGGGGGGGGGGGGGGGAAGAGACAGGCAGAGAGAGAGAGAGAGAGCAGTGATCAGACGGACGAGTAGGGATAGACGGAGGAAAGAGAAAGGGGTAGCGGAAGAGAGAGAGAGAGAGACAGACAGACAGACAGACACCACACACACACACACACACACACACACACACACACACACACACACACACACACACACAGAGAAAAGAAGAGAGAGGAGCGAACAGACGGACGATCAGGGATAAAGGGAGGAAAGGGGTGCGGAAGAGACAGACAGACAGACAGACAGAGACGGAGAGGAAGATTAGGAGAATTAACGACGTGAGCAGGATGGATGAATGTAATTGAGGCGGCAGGATTTCCTTCATGGTTCTACACAGAAAGACAAGCTGTGGTTATCTCTCTCTCTCTCTCTCTCTCTCTCTCTCTCTCTCTCTCTCTCTCTCTCTCTCTCTCTCTATCTATCTATCTATCTATCTGTTTATCTGTCTATCTCTTTCTCTCTCTCTGGCTCGCTCTCTCTCTCTCGCTCGTCTGTCTGTCTCTCGCTCGCTCTCTCGGTCTCTCTCTCTCTCTCTCTCTCTCTCTCTCTCCCTCGCTCTCTCTTTCTCTCTCTCTCGCTCTCTCTCTCTCTCTCTCCTCTCTCTCCTCTCTCTCTCTCTCTCTCTCTCTCTCTCTCTCTCTCTCTCTCTCTCTCTCTCTCTCCGCCATCATCATCTATCAACAAGGTATTCAACCTCTGACCAGTGCTTTGGGTGGCTAATGAGCAGGTCAGCCATGTAATCAGTCACGTCCCTGACCCCTGTTCCGAGGTCTCTCTCCTGACTGGGTAGTCACCGATTGATTTATGTAGCTGCGAACCATACGCACAGTCGCACGCGGTGACCTCTCCTTGATGAAACCGTAACTGTGGTGTGTGGGTATTGGGAAGGGTGGGGGGGAGGGAGGGGGGGGGGGCAGGGTGGCGTAGTCACATGGTTGGAGCGTTTGCTGTCTTGAGTGGACGGTCGTAAGTTCGAACCGCTCGTGGGGTCAGATTTTTTTTTTTCGGCTTGAGAACCATCTCTGTCCATCCATCTCTCTACAGATGCCTGATTCCTCTGTCCATCACTCAACAGATGCCTGATTCCTCTGTCCATCTCTCAACAGATGCCTGATTCCTCTGTCCATCCATCACTCAACAGATGCCTGATTCCTCTGTCCATCACTCAACAGATGTCTGATTCCTCTGTCCATCACTCAACAGATGCCTGATTCCTCTGTCCATCCATCACTCAACAGATGCCTGATTCCTCTGTCCATCACTCAACAGATGCCTGATTCTTCTGTCCATCCATCACTCAACAGATATCTGATTCCTCTGTCCATCCATCCCTCAACAGATGTCTGATTCCTCTGTCCATCATTCAACAGATGTCTGATTCCTCTGTCCATCCATCACTCAACAGATGTCTGATGTCTGATTCCTCTGTCCCATCCATCACTCAACAGATGTCTGATTCCTCTGTCCATCACTCAACAGATGTCTGATTCCTCTGTCCATCACTCAACAGATGTCTGATTCCTCTGTCCATCCATCACTCAACAGATGTCTGATTCCTCTGTCCATCCATCACTCAACAGATGTCTGATTCCTCTGTCCATCACTCAACAGATGTCTGATTCCTCTGTCCATCCATCATTCAACAGATGTCTGATTCCTCTGTCCATCACACTCAACAGATGTCTGATTCCTCTGTCCATCCATCTCTCAACAGATGTCTGATTCCTCTGTCCATCCATCACTCAACAGATGTCTGATTCCTCTGTCCATCCATCACTCAACAGATGTCTGATTCCTCTGTCCATCCATCACTCTGATTCCTCTGTCCATCCATCACTCAACAGATGTCTGATTCCTCTGTCCATCCATCACTCAACAGATGCCTGATTCCTCTGTCCATCCATCACTCAACAGATGCCTGATTCCTCTGTCCATCCATCACTCAACAACAGATGTCTGATTCCTCTGTCCATCACTCAACAGATGTCTGATTCCTCTGTCCATCCATCACTCAACTGATGTCTGATTCCTCTGTCCATCACTCAACAGATGCCTGATTCCTCTGTCCATCCATCACTCAACAGATGTCTGATTCCTCTGTCCATCCATCACTCAACAGATGTCTGATTCCTCTGTCCATCCATCACTCAACAGATGTCTGATTCCTCTGTCCATCACTCAACAGATGTCTGTTTCCTCTGTCCATCACTCAACAGATGTCTGATTCCTCTGTCCATCACTCAACAGATGTCTGATTCCTCTGTCCATCCATCTCTCAACAGATGTCTGATTCCTCTGTCCATCACTCAACAGATGTCTGATTCCTCTGTCCATCACTCAACAGATGTCTGATTCCTCTGTCCATCCATCACTCAACAGATGCCTGATTCCTCTGCTCTGTCCATCACTCAACAGATGTCTGATTCCTCTGTCCATCTCTCAACAGATGTCTGATTCCTCTGTCCATCACTCAACAGATGTCTGATTCCTCTGTCCATCTCTCAACAGATGTCTGATTCCTCTGTCCATCTCTCAACAGATGTCTGATTCCTCTGTCCATCACTCAACAGATGTCTGATTCCTCTGTCCATCACTCAACAGATGTCTGATTCCTCTGTCCATCCGTCACTCAACAGATGCCTGATTCCTCTGCTCTGTCCATCACTCAACAGATGTCCGATTCCTCTGTCCATCACTCAACAGATGTCTGATTCCTCTGTCCATCACTCAACAGATGCCTGATTCCTCTGCTCTGTCTATCACTCAACAGATGTCTGATTCCTCTGTCCATCACTCAACAGATGTCTGATTCCTCTGTCCATCACTCAACAGATGCCTGATTCCTCTGCTCTGTCCATCACTCAACAGATGTCTGATTCCTCTGCTCTGTCCATCACTCAACAGATGTCTGATTCCTCTGTCTGTCCATCACTCAACAGATGTCTGATTCCTCTGTCCATCCATCTCTCAACAGATGTCTGATTCCTCTGTCCATCACTCAACAGATGTCTGATTCCTCTGTCCATCCATCACTCAACAACAGATGTCTGATTCCTCTGTCCATCACTCAACAGATGTCTGATTCCTCTGTCCATCACTCAACAGATGTCATCACTCAACAGATGTCTGATTCCTCTGTCCATTCATCACTCAACAGATGCCTGATTCCTCTGCTCTGTCCATCACTCAACAGATGTCTGATTCCTCTGTCCATCTCTCAACAGATGTCTGATTCCTCTGTCCATTCATCACTCAATAGATGCCTGATTCCTCTGCTCTGTCATCACTCAACAGATGTCTGATTCCTCTGTCCATCCATCACTCAACAGATGTCTGATTCCTCTGTCCATCCATCTCTCAACAGATGTCTGATTCCTCTGTCCATCACTCAACAGATTCTGATTCCTCTGTCCATCACTCAACAGATGTCTGATTCCTCTGTCCATCCATCACTCAACAGATGTCTGATTCCTCTGTCCATCCATCACTCAACAGATGTCTGATTCCTCTGTCCATCCATCACTCAACAGATGTCTGATTCCTCTGTCCATCACTCAACAGATGCCTGATTCCTCTGTCCATCTCTCAACAGATGTCTGATTCCTCTGTCCATCACTCAACAGATGTCTGATTCATCTGTCCATCACTCAACAGATGTCTGATTCCTCTGTCCATCACTCAACAGATGTCTGATTCCTCTGTCCATCACTCAACAGGTGTCTGATTCCTCTGTCCATCCATCACTCAACAGATGTCTGATTCCTCTGTCCATCACTCAACAGATGTCTGATTCCTCTGTCCATCCATCACTCAACAGATGTCTGATTCCTCTGTCCATCACTCAACAGATGTCTGATTCCTCTGTCCATCACTCAACAGATGTCTGATTCCTCTGTCCATCACTCAACAGATGTCTGATTCCTCTGTCCATCCATCACTCAACAGATGTCTGATTCCTCTGTCCATCCATCACTCAACAGATGTCTGATTCCTCTGTCCATCCATCACTCAACAGATGTCTGATTCCTCTGATTCCTCTGTCCATCTGTCCATCCTCAACAGATGTCTGATTCCTCTGTCCATCACTCAACAGAGATGTCTGATTCCTCTGTCCATCCATCACTCAACAGATGTCTGATTCCTCTGTCCATCATCACTCAACAGATGTCTGATTCCTCTGTCCATCCATCACTCAACAGATGCCTGATTCCTC
>JADBJO010000068.1:824786-837286 GCA_016801955.1 Conus betulinus
TCATCGCCTATTCATCTCTCACAATCATCCGATCGCATGCATCAATCGTTCGCCCTCATCGCCACTCGTTCATCATCGCGCCCGCCATCCATCGTCGCCTCCCGCTCGTCGCATACATCGCATCCCCGCCTATCGCCCCCCTCCGCCCCCCCCCGCCCCCCCCATCGTCCAATTATCCCATCGCCCCCCTTCATCCGCTCACCCGGCCATCATCGGCATCTATCCCATCAATCAATCTCCGCCGCAAGCGCGCCGCCTCATCGCCCGTCGCCTCCGCCCCCCCCCCCTTGCTCTCCTCTCTCTCTCCTCCTCCCCCACTCTCCTCTCTCTCTCTGCTCCTCTCGGTCTCTCCTCTCTCTCTTCTGCGTATGTTCATCCTGAAGTGTGTGTGTAATGTTGTTTGGAGAAGAAATATTTGTGTGCGTTGCGTGCTGTGTGTGTGTGTGTGTGTGTGTGGGGGGTGTGTGTGGTGTGTGGTTGTATGGTGTGGTGTGTGTTTGTGTGTGTGTGTGTGTGGTGTGTGTGTGTGGTGGTAGTGTGTGTGGTGAGAGAGAGAAACGTGTGGGTGTGGTGTGTGTGTGTGTGTGTTTGTGTGTGGTTTTGAGAGAGACAGACAGACAGAGTGGTGTGTGCGCGCGCACGCGGCACGCGCGCGGGCGCGCGCGCCGGCGCCGCGCGCGGGCGTGTGTGGTTGTGGGTGTGGTGTTGTGTGTGTGTGTTGGCACTTTCGTGCCGCAGGCTTGCCTGCAGGTGTGTTTCTCCGCTGGTTTTGAGTTCTCTGGGAGGTTGGTGATGTTCTCTACTCTGCTGATCTTGGGATGTGTGTGCATAGTTGTGTGTATATCTAATGTGTGTGTGTAGTAGTAGTAGTAGTAGTAGTAGTAGTACTTTAATTTAACGTCTTTTCACAAACTATGTGATATTAGACAAGAAAGGAGAGATGGACAGACAAATAGAGGGAGAGAGATAGAGTTTTGTTCATGTTGCATACAAAATGTGTGTGTGTGTGGGGGGGGGGGGGGCTGGAAGTGAGCGGAGGGTGGTGTACATAACATCAGGAAACAATCAGACAAACGAATAAACAAACCTACACTCACTAACAGTATCAGATTAAAGCAAATACCTGACTGGACTACAAATCAAGCAGAAAGTAACTTTCAAAGCAAAATCAATATCAGAAAAAAAATATCTGTCACAGACATGCCTGATAAGTGTGGCAGAAATGCCTTGAGAGGCACACATTCGAAACACAAAACATGATCTCTTGTCAGTTTTGTTTCCCCGCATATGCATTTTGTTGCAGAGCTATATTTAGTTCTAAAAGCATCCAGTTTCAATCGATGAAATACTGAAACGAAGTGTCTGTATTGATGCATATCATAAATGCGCAGATTTTGAATGCTTTTGAAATGATCAATACTAAAAAAGAGGGTTATTTTGTGTCTGAACATGAGTAACAGCTTTGTTCTGCCCATTTCTGAAATGTTCCCAAGCTGTTTGTTTTAAAATTTGTTGACTCTCTTTCAAAGTGAACGGTATGGAAATAGTTTGTACCCTCGTTCCATTTTCAGCGCCTTTTTTTCGCACATCTGTCAGCAAGTTCATTGCCCGACATTCCACAGTGTGAAGGAACCCAGAAGAAAGTTATATCTGTTCCTTTACATATCAAGACGTGGATTAAATGTTGATTTCCTTCAAAATAAAGTTATCTGAATTTGAATTAAAAAACTTGATCGATTGTGTGTGTGTGTGTGGTGTGTGTGTGTGTGTGTGTGTGTATGTGTGTGTGTGTGTGTGTGTGTGTGTGTGTGTGTGTGTGTGTGTGTGTGTGTGTGTGTTTTGCGTGTGCATGCGTGCGTGCGTGCGTGCTTGTGTGTGTGTGTGTGTTTGTGAGTGTGTGTGTATGTGTGTGTTTGCGTGTGCATGCGTGCGTTTTCAAGGCCATTTACCCATATGGACAAGAGAGAGATACCGAATATTACAATGCAGCAACTGAGAAGTCTTTTTACAGGAAACAATATTCATGTAGGACATATCATAAGCAAAATGTATGTACACAGGTTTTTAGTATAATGATAATTCATTTCAAGGGATATCTACTATCTGTTTTTAGGCAGGTTAACAGTTGTACAAAGCATGTGCAAATATATATTTCTTAGATTTACACATGACTCCTGAATTCACTGTTTCTAAACATTATTTCGTATTTTCAAACATTCAGTTACAAAAATGGCGGTCTTTAGTGATAATTTTCCCTTTAACTTTAGTATTAAGAGTTGCAATTGCGTTGTGGAAGGAAAACGATAACAGAAAGGAGGTATGTATTTATGCCGTAACAGTGTATACCTTGGGCATTTCAAAAGGAAATGGGTCAAATCTTCAACATGATTTCCTTCACATTGTTTACAAAAACAGTCTGTAGATAGTTTGCCGAATCGAGGTACGCCATTAAGAGCAATACTGTTACTTCTCAGTAAATATATTGTGCGTGTGTGTGTGTGTGTGTGTGTGTGTGAATACCATGCGCTCTTATGCGAATTTGACACATGATTACCCTGCGCTCTTTTTCCCGACGAGAGTCAGTGCCGTGTGCTTCTATACTCCACAATTAGGATCGCAAAATTTCAACGTAAACTTTGTGTTAGGGTTTTCTTCCTTCTTGTATTTTGTTGTTTGAGTGTTTGCCCATTTTGTTTCGCCATCTTTTGTTTCCCCTCAAAACACTTTGGTAATGGGAACTCGGGGGTGGGTGGGGGGGGGGGGAGTGTACTTTAACCTGCCTGTGTTCAGTCACATTATAATCCAAGCCAGTCGTGCAGAGAATTGGTTTTACCGAAAGAGTCTTTATTTACGAGGATAATAGATAAGCACTAACGTGCTTTTTTACATCCAGTCCTCGCCCTGAGTAGGGACTACAACATGCAGTGAAATCAATTAATGAAAAAGAAAAAAAAAAAATTAAAAAAATTTTTAAAAAGCAAGCAAAGCGGTCATGTAATCATAAAAGAACATCAAATGATAATAGAAGATAAATGAAAATGAAACAAAAAAATATGAATAATAATTAACACAACACAAAATAGAAATAAAAATGAGAATAACAATAATGAAGAGGAAGGAGACAGTGGGGCTAGAGAGTGAGGTGGGCTGGGGGTACATATGTAAATGTACTACAACGTACAAGATTAGCATCTATGAAAACAGACCGAGGGGAATAAAATAAAAAGAGAGAGACGGGATGGAAAGGAGCGGGGGGGGGGGGGGGGTACAGCATGAAATATAATATTTGAAATGGAAAAGTACTAAAACGTACAATACTTAGCATGTATAAAGTCAGACAGTAAAATGAACATGACAAAGCATGTAAGGAATTCGGAACACACAGGCACGCACGTACAGAGAGAGAGAGAGAGAGAGAGAGAGTTCACAGGTTCGAAGGTGGCCGCACGTGTGTGCGTGTGTGTGTGTGTGTGTGTGTGTGTGTGTGTGTGTGTGTGTGTGTGTGTGTGTGCGAGTGTGTGTGTGTGTGTGTGTGTGCGAGTGTGTGTGTGTGTGTGTGTGCGTTCATGGTTTCGCAGGTGGCAGCATGTGCACGTGCGTGTGTGTGCGTGCGTGCGTGTGTGTGTGTGTGTGTGTGTGTGTAATCTGGGTGTGTGCATGCGCATACATGCGCGCGCGTGCGTCTGACTTGAACGTGTGTAAATGTTAAAAAAAAAAAAACATACAAATAAGCACAATCCCTTAATTAACTGTGAAAGCTGACGTTTCGCTTTGCGTGGCGGTGCCGGGAAGACTGTCGCCCAATTATCCAATCAGCTGCCGAGGAGAAGGTCACATGGTGACAGTTGGGGAGGGGGGGGGGGGTCGGTGACGGGGGTGGCGTGGTGACCCCCCTCCATCAAGATGAAAACTCGTGGCGTGTTCTGGTACTGGCTGTGATTTGGACCGAGGGTTTGATGGGGGGCAACAGGAGAGGGCGGCATCGTGCGGTTTGCCCTTTGTGGGGATGGCATTGCCAGTGGTTTTAGGGGGCAAGAATCCAAGTGAGGAGCGTATCACGCCCGTTTCTCCGTTAGATCATTCTTTCTCCCCCCCCTCCCGTCTTTGTCTCTGTCGCTGTCTCTGCTCCCATCTCTCCTCTCCCTCCCCCCCCCCTCTCTCTCTCTCTCTCTCTCTCTCTCTCTCTCTCTCGGGGGAATGTGTGTGTGTGAGTCTGTCTGTCCGTGGGTGTTTTGTGTGTGCTTGCGTGAGTGTGCATGTGTGAATTTGAAGGGGAGAGAGAGATGGGGGGAGGGGGGTGGGCAGAGGAAGGCGAAGAGTGTTAAAGTGAGGAAAAGAGAGAGGAGAGACTAAGGGAAAAAGACTGAGAGAGAGAAGAATTCAGCAAGGGAGACAGGAACGGAGGTAGAGAGAGAAAGAGTCGGACAGACAGAATCAGACAGACGAAACGAAGAGGTGAGAAGGGGAAGGAGAAGGCGGCGGGGTGGGGGGAGAGTCGCAAGTGGCGCATGCTTGCTGTGCAGGGTGCATGCTTCTCGGGTCCTTCTCGTCGTCATTTCGAACAGCGTGGAAAGCATTCAGCCGGCCTTACACCTGTTGTCCGACAGCTTCAAGAAGTGACGGGCAGAGAGGCTCGCACCAAGAACATTCCGGCACGTTACGAAGCCATTGACTGACTGCATTATTCATCTAAGCCGCCGTCCATCAATCAATCCCCGCTTGCTGTGGAAGAGTTTATATTTACCACCACCCCCCCCCCCCCCCCGCACCCTGTATGTGTGTGTGTGTGTGTGTGTGTGTGTGTGTGTGTGTGTGTGTGTGTGTGTGTGTGTATGTGTGCATGCGTGCGTGTGTGAATGCGTGCGCATGTTAGTGGGATTGGCAATAGTTTCTTTCTGCGCTTTTTTTTTGCAAAATTACATAGTGCAGGATGCAATGATCACACACACACACACACACACACACACACGCACACACACACAGATATGCTCTTCCGAGATTACTGGGAGGAAAGATTACATGGTGTTATTTTACCCTTTCCGTTTTCGTTCGTCACGTTTTGTTTTGCGTGACGTGAATCAGAAAAATTCAGTGATCATTTTTTTTCTATCATGACGTGAAAAAAATCTCTTGCAAGCTTGCTCGATATCTGTGAAAGACTGCTTTCTTTGTTGAACTAACTCTCTCTCTCTCCTCTCTCTCTCTCTCTCTCTCTCTCTCTCTCTCTCTCTCTCTCTCAGTCTCGCTCTCTCCTCCTCCCCCCCCTCCCCCCCTGCTCTCTACCTTTCGTTGTCACCCCACACCTCATCCTCACCACTCGCGAGAGCGAGAGAGAGAGAGAGTATGAGAATTTATGTTTGTATGTATTCGTGCGTGTGCGTATACACGTATGTGAGTGTATATGTGTCTGTGTGTGCGTTTTTCGTACGTGCGTGTGCGTGCACGCCAGTGGCATTCCCATTCCTCTAGACGAACGAAATGACTCGGGGGGTGGAGGGGGGGTGGGGTGGGGCAAAATGGAAGAAGGGCGTATCGGAATGTCCTGACCCCGTGGCGACCATTACTCCCGGGCTGGGCGAATTTGCTGACCTCTGCTGTAAGTTGTCCTCCGAGGCGGATTGCTGCTGTGTGAGCCGTGTTGAGTTCTGCTGGCTTTCCCTGTTCTCTCACCGTTGATTTTCAGACAAGTCAGCGGAACGCAACCCGTCACAGCACGAACTCGGGGATCTCTTTGTTGTTTCGCTACGACTACGTTTTGTTAGTGGGGCTGCTGCTGAAGTTAAGGTCGAGGCGGATTGCTGCGTATAGCGTTAGTCTGCAGCGTTGATTTTCAGACCAAACGTCCTCACAGCACGAACTCGGGGATCTCTTTGTTGTTTCGCTACGAACGTTTTGTTTCCGTGTTTGAGCGCTAGCGTGTTTGAAGTGATCCAAATGTCCTCCGCGCATTGATGTATGGTCGTGAAGTTGTTCCGTGTTGAGCGCTGTGTTTGAAGTGATGAAGTGCTGAATGGCTGGTTGTTTTTATGGTTTGGAATCTGGAACGCTTGTCTTCTTGAAGATTTCTGAAACGATGCCAAAACGGCCTGCCCCCCCCCCCCCCCCTTTTTTTTTTTTCTTCTTCTTTTTTAAAACATTTGATGGGTTTCCTTTCAAGTGAGGGGTATGTTAAGTGGTTGTGCACACTGTTAAGGTTTTCTCTTTTTTTTTGTCGTTTTTTTTTTATACTATGTCAACAGGTTCGTTTCCAAAAGTTCTGCACTGTAAAGGAATTCAACTTTAATTCTGTCCCTTTACACATTAAGATATGGGATTACATGGCATATACGGGATGTGTGCGCATAAGTGCGCGGGCGCGCATGTGTGTGTCTGTGTGTGTGTCTGTGTGTGTGTGTGTGTGTATGGGAGGAGGGGGAGGGTGTCTGTGTCTCTCTGTGTGTATGCTGTGTGTGGTGTGTGTGTCCGTCCGTATTTGTACCTTTGCGAGCACGTTCACGCTGTGAGTGCGTGCGTGTGTGTGCGTGCGTGCGTGTGTGTGTGTGTGTGTGTGTGTGTGTGTGTGTGTGTGTGTGTGTGTGTGTGTGTGTGTGAACAATCAACGTTCACTTTCCTGATCAGTATCACGAAAACCATCGTCTGACGGTCGGCTTTAGGTGGGTGCCAGCGAGCCCCATGTCGTTCCCCAATCCCCCCCCCCCCCCCCATCCACCGCCTTCCCCACCCCCTATTTCCTTTCTCGTCTTACAGGCCCCCCCCCCCCCCCCCCGTCCCCCCCCAAACCACCCTCGTATTCCCTCCCCCCTCCCCTCCTCTTTCCCTTTGCCGACATCACTATCATTAACTCGTCAGCTGCGTGGCATCCGCACTTAACATTTCTTCTGAGAAAATTAAGAGAAGCGAGCATTACTGTTGACGTGTGTGTGTGTGTGTGTGTGTGTGTGTGTGTGTGTGTGTGTGTGTGTGTGCGTGCGTGCGTGCATGAGTGTGTGTGTGTGTGTGTGTGTGTGTGTGTGTGTGTGTGTGTGTGCATGCGTGCGTGCGTGCATGGTGTGTGTGGCTTGCTTCATTGCATGCTTGCTTGCTCGCGTGTTTGTGTGCGTATGTGTGTGTGTGTGTGTTTGTGCGTGCGTTCATGCATGTGTGGCCGCGCGCGCGCGCGCGCGTGCGTGCGTGCGTGTGTGTGTGTGTTCTCACGCACACAGAGAGGTTGAAGAAAAGCAGGAATTGAGTGTGTGTGTGTGTGTGTGTGGGGGGGGGGGGGGGGGGGGTGCTAAGGAAAAAACCTGTCCGGTTTACCACAGAGAAAAAAAAAAGAGGAGTAGGCACAGGAGCAGGAAATTAACCCCATAATGATCGCTTCCTCCCAATCTGCCAGAACGGCTGTCAAACTGAGGCCATCACACAATTCCTGTCACCTGACGCCGCATTGCACGTGCCAAGCGAGCCCCACGTGTCGGCGGGGGGTCAAAGGGCAAACTGTGACAGCGAGGCCAACGCCCTTCAAAAGTACCGAGAAGTAGGCCAAGAGTTTAGGAAGTGTGGGGATAGGGGGGGGAGGGGGGTGAAGGGTGGAGAGAATGGACTGGGGGGGGGGGGGAGGGGAGGGGAGGGGAGGTGGGGGGGGGGGAGCCTGAAACGGCACATCTTCCGTGCTGTGCGGATTCCGAAGCGGAAAGGTCGGCGGTTACAATGTGGTAGAAAGTGCTGGACGTGGGTCCATTGGACAGTGACCCTGTGAGATTGATGGCTGCTGTCACTGTGTTACTGTGTCTGGAGGCATGTACGCCCGTTGGCTCTGTCTCTGTCTCGGTCTCTGTCTCTCTCTCTCTCTCTCTCTCTCTCTCTCTCTCATCAGTCTCTCTCTCTCTCTCTCTCTTTCACAAGTCTTCTCTCTCTTTCTCTCAGCACACACACACCACAAACCACCCACACACATTCTTCTCTCTCTCTCTTTTCTCTCTCTCTTTCCCCAGTCGCCTCTCTCTCACAGTCTCTCTCTCTTTCACAGTCTCTCCTCTCTCTCTCTCTCTCTCTCTCTCTCTCTCTCAAAAGACTGTGAATTGACAATCCTCTCTCTCTCTCTCATCTTCTCCTCTCTCTCTCGCTCTCTCTCTCTCTCTCTCTCTCTCTCTCTTTCTAAGACTGTGAATTGGCAAATCCCCAATCCCCCTCTCTGGGGAGGGCATGTCTCTCTCTCCGTCTCTCTCTCTCTCTGAGACTGTGGAATGGATAGTCCCCACTCTCCTCTCTCCCTCTCCTCGGTCAGTGCTCTCTCTCTGGTCTCTCTCTCTGTCTCTCTATCTCTGTCTCTCTCTCTCTCTCTCTCTCTCTCTCTCTCTTACTAGTCTCTCTCGCTCGTCCCCTCTCTCTCTCTCTCTCTCTCTCTCTCCTCTCGTCTCTCTCCTCTCTCTCTCTCTCTCTCTCTCAGTGCCTCCATTTACCATCCCTGGTCTTCATTGCGGTATCCCGACATTGTGTGGTGTGTTCTGTTCAGTTCAGTTCAGTGGCTTAGGTTAATGTCTTTTCATCGTCAGATGATAGTAGACACTTTGATATTAAAAGAAAGAAAGGATAAAAAAAACAACAAAAAATCCGCACTTAACTTATCATCCACATTTGTGCTTTCCAACCCTCATCCGATACATGCGTATTGACATGAGTGAAATACCCTAGCGGCACACAAAATTGGTTGATCTTTATAAAAAATTTGCAACACACGTCACAACGCCAAACAAAAAACAAAATGCCATTTCAAGCTTTGCTTTGGGGTGTCAGTCAACCCTCACACACACCCACACACACACACACACACACACACGCACACGCACACACCACACTGATACACATGCACACAGCACACACACACATTACACATGCGCGCGCGCGCACACACACAGACACACACACACGCACGCGCGCGCGCGCTCGCGCGCACACACACACAATAATCTTATAAATAAGATCTTACTACTGGAAGTCATTCAACTTAATGGTTATTGCGTGTGTGTGCGCGCGAGCGTGTGTGTGTGTGTGTGTGTGTGTGTGTGGTTCCAAAAGCAACATCGACTAGAATCGTCAGGTGACCTGCGTAGCGAGGCTGATTGTGTTTGACTGGTGGTAGAAACTCCCTGCAGATGAATGCGCGGCGGTTTTTCGGTGCCATTAGGACTCTCTGGTGCCGGGCACTGCGGTGATCGGCGGGGCGGGGGGTGGGGGGGGGGGGGGGTGGGGGAGGGGGCGGGGGGGGGGGGGGGGGGGGGGGGGGGGGGGGGGTCAGGCCACAGCCATTCCTCAATGCCGGGGGATTGACTGACACCCCATGCAAGCTTGAAAAGGCAGTTTGTTTTTTGTTTGGGCGGCGCCGTGACGTGAAAATTGCGCCTCAACCACAGTCCTGCGGGTCTAGCCGACAGTCAGATGTTCTCTCTCATTCTCGCTCTCTCTCTGTTCATTCAGCTCGTGGCCGCGGGGAATCAGACTTGTCAAGCGGAAGAAGAACAAGTGGGGGATGTTGACCTTTGACTGTCAGCGCCCATTGTGCCGGCCCGGCTTGTTGGCACGGGGTTGAATGATGCTGGCAAGTGTCCTGGTCTGGCCGGCTGGCTGCCCGGCGAGCTGGTGGAGACAGGTGTGTGGTGTTGTGTGTTGTGTGGTGTGGTGTGTGTGTGAGGGTGGGTGAGAGGGGAGAGATCGCGAGGCAGTGAGAGAGAGAGAGTGTGGTGGGTTTGTTGTGTGTGTGTGTGTGTGTGTGTGTGCTTGCGTGTTTTGTGTGTGTGTGCGTGTGTTTGTGTGTGGTGTGTGTGGGTGTGTGTGTTGTGGTGTGTGTGAGAGAGAGAGAGTTTGTGTGTGGGATGGTGTGTGTGTGTGTGTGTGTGTGTTGTGTGTGGTGTGTTGTGTGAATGAGAGAGACAGACAGGACAGAGACGGAGAGAGTTACGTAATGTCCGCTCCTGCAGAAGGCCAGGCCAGATCGAGTTTGAAGTGTTATGTGACAGTAAGGGAGGGGGAGTGGGGGGGGGGGAGGGGGGGGGAGGCGCGCAATACGTGTGACAGAGCGGAACTCCTCTGTGGACACCTGTTGACTGGTATTGTGAAATGGATCCTGAAAGATCAAGTGCTCAGAGCTTTCCTCCCGTCAGGCTGCTTCCTGGAATGATTTTGGTTTATTGTTGCAGCCTTGTTTCCTCGCAATGTTTCTACGCATGGTTACTGCCCCTCCCTACCCCTCTGCCCCCGCCCCCCCCCCCCCCCCCTCCCTTTTTTTTTTTTTTTGTTTTTTTTTTTTTTTTTTTTTTTGTTGCTAGGCTTTCTGCCTTTGGATGTGGAGTGTGGTTTGCACCAACACTGTGTGGATGAGAACAGCACACAGTCTGGCGTCTGTTCTTTTCTTTCGATGCCAGAGGCAGGGCGGATCATCAGCGTACAGGCGCCACCCAGGCAAGAGAGGTCGGGAGTACTGGAAGGTTTCTCCACCAGACAGACCTAGGTAGGGACCATCCCACGTGTCTTTCATTGAAGGTTTGGGAAGGTAATATGTTGTAGTGCATGCTCCTCTCTCTTCTTCTGTCCATTCTCGTCTGCCCGGCGCCCCACGCCCCCGTGTGCTACCCCCCCCCCTCCCCCCCCCCCTCACCCTCCCCTCCCTGCTGTCCATTCTTTCTTTTTTTTTTCTCCTTTGATGATAAAGCATTGCCAAAGTCATTGTTTAACTACGGGGAGGGAATGGATCAACCTTCACACTTGTTCCCAAACACGGCACACACTCACACACACACCACACACACACACACACACACACAACACACACAAACACACAAAACACACACGCACGCACAGCACGCGCCCGCGCACCCGCACCACAAATCACAAACCACACACAACATCACACACACACCCACACACACACAGTGCGCGCGCGCACGCACGCCAAAGAACGCAACAATCCACCCACGCACGCACGCACGCAACACTACACACACGCACGCACGCACGCGCCCACACACAAACACACACACCCTACACCCACACACCCACACACATATATATACATATATATATAATATATATATATATAATAAAGATACATAGGAAGAAGACAGATTGCATACAGACATACAATACATTATGTAGATGTACACGCGCGCGTGTATGTGTTGTGTTGATGTGTGTGTGTGTGAGCCTGCTGCGCTGGGTGTGTGTGTGTGTGTGTTGTGTGTGTGTGTGTGTGTGTGTGTGTTGAGATGAGAGAGAGAGAGAAGAGAGAGGAATCTCATCAGTCCAATAAAAATGTATGTTGTGTGTGTGTGCTGTGTGTGTGGGTGTGCTGTGTGTGTGTGCGCGCGCGCGCGCGCCAAGTGCTTGCTGGCGAGCAGACACACGTGCAAGGGGCACATAACATATAAACGGCATTGCACTGCCATCTGTCCCGTGGGTGTGGAGGCACGTGTGTCCGAAGGGAGGATGTGAAGGCGAGGTGATGGGGGTAACGCCGTGTCGCCAAAGCCCGCGCCATGGTGAATTGTGTGCTGGTCATCTAACCTGTACACACTGGGACCCTCACAGGACGCGAGACCTGATGCAGCCATGGGTCCCCCCATCGACTGACCGGGTTGACCAAGGCATGTGCCGTTGTGACCCACGCCCAGGGACAGACGGTCAGACAGACATCGACACACCACATCATCCAGTGAACCGACAGCCGTCAGCTTCCACAGCTCACTGTCCCGTCTTTCCGTTCACTGGTGCCCTGTTCCCCTCCCTCGCTCTGTCTCTGGTCCTGTCTGTCTCTCTCTCTCTCTCTGTCTCTCTCTCTTTCTTGCTCTCTTGTCTCTCTGGCTCTCTGTATCTCTCTCTCTCTCTCTCTCCTCTCTCTCTTGCTCATCTCTCTCTCTCCTCCTCTCTGTCTCTCTCTTCCTCTCCTCTCTCTTTCACCCCTGCAACTCCCTCTGTCTCTCGTCCCTCCCTCCCTCCTCCCCCCCTCGTCCCTCCCTCCCTAGCTCGCCTCTTTTTCGCTGTCGACGCTCTCCCTCCTCCCTCTCTCATCTCTCTCTCTCGGAAGACGAGGGAGAGAGAGCTCTCTCTCAGAGCGGAGATCGAGGACTTGATCTCTCAGCGACGCCTCCTCTCTAGACTCATGTTCTCGAGAAAAAAAGAAAGACAGAACCTCGAGCTCTACGCCCACTCGAAACTCCAGAGAGCATCATCAGCGGGTTGTTTTCCTCGAGATTCTTACGTTTTCTCTATTAACCTACCCCCCTCTCTCTCATCTCCTTACCCTGTCACTTCTCCTTCTTCTCCGCCCCCACCCCTCTGTTGCCCACTCTTTCTATCTCAGCTCACCTCAGAGACATGAGAGAGGGAAAGGGAGAGAGGAAAAAAAAAGAGAGCAGAGAGAGAGGGGGGGAAAGAGAGATGGAGTGATCTCTCTAAAAAAAACAAAGAGAGAGAGAAGAGAAAAGGGGTGAATCCGCGCAGGAACGCAAACCAACACACAAGGGAGT
>JADBJO010000068.1:844786-847286 GCA_016801955.1 Conus betulinus
CACACACATACACACGCGCGCGCGCGGACACACACACACAACACACAGACACCACACACAGAGGCACACGCGCGCGAAGACAGTGACACAGAAAGGGGGGGGGGGGGGGGGGGAAGAGAGAGATGAGAGCTGAGTCGGCGCGTGAAAACCGTTGGAGAGAGCGACGGAGGGGGGGGGGGGGGGGGAAGAGAGATGAGAGAGCGATGAAAACCGTTGGAGACGAGTACTTGGAGAGAGCGAGGGGGGGGGGGGGGGGGGGGGGGGGGGGGAAGAGGGAGGGGGCGAACGGCGCCACGCGCGTTGCGGAAAGAGAGCGAAAGAGGGTGGGGGGGGGGGGCGGGGGGGGGGGGGGGGGGGGGGGGGGGGGGGGGGGGGGGGGGGGGAGAAAGGGGGGGGGGGGGGGGTGGGAGGGGGGGGGGGGGGAGGGGGGGGGGGGGGGGGGGGGGTGGGGGGAGGGGGGGGGGTGGGGGGCGGGGGGGTTAAGAGGGGGGGGGTGGACCGGAACGGGGGCCGGGGGGGGGAACACACAGGGGGGCGAGCAATAGTTAGGGTGGACAGGGGAGAGAACAGAGCCAGAGGAAATAACTGGAAAGGTTAGAGAACGAACAGAGGGAGGAAAATTAACTGGAACAGATTGCGCGCGCGAGAAGGGAGGACACACACTGGACAGATTGGAACGACACACAGAGGAGGGAAAATAACTGGAAACAGTGGAACGAAAGAGGGGGAGGGGGTGGGGGAAGAGAGATGAGAGAGGTGGATGAAAACCGTGAAAGATTGGAAGCGACGGAGGGGGGGGTGGGAAAGATTGGAAGAACAGAGGGAGCGGAAAACCGTTGAGAGAAACTTGGAGAAGACGAACAGAGGGGGGGGGGAATAACTGGGGATTGGGGGGGGGGGGAGGGAAAATAAACTGGGGGGGGGGGGGGGGGGGGGAAGCAGGGAGGGAACACACACACGCGCGCAGGCGCGCGCGCGCGAAGACAGAGAGAGAAAAGAGGGTGGTGGGGGGGAAAAAAATGGAGAGATTGGAGCGAACATGAAGGGAGAGAATACTTGCTGGAGAGAGAGAAAGAAAAGGGAGGGGGGGTGGATGTTCAAGGGGCCGGGGAAGGGGAATGCTGAATACACAGGTCTGGGCGGGGCTAGGGGTGGGGGGGTTAAGAGAAAAGAGCTGAAAATAACTGGAAAGATTGGAACGAACAGAGGGGGGGGGGGAAATAACTGGAAAGATTGGAACGAACAGAGGTGGAGGAAATAACTGGAAAGATTGGAACGAACAGAGGGGGGGAAAATAACTGGAAAGATTGGAACGAACAGAGGGAGAGAAAATAACTGGAAAGATTGGAACGAACAGAGGTGGAGGAAATAACTGGAAAGATTGGAACGAACAGAGGGGGAGAGAATAACTGGAAAGATTGGAACGAACAGAGGGAGAGAAAATAACTGGAAAGATTGGAACGAACAGAGTGAGGGAAAATAACTGGAAAGATTGGAACGAACAGAGTGAGGGAAATAACTGGAAAGATTGGAACGAACAGAGGTGGAGGAAATAACTGGAAAGATTGGAACGAACAGAGTGAGGGAAAATAACTGGAAAGATGGGAACGAACAGAGGTGGTGGGAAATAACTGGAAAGATTGGAACGAACAGAGTGAGGGAAAATAACTGGAAAGATTGGAACGAACAGAGGGGGAGGAAATAACTGGAAAGATTGGAACGAACAGAGGGGGAGAGAATAACTGGAAAGATTGGAACGAACAGAGGGGGAGAAAATAACTGGAAAGATTGGAACGAACAGAGGGGGAGAGAATAACTGGAAAGATTGGAACGAACAGAGGGGGAGAGAATAACTGGAAAGATTGGAACGAACAGAGGGGGAGAGAATAACTGGAAAGATTGGACGAACGAACAGAGGGGGGAGAATAACTGGAAAGATTGGAACGAACAGAGGGGGAGAAAATAACTGGAAAGATGGGAACGAACAGAGGGAGGGAAATAACTGGAAAGATTGGAACGAACAGAGGGAGGGAAATAACTGGAAAGATGGGAACGAACAGAGGGAGGGAAATAACTGGAAAGATTGGAACAGACAGAGGGGAAGAAAATAACTGGAAAGATTGGAACAGACAGAGAGAGAGAGAGAGAGAGAGAGAGAAGGTGGACGGGAAAGTGCTGGGGAGGGGAAGGGGGTAAGAGGTAGGACAGGGGGTTTAAAAATATAATTGGAAAGATATTGGAACCTGGAGAAAGAGACACACACACACACACACCACACACACACACACACACACACACACACACACACACACACACACACACACACACACAGCGCGACTCGATGCACTTTTTCATTGAGGATGTTGGTGGGGGCGGGTTTTTTTTTTTATTTTGATTCATTGGTTGGTTGTTGGGTTTGTTTGTTTGTTGTTTTTTGTTTATTTGTGTGCTTTCTAGTGTAGTTTTAAAGCACACACCACACATGTCGCGTGACGGAATC
>JADBJO010000068.1:862286-877286 GCA_016801955.1 Conus betulinus
AAGTCTGTTGTGCCCGGTGCGGAGCCTCACCAGGACACTTTGCTGCTCTCTGGACAACAGATGATAATCATCCTCGAGTATCTAGGGCGTTATTATACTCCGGATGATGCTTGACATCTCGCTGTAGGTGATGCTGTTGTTAAACTGCTCCCCTTGAGCACCCTCCCTCGCCAGGTGATCAGCCAACTCGTTGCCTGGTATTCCACAGTGGGCTGGAATCCACTGGAGCACCACTCGTCTGTCAGTAGCAACCTTCTGCAGAAAGTTGTTGTAAGGTGTGATGGGACATTCTAGTTGAGCGGCGGTCTCTATGCTGATCAGGCACGTTTTGTATTCGATTGGCAAGACCACGGAAGCAGAAAGTTATGGGATTGAACCTTGGAAGTCTGGAGTTGGTGAAAGTTTGAACCAGTTGTTTGATGGTTTGTTTCTTTGTTTGTGTTAACAGCCTGAGAGGTCAACATGTTTGCCGAAGCTGCCAGTGCCAGAACCTTTCTTCTTCTGTTGTGTGAGCGCACGCGCAGAACTGTAACTATGCATGTGAAATATCTTGCATTTCATCGTATGGAAAGACAAACATGTCTGGCTTGCCGCCAAACAGGATCAGTTTTAATAAATTACTTCACCTTCACCCGTCTAGTCTGTCTCATTCCTGTGCTCGTCATCATGCATTTGTCTGAAGCCAGTGACAGCACACATCATCCTTCTTCTAAGCCAGAACCTCCTGCCGATCCCATCTTTCCATCCCTGCAACAACGAAAGAGTCGTGAAGCAGGAGGACTACCGAGGCTGTCTTGCTGGTGCCCATTCCCTGGGCAGAGTCGTCATCGCTCCGATACTGATCAAAGAACATAGAGACATCAGAAAGGGACAGAGACAGGCTCGTTTCAGTTCTGCAAAAGAAGGGGGGGGGGGGGGGGGGGGGGGGGGGCAGACAGTAAATTGTTCCATGTCGTTCCCTCCAAAATAGGTGAAGTTAGTTTTGCAGAATTTGTTAGGGGGTCTGGGAAAGGAAAATGTGTGAGCGTATCTGTTTTCATTAATTATGAAGTTTCGGATCATTTTCTTTGGAGCTATTTCTTTAAGTACATTAAACATACAGAAGCATTTGTTGAAGAAGACTATCTTTAAATGGAAGAATGTTTAACTTTTTGAAAAGTCATCACATGTCAAGTAGTTAGATTTCAACTGTACTAACTTTATGACTGTCTTATGTAAACGAATGGTTTATTTTTTCAAACTTTGTTTCACTATGGAATGATCCCATAAGGTGAAAACATAACTGATGAGAGATAGAAAATGTCCTTGACAGAAAAAATCGTTGGACTGGAGATTCAGAAAATGTTTTTGATTTTGATAATTGACAAAGGCTTTTGGAAAATAGGTTTTCCAGGTTGGGCATGTGACTATACAACGTTAAATCATCTTCAGTAATAACCCATGTCACAGTATGAGATGTTAGATCTTCTCTTCTCTCTCTCTCTCTCTCTCTCTCTCCTCTCTCTCTCTCTCTCTCTCTCTCTCTCTGTGTGTGTGTGTGTGTGTGTGTGTGTGTGGTGTGTGTGTGGTGTTCTCCCACTTGCTAGTGAGAAAGGGAGGCAACCCCCATTTTGCTTTGTTGTGAGAAAACAGCGGTTGAGAACAGAATGGACTAACGAGCATCCCGCGTGTCTGTCTGTCCCGTTGGTGCCATCAGCCGGGGGGGGAAAATGGATCCAGGCCATTGCACTGATTCCGTGGCCACCCAGCACCGTTGTCAACACACCGTGCCAGACAATTAGGCCGGTGGGCGGCAATTTGACCATATCGACTGACAGCGCCCAAGCCGTTCAGGGTGGCCGATAATCATGGGGGGGATTTCCCCCAACGAGACTTTATGGTTTCTGATCGTGTCCGTTTGGGGAGGAAGACCCGCCCCCCCCCCCACCTCTCTCTCCTCTCTCTCTCTCTCTCTCTCTCTCTCTCTGCTCTCTCTGTGTTCTCTCTCTCTCTCTCTCTCTCGCTCTGTGTGTGTGTGTGTGTGCGCGCGCGCGCGTGCGCATGTGTGCATCACTGCGTGTGTGATATTTCTTCATGCGTGTGTGCCCGCGTGCGCGCACGTGCATTTGTGTGTGTCTATGTGTGTGTGTGTGTGTGTGTCTGTGTCTACTCGTGACTTGCTTGCCAGCGACGAAAGAATTCTAAACCAGAAAAAAAAAAAAAAACACAAAGAGTAATTAAGAACAGAATGGAAGAATGAGCAGCATCCTGCATCGCTCGTCTGCTAGTGGCGTTCATGAAGCAAGGACAAAGAACACAAACAGCAGGCAGCGACAAAACCTAGCCCTTGCCACCCAACACCTCGTCGTCAACACACACGGCCGTCGACATCAGGGAGTATGGGCGGTACTTCGGGATCTGGGAGAGGTCTGTGCCAACTTGCCGATGTGGACTTAACGGCCCAGTTACCGGTTTACATGGCAGGTTCTCAAAACAGGAATTCTGATGAGAGCGGAAGGCGGGGAACAGGGGAGGGGAACGGGAAGGTGGGGGGACGGGAAGGGGAAAAAGACGACGAGAAGTGTTTATGCCTTCTGGTCGTGTTCTCCTAAAGGTTCGGGGGGGGGGGGGGGGGGGGGGGGGGGGGGGGGGGGGGGGGGGGGGGGGGCTTTCTTTTTCTCCTGTGAGAATGCGACAGCAAAGCCGACAATGGCTGTCCCTGCGTTGCTGCAGTGATGATGGGCGTAAGGATGTTGTCAGGGTAGCGTCGCACACCACTCGGTGAAATGTTACATCATTAAGCGAATTGATCTTAGTCACAAGGAAACACAGGCGTGCATGCATGCATGCACTCGCGCACGTGCGCAATTACGCACACGCACACGCACACGCACGCCACACACACACACACACCACACACCTGTCTAAGATCACTGTTAGGTGGATAGACGTTTAAATTAAAGAACGAACGAACGCGCGCGCAACGCACACACACACACACACACACCACACACACACACTTACTCACTCACTCATTCACAAAGCACGCGCAACACCAACACACACGACACACACCACACACCACACACACACACACACACCACACACAGAGAGAGAGAGAGAAGAGAGAGGAGAGAGGAGAGAGAGAGGGAGAGAACATGTACCCACATCCTTAATTTTTCAAAAGGAAAAAGATATTTTGCTATAGTAATGTTTTGCTTCCAGTTAACCCTTCTTTAGTCCAGAAGTAAGGTGGTGCTAACGTCTGATAATAACAGCATCGTATCACGAACTTTATCAAAACTTCAGCTTGCCATATTCCGCGATAGTTTTTGATGAACATCATTCTGATTCGTCCGTATCGCATATTAGAAAAAGCTCTGTGTTTTTGGGTTTTTTTTTTAAGAATCGATGATCGCAAACCAATTATTCTGAAAACAACAAACTCGGGTGTAATTTAGATATGGACCCTTTTTGTGCAGGCAATAACACGCTAATAGCAGGTACTTGACTTAAACGCTTCATAAAATTGGTATGTGCTCAAAGTTTATTGTTGAGAGCCCTTTATTTCGTTTTTGTGCACTCTTCTGTTCTGAAAAAGGCACCAAAACGTGAAAGCGAAATACCTGATAGGCAGCATTATACAGCGAGGAGCTTAATGCAGTTCCCTGCTGTATCCAAATCAGCGTCGAGCGCCGCCTTGGCAATCATGTTATTATCCCGCCATCCCTCCCAAAAGGAAGCGACAGGGAGATAATTCTGGTGCCACTTCCGTGCGGGCCGTCCGCGCCGAGGCCGGCGAACAAGGTTATTAATTAGCGTGTGATGACAAAAAAAATGGACCCATCCCTGCTTCCATCAACCTGATCAATTATACCGCTTCGGCCACTTGCTGTATATGGTCCGCGCTTTCAGTGGGGTGTGTGTGTGTGTGTGGGTGTGTGTGTGTGTGTGTGTGGTGTGTTGTGAGAGAGAGATAACTGACTGTCTGTTGTGCGTGTGTATTCACAACAGAGGAGAAGAAAGCAGTAATGGTATCTCGTTCCTTTGTGTGTGAGTGAGAGTGTGTGTGTGTGTCAGATAACTGGTTTACTGTTATGCATGCGTATTCACAACAGAGGAGAAGAAAGCAGTATGACATCTCGCCTACAGATGGATGAACACAGGCTACCAAAGAAAGCGTATTTAATGCTGCTACATTTAGACCAGAAAGGCAAAAGGAACTGGGTAACAAATGTAAGATTATATCTGTTTCAGAATGGTTTTGGGTATGTATGGTTAAACCAAGGTGTTGGAGATGCAAATGAATTTTTTAGTTTGTTTAAGCAGCGGCTTATCGATTGTAGATGGCAAAACTGGCAAGACCATGTGGAAAATAGTGAGCGGTATTCAATGTATAGAAGATTTTGCGATTACATGCACTGTATTCCAAAATATTTACAATTAGATATGGAGAGACACTTAAAACATATAATGTCATTGTTTCGTTTTGGTGCATCAGACCTTGCTGTTCATTACTATAGATACAGGAATCCTACACCTAATGATCTATTGTGTCCATTTTGTAAGGATACTGAAAGAAAACGAAGTTCATTTTGTCTTATGCTGTCCATTATACGATAAATTAAGAAAAGAATTGATCGCTCCAAAATATTACAGAATAGCAAATGCTTTTCATCTAAATCTATTGTTATCCTCCGTTAATGCAAAAACTGTGAAAAACCTCTGCATTTACCTGTACAAAGCTTTTAAAGCAAGAGAGTTTGCAATTTCCTAAATTGATTTATAAGTAAGAGTGTAGATAATGAAATGTATAGTTGGTATTTATGTCTTGTTTCTTTCTGCCGAAACTTTGAAGCTCTTGTTTTCTGTAACACACACACCCTTTCTAAGGGGGCGTGGCCCTATTGAAATAAAATGTCTGTATATGTGTATGTATTTGTGTGTGTGTGTCTGTCTGTCTGTCTGTCTGTCTGTCTGAGTGTCTGTGTCTGTATTTAATTTTATTTGCTTTACATGTAATTGTGTGTGTGTGTGTGCGTGTGCGTGTTTCGTGCGTGTGTGTGTGTGTGTGTGTGTGTGTGTGTGTGTGTGTGTAGGGGCGGGTTTTTTTTTTCCGCAGTGTCATGCTCTAGAACAAAACAAAACGGCAGAACGATCATTACTGATGTGGTGTTTCCAGCCATCTCCTGCATGTTGTCTTTACTGCATACTAAATTCTGTAAATCGTTGGTAAACGGTTTTTACCAACATGCTGAAAATCGCTAAATTGTTGAAGGGCACAACGATCAACATTGCTAAGGTGTTTCCGTCCATCCCCTGTGGGAAGATGTCACTCTATGCTGAAGTCTAAAAATCCTCGATAAAGGGTTGTTTTTTTTTTTTTAAGTTAGCGGTGTGTTGAACGTTGCAAAATTGGCGTTTCATGGCAGATTCTGATCACTTACAAAATCATTGGTTAACTGAGTGAGAAGGTGGAGATCACGTGACATTTTACGCAAACCGTGCAAAAACACTGACCACACTCACACACACACACACACACACACGCACGCACGCACGCACGCACGCACGCACGCACACACGCACACACATTAGTTCCTGATGGTTCCATGTGGCTGTGGTTTAGAGGTCCTGGTGACTTGTCTGTCACTGTGGCAGCAGCACTGACTGACTCTGGTACCAGTCCATTGATTCCTGCCCTTCCCTGCACTCTGACGGGCCCTGGCTCCTGACCTGGCCTGACCTGACCTGCACTGGGCGGCGGTCGTTGCCAACATATCCCGCACAATGCGTGGAGCCAGTCGACCATGACAGCTTCAAACGATGTACTGATGGCACGGGCCGGGTGGATACCGATAACGTTATAGGAGGAGAAGGGGGGAGGGGGGGGGGGAGAGACAGAGACAGAGAGATGGGAAGACTTGCGCGAGAGGGGGGGAAAGGAGAGAGAGAGAGAGAGAGGAGAGAGAGAGAGAGAGTGAGACACTCAGAGAGAAATGAAGAGGAAGACAGAGAGAGAGAGATCGAGAGAGAGCGAGAGAGAGAGAAGAGAGAGAGAGAGAGAGAGAGATGGAAGAAGAGAGAGGAGAGAGAGAGATGAGAGAGAGAGAGAAGAGAGATGGGGAGAGGAGAGAGAGAGAGCGGGAGAGAGAGAGGAAGACAGAGAGAGAGAGAGGAGGAGAGAGAGAGAGAGAGAGACGAGAGAGGAGAGAGAGAGAGAGAGAGAGAGAGAGAGAGAGATGGGAGAGGAGAGGAGAGAGAGAGAGAGGAGAGAGAGATGGGAGAGAGAACGAGAGAGAGAGAGGATGGGGGAGAGAGGGAGAGAGAGAGCAGAGAGATGGGAAGAGAGGAGAGAGAGAGAGAGAGGGAGGGGAGAGAGAGAGAGAGAGATGGAGAGAGAGAGGAGAGAGGAGAGACAGAGAGAGAGAGAGAGGGGAGAGGATTGGAGACAGAGAGAGGAGCTTGGACCAGAGAGGGAGAGAGGGGGAGGAGAGGAGAGATGGGAAGACAGAGAGAGGGGAGAGAGAGATGGGAAGAGAGAAAGGGGGAGGGAGGGGATTTTTGGAAGGGTGAGATGAGAGAGAGGAAGGGAGGGAAAGAGAAAGACACACCCATACACACACGCACGCACGCACAGCACACACACACACGCACGCACGCACGCACACGCACACACACTGACAATTTTTATTGATTAGGCCATATACCCATCAACAGAGATTTACTGCACCAGCCCGAGGCATATATATAGTAAGCATATAATTTTTTTTTCAATCATCTCTTTCTAATCTGAAAGGATTTATGAATATAATGTGCTGCACGTTTAATTTGTATAGATTTGTTATTGTTTGCAAGAAGAAGTGAAAGTTTAAAACTAGAAGGGTTATTAAAGTACTTTTTTTTTCAGATGTACGATTCCCTAATTTCCTGATATCTTGGACAAGAGAGGATGAAGTCTACCTCTGTTTCTGAATGGAATTGATAAATGGACAGTCAGATCTCCTTTCATAAATATTTTTCTCGGAATCATAAATTGACACACACACACATACAAAGGGAGAGAGATTGAGAGGGGGGGCCGGGGGGTGTTGAAATAAAGAAGGAAGGGGGTTTTAAAACAGAGAGACAAGCGCGCACGCACACATATACACAGAAAGAGAAAGACAGACATGTGAAGGGTCAAGGAGAAAGAGAGAGAGAGACAGGCAAACAGACAGACAGAGACAGTGAGGCAGAGATATAGAAAGATTGAGCGACAGAGTGATACAGACGGACAACAGACAGAATAAGGCATGCACAATATATGGACCTTGGACCACATAACAAAGAAATACGGATCCGCAGATACAACGAGAGATAAAGAAATATTAAGCGAAGTGCGTGTGTCTATGAATGTGTACGTGTGTATGTGTGCGCGCGCGAGCACGCGCGTGAGTGTGTGCGTGCTTGCGTGCATGTGCATATACGTGTGTGCGTGTGTGTGTGTGTGTGTGTGTGTGTGTGTGTGTGTGTGTGTGTGTGTGTGTTCGCGCGCGCGCGTTCGTGCGTGAGTTTTGCTGACAAAAAGCAAAACAACTTGGAAGTGAAGCGAAATCAAACGGAAGAAGAAGACAGAATCTTGGAAACAAGGAAGGACAGAAACACACACACACACACACACACACACACACACACACACACACACACACACACACACACACACACACACACACACAAATCCATAGCACACACAACAGATACACAGACAGAAAGATACACACACGCGCGCGCGCGTGCACGAACGCACACACACACACACACACGCACATACGCAAATGCAAACCCACAGTGAACACACACATACACACTCACACACACACACACACACACGCGCGCGCGCTCGTGCGCGCGCGCGCGCGCGCGCGCACCAATGCCTTCATGTTCTCCTTCCCTCTGCTGAGGAATCCATTTCTGACCAATATTCCTATGCTCCTTAGAGCGGAAAGTCTACACTTCGTCTTCAGTCGTGCGCATATCTTGTGTGCGGATGAAAATTGTTGTTGTATTTGAGAGAGAGAGAGAGTGAGGAGAGAGAGAGTGAGACAGACAGACAGACTGACTGACTGACAGGCAGATACGGACAGGGCAGATGCACAGGACAGATGAAAGACAGAGAAATAGGGAGCGATGATTAAAAGAAAACGGGGAGTGGCAGAGAAAGAAAGAGATTGTGTGTGTGTGTGTGTGTTGTGGTGTGTGTGTGTGTGTGTGTGTGTGTGTGTGTGTGTGTGTGTGTGTGCTCGCACATGTGTGTGTGCGTGTGTGTGCGCGCGCATGCTTGCATGAGTGGGTGAGAGAGGGGAGAGAGAAAGACAGACAGAGAGACGAACAGACAGACACACAAATACACAGACAGGCTCAATGACCTATAGACATACAGACATAGAAACAGAGAGCAGTAGTTGAAAAAAGGAAAGGAAAGAGAAAAAGGAAGAGAATGGAAAGGATAAAAAGGACAGAGACAGAAGAAGGAGAATGAAAACGTAAGGAGCTAGGAAACGGAAGAGGGCGGGGGGGGGGGGGGTAGAATGAAAGAGGGGAGAACGTGAGCTGAGCAGGTAGGAGAAAAGAGAGAAAGGGGGGGGGAGGAAAGGGGGTTTAGAAACAGGGGGTGGGGGGGGGGGGAAGAGGGTGTTATGGAGGGGACAAGAGAAGAACAGTCAGTAGAAGGGGATATGAAGTGTGGGAAGGAAGAGAGGGAAGCAACGGTGAAAGAGGGGGGTGTTGAGAGAAGAGATGAGAGGGACGGGTGGGGGGAGAGGGGAGAGGGAGGGAGACGGGGGGGGTGGTGGAGACAGATTGATCTTAAATAGACAGGGATGAAGATTTTAGGTGACAAGGTATGGGGGTTGTGGGAGGAAAGAAAAGAGAGAGAGAAGACAGGCATGGGACAAGAGAAGAAGGGGAGAGGGAGAGAGGGAGAGAGACATTCCAAAGGGAGGAGAGGGAGGTGAGTTACGTTCTAAGGAGAGAGGACGAGGTGAGGGGGAGGGGGGGGAGGGAGCGGGGTGGGGAAGGGGGGAGCAGAGATGAAGGGGGACTGCCACAGCAATTGCGGATGTACAGGGGGGAAGGTACGGCCATAGAGAGAGAGAGGAGAATAGGCTACTAATGGCGGGGGGGAGGAGAAGAGGAGGAGAGCAAAGGGAGGGGACAGAAATGTAGACAAGAGAAGAACAGTCTTCTGGTTCCATGGGCAGGTAGGAGAAAAGAGAGAGAAGCATCCAACGAAAGAGGGAAGAGAGTTTAGAAAATAATTTTTTTTAGGGGGCGGGAGCGGGTGTTGTGGAACAAGAACAAAATAGAACGATAAGTTAGTGAAAGGATATGAAGTTGTGGGAAGCGAAAGAAAGAAAGTGTTGAAAGATGAATGGCAAAATGGGTCAGAGAGAGAGAGAGAGAGAGAGAGAGAGAGAGAGAGAGAGAGAGAGAGAGGAGAGGTGAGGATTGATTTTAATACGCAGAGATGAAGATTTTAGGCCACAGCCTAGTCTTACAATCTGTCCTTGTCATAGAGAGAGAGACAGACAGACAGGCAGACAGAGAGAGAGAGAACCGGAGGGAGGGAGGGAGAGAGAGACAAAGGGAGGGAGCTGAGTTACGTTCTCTGCATATTGCCGGTGGTGACTGGACGTAATTCTATTCATCATGACACTGACTGCCACAGCCATGCGGATGTACAGGCATTATCAGGGCTGCCATAGCCGCCGTTACGTTAGACCCCTGAAATATGCTACTAATGGCGAGGGAGGATGGAGAGGAGGGCAGGGAAGGTGGGTAGAAAGAAGGGGCACTGACTCCACCTCACTCTCTTTCCGTCTCTCCTCCCCAGTCCCCTCCGACAAAAAAAAAAATAAAAAAAAGAAAGCTGCCCGGAAGCGCTTTCGCCCCTGCGTCTTTAATACCTTACGAGTATTCCCTGACTGAGTCGCCATCTCCCTTGACTGAGTCACCATCTCCCTTGACTGAGTCGCCATCTCCCTGGACTGAGTCGCCATCTCCCTTGACTGAGTCGCCATCTCCCTTGACTGAGTCGCCATCTCCCTTGACTGAGTCGCCATCTGTCTTGACTGAGTTGCCGTCTGTCTTGACTGAGTTGAGTTAGAGAGAGAGAGAGAAGGAGAGAGAGAGAGAGTAGGTAAATCTCTGTAATTCCACCATTTTGACAATTCCACAATGAAATGGTGCGAGGTTCTGTGTGTGTTTATGACCGTTGTATTCGTTCAAATAAGGAAAAAAATGAAATAAAAATGATGATATTGTAATAATATCATAAATATTGTGATGACAATGATGATGATTATGAGGATGACGATAATGAGTGTTATAATGATAATAATAACAATTCCCGTTGAAAGAATATAATTATTATGATGATGATGATGATGATGTTTACAACAACAACTACAACAACAACAATTAACAGTAATAACAACAAAAACGATAGTAGTAGTAGTAGTAGTAGTAATGATAGTACTAATAATAATGATAACAGTTATAAAATGATAATGATAATAGTAACAATAATAATGATAATGATTAAAGCATCAAGAACAATACCACCTCCAACAACAAACAATAGGAATGATAATAACAATAGTTGTGATAATAATGATGGGATAATAGGAATAGTGATAAATAACAACAAGAATGGTGTTGTAACAGTGAGAAGAACAAGAACCACAGAACAGAACTATGATAATAGCAGTAACAGTAATAATGGTGATCATGATGATGATAATGAATACAGTAATGATAATGATGATGATGATAATTATAATAATAATAATGATGATGATGATATTGATGATGATAACAATGACACTAATGATAATAATGATAATTGTGATAATAATGATAATAATAATATAATGATAATAATAACGATAAAAATAATAATGATAAAAGCACCGTAAAAGTCAACACTTGTCATTCGTAAAAGTCAACACTTGTCATTCGTGCAATGACTTTTTTGAGGCCTTCCCACACCACACGCGTCACACCTCAAAACAAACAAACAAACATCCACAACCAACTAACCGAACAAACACAACATGAACAAGCAACGGGGGAGAATGGGTGAGCGAAGGGGGAGGGGGGGGGGGGGGGGGGGGGATAGAAAACTCCCAGACCAAATGGACGTAACCGAATGCGGGAGCGAAGGCACGGAGGGGAAGATGAGGACCATCCACACGCACAGCACCAGTCGCTGCCTCCGCCATCTGCTGTTACATACAGAACAGAGCGATGGGAAGGGGGCTACAACAGTCGCTGCCACCGCCATCTGCTGTTACATACAGAACAGAGTGATGGAAGGGGACTGCACCAGTCGCTGCCTGCGCCATCTGCTGTTACATAGAGAACAGAGCGATGGAAGGGGGCTGCACCAGTCGCTGCCGTCACCTCCGCCATCTGCTGTTACATGGAGAACAGAGCGATGGAAGGGGGCTGCACCAGTCGCTGCCGTCACCTCCGCCACCTGCTGTTACATACAGAACAGAGCGATGGAAGGGGGCTGCACCAGTCGCTGCCGTCACCTCCGCCACCTGCTGTTACATACAGAACAGAGCGATGGAAGGGGGCTGCACCTCTCGCTGCCGTCACCTCCGCCATCTGCTGTTACATACAGAACAGAGCGATGGAAGGGGGCTGCACCTCTCGCTGCCGTCACCTCCGCCATCTGCTGTTACATACAGAACAGAGCGATGGAAGGGGGCTGCACCTCTCGCTGCCGTCACCTCCGCCATCTGCTGTTACACGGAGAACAGAGCGATGGAAGGGGGCTGCACCTCTCGCTGCCGTCACCTCCGCCATCTGCTGTTACACGGAGAACAGAGCGATGGAAGGGGGCTGCACCTCTCGCTGCCGTCACCTCCGCCATCTGCTGTTACACGGAGAACAGAGCGATGGAAGGGGGGCTGCACCTCTCGCTGCCGTCACCTCCGCCATCTGCTGTTACATACAGAACAGAGTGATGGAAGGGGGGCTGCACCAGTCGCTGCCTCCGCCGTCTGCTGTTACATGGAGAACAGAGCGATGGAAGGGGGGGCTGCACCAGTCGCTGCCGTCACCTCCGCCATCTGCTGTTACATGGAGAACAGAGCGATGGAAGGGGGGGCTGGCTTCCTCAACACAGAACGGCGTGTTTATGTTCTTTCAACATGGCGGATGCGTTATCTTTTTAAGGGGAGAGGGGGGGGAGAGGGGGGAGGGGGTGAAGTTCAATGGCTTCAAAGGAATAAAACTTTCTGTGTCTTTCTGTCTTGGTTTCTGTCTCTGTCTCTCTGTCCATCTCTCTGTTTGTCATCCTTTCTCTCTCTGTTTCTCTCTCTCTCTCTCTCTCTCTCTCTCTCTCTCTCTCTCTCTCTGCCTTTCTCTCTTGTCTCTCTCTCTCTCTCTCTCTCTCTCTCTCTCTCTCTCTCTCTCTCTCTCTCTCTCTCTCTCTCTCTCTCTCTCACGTGGACTCCGACTGGCTCGGCATTTATGGAATTATTGTCGTCGGTAGGGAGGGATTGAGTAGGTGCCACCAAAGGTACACTTGCTCCCAGTAAACTGTCGGCGTCGGGACAAGCCCGGGTGTGGCTTTATTCTGGGAGCCACAGTGAACGGCGTGCGAGTAATGTTACTCAAGAGGGGAGGGGGGTGAGACACGGATGAGGAGTTAGCATGAAAAGGTGTGAAAAGTGTGTTGTAACATCTCTCTCTCTCTCTCTCTCTCTCTCTCTCTCTCTCTCTCTCTCTCTCTCTCTCTCTCTCTCTCTGAACATCTTAAAGTTTACACAGATGGTTTTGCACTGGAAAAATCGCAACGCGGGTTCTGGTTTTTGTTGTTCCGCCCCTATTAGTTGGAAAATCTGATCATCTGGAAAAGAGATTTCTCCATTTTCACAGCAGAACGTGTTGCAGTACGAATGGCTTTGTCGTATTGAGTTCGTCTGTCGCTGAATTTGTTTCCTTTGGTATTGTGTACAGTCCGAATCTGTTTTGCAATCTATTGATGTAATATACTTAGACAAAAAAGCATCATCTTTTGCATTGAAAAGGAGTATCGTTTTGTTGTTGTTGTTGTTGTTCTGTTTTGTTTTGTTTTTCATCCCTTTTGCATTATTTTTTTTCGTGGTGAAGACGCTGGTCGTCTGACAAAGTAATAAGCAAGACATTTTTTTTTTAAATAACACAATTGAAATTTCTTGGCATTTACCAACAGCAGAACCTACAATATGGGTTGGAGAAAGAAAAAAAAACCTTCAAAGATTTCCTTGAAAGATTGAAAGATTTTTTAAGATTTGGATACAAAGAAAATCTGTTTTAATAGATGCTTAAAAAAAAAGTCTAACAGGATCATCAACAAGCCGTTTCCGTGGAAGTGTTAAATTCCTCAGTTACAAAATATTGTAAACGTATCAGATGCATATGTCATGATAAACTGAACACACATGTCACTTCAGTATGCTCGAACGAAAACATGCTTTTGTTTGCATTGTGTAAATACGTGGGGGAAAAAAAGTGTTGTTGCCGGTTTCTGTCGTTGATGTTTTTCTGGAAAATCTTTATTTTCCAAAGTTTGAGAGAAATCAAAGGTGATGCGTCGAATATTGCTGTTCACTCGACAAGATGCAGAGTCAAGCGGTCATAAAATGCATCATGAAATCTGTTATTCCGGTATTCTCATCTAAAACCGGCCAGTCATCATAAATTACAGGGTCCAATCCCCTCTGCTTGTTTCTTCCTTACTTCATCCTCCATCCCTCCCCTCCACCCTCCCCTCCCAACATTTTTTTTCAGTATTGATGAGATGACTGTATGATGTTCGGATTTTTAGGGTTTGAAGTCATCAACGTAGATGAAAACAGACTATGAGCCAAAACAACCACCTCTCTCTCACTCTGTCAGTCTGCCTATCTGTCTGTCTGTCTGTCTCTCTCTCTCTCTCTCTCTCTCTCTCAGTCTCTCTCTCTCTCTCTCTCCCTCTCTCTCTCTCTCTCTCTCTCTCTCTCTCTCTCTCTCTCTCTCTCTCTCTCTCTCAAAAATAAGAAAGAAAGAAAACGAAAAAAAAAAAAAATGAAAGAAAGAAAAAAAAAAGAAAGAAAGAAAGAAAGAACTCAATCCACCCTGGGCTTTCTGAACCTGAGACAATAATCAACAGTCTGCTCGCTCCGAGAGGGCAGGCCTCTGATCTTATCTCCCTTTTGTACCATTACCTTGAAGAAGAAGTCATTACAGGTCCAGTCGGGTCTTCATGTTTGTCGCCGGAGTGAGAGGTCGATGGATGGGGACTCAGGGGCAGCGGGAAGGCTGGTGTATGGCAGGTTCTCAGTTTGCTACTCCTGCTCTTGTCAAAGGACCAAAACAAAGCAAAAAAGTACTAAATTTTGGAATATTAATGTGCCTTTCTAAAAAAAAAAAAAAAAAAAAAAAGCAGTGTTTACCATAGGAAATGTTGTTTGCCACAAATATAATCATTTTCTGATGATTGTTTTGTTACCAAGTTTTGGTATTGAAGGATATTAATTTGCCTTCAAAAAGCGGTGTTTACCATAGGAAGTGTTGTTTGTCACAAATATAATTTTCTAATGATTGTTTTGTTACCGAATATAGGAATCTAAGGATGTCCATTGCCTTTAAAAAAAAAAACAGTGTTTACCATGGGAAATGTTGTTATTCGCAAACATAATTTTCTAATGATTGTTTTGTGACCAGCTATCTTCGTTTTTGTGATGTCACGTCCATAAATGTTTCTCCACCTCAGATTTTAGTAATTATCACTCTTGTCAAAAGAGAGAACTGTTATCGGGGGGGGGTGGGGGGGAAAGGGGGTCACAATATTTATGGGCTTCGTAAACCACTGGTGTAATGTCGAAAAGCGTTATAGTTAAAATGTTGATTTTTTTTATGGACCACGATTATATTGTTGATCTTTTGACAGTTATTGTTGTCCATACTACTCGCCTTCCCTTTTTCTCTGGGGACTTCTTGTTG
>JADBJO010000068.1:892286-894786 GCA_016801955.1 Conus betulinus
CGCACAGAGAGAGGGAGAGAGTAAGCAGATGCAAATGTATGCACAGAAAAGACGTAATGGCGTGGAAAGGTCTGACTTCTCCTCCTCCTTCTTCTTCTTCTCCTTCTTCGTATCCTTCTTCTTCTTCTTCCCTTCTTCGTCTTCTTCTTTTTCTGCTTATCTTTCTTCTTCTTCTTCTTCTTCTTCTTCTTCTTCTTCCTCCTCCTCCTCCTCCTCCTCCTCCTCCTCCTCTTCTTTTTCTGCTTCTTTCTTCGTCTTCGTCTTCGTCTTCTTCTTCTTCTTCTTCTTCTTCTTCGTCTCTTTTTCTTCTTCTTTCTTCTTCTTCTTTCTTTCTTTCTTTCTTTCTTTTTCTTTTTTGTTTGTTTTTGTTCGTTTGTTGTTGTTGTTTTCTTTTATAAAGTGAAGGCTTTCCCAATGGGTGGTGCCTGATGCAGGATTGCTCCCCCGCTGGTTGGTTCGGCAGTCGAGGACAGTACTTCTCTGGGTCCCCACCTGCACCTTCGGGTGTTTCTCTTTTTCTTTCCTGGTATATAGATAGTTCGTACACAAAGAGACAGGCGGCTGACTACCATGGACATTATGCAGAGAATGTTACGGACCGTCTCCTTTGCGGTGGGTTGTCGGCAGTGCCTTCAATAGTGTTTGGACGTAGAGCAAAAGAAAAAAAAAAAGTATATGATCAGCAGCATCATGCATAAGTGGGCGGTGGTTGTCTTCTTCAAGCCAGAGAGAGTAGATCATCAGTTCAATGCAAAATTCCCCACAGGCCACATAACAGGAGCAGTGAAGTGTTAGAAGCCCACCGATGTCAACAGTACTGATGCGTGGAGAACGAAGTCCACGCTTTTTTCATTCCGCAGCCCTAAGTTTCCCTAGAACATACAGAACCGGTAAGAAAAGTAGCCATCGTTTGTTTCAGTTCTTTTAATTAATTTCCCTGCATGTGTGTGAGTGGACACCAGCCTGCGTGGTAACGGCTGGGTTAGCTGCATAACTGCATCACACTGCGAAATCCAGACAGTCACTGAAATGAGACGTCACATCATTCACTCCGTGGCCCTTAACTGCCGTTGAAGTCGGCGAATGCTGTGGACTCAGAACAGAAGAGCACAGCGCGGGGGGCGGGCAACCCGTGTTCGCTTATACAGTGATGGACTTTCTATTCTACGCATCTTAACAGCTGTTCTTTTCGTAAAACAAGAGAGAAAGGAAGTTTTTGATACCGTATTACGTGAACCACCACCAACTGGAGAAACGTGATTCCCAGACTGACTCGGAAAGAAATTCCAGCCGCGGATGGCTTGTTTTGAGGCCTGGCTTTTAGAGCGTCAGAGATCCTGGAAGCCAGAGCGAAAACCTCTTGGCGCTGTCTGTCTGTCTGCTCCGCTTTCCCTGCCTCCCTGTGGTCTGTCGTAATCTTGTTTTCTTCCACCCCATCCCCCCCACCCCAACTCCCACCTGTCCTAGCGCTTGTTCAGCGGGTCTTTCTACGTATACTATACCCGAAATGTGCAAGAGGAATCGAAGATGGCTGCTGCTGAGGTGAAGCGTAGTTAATGTACCTTTTCTGTCTGTCTGTCGGTCGGTCGGTCTGTCTCGAACCAGTCCTACCCCCCCTCCCTCTCTCTCTCTCTCTCTCTGTATGTGTGTGTGTGTATATGTGTGTGGATGCGCGCGCGTGTGTGTGTGTGTGTGTGTGTGTGTGTGTGTTTCCGTCTCTGTCTCTCTGCTGTCTCTGTCTCTCATGTCTCTGTCTCTTTCCTCTCTCTCTCTCTCTCTGTCTGTGTTTGTCTGTCCTCTCTCTCTCTCTCTCTCCTCTCTCTCTCTCTCTCTCTCTCTCTCTCCTCTCTCTCTCTCTCTCTCAACACACACACACACACTCTCTCTCTCTCATTCTTTTCCCTTTTTCCACCCACATGCAGAGTTTGCACATGCGAGAGGGAGAAAGAGGAAAATAGAGAGAGAGAGAGAGAGGTGGGGGCGGAGCGGGGGGCCGGATATTGTGATAGTATCACAGTCGCAGCCAAGACAAACGCACGCACAGTTTCCTTTCTAGTTCAGTCACAGGTTTCTCATCGCGCGCCGACACTCCCAAGCACACACCTGAACGGACGAAAACACAGCAACGGACAACCTGATCCAACCTTCAGCGCAGCAAAGGAAGACAAAGAAGACAGCAGGCGCAGACACACGGGCACAATCAGCAGGCGCAGACACACGGGCACAATCAGCAGGGCACAATCAGAGACACACAGGCACAATCAGCAGGCGCAGACACACAGGCACACAATCAGCAGGCGCAGACACACAGGCACAATCAGCAGGCGCAGACACACAGGCACAATCAGCAGGCGCAGACACACGGGCACAATCAGCAGGCGCAGACACACGGGCACAATCAGCAGGCGCAGACACACAGGCACAATCAGCAGGCGCAGACACACAGGCACAATCAGCAGGCGCAGACACACAGGCACAATCAGCAGGCGCAGACACACAG
>JADBJO010000068.1:899786-902286 GCA_016801955.1 Conus betulinus
TGATGATGATGGTGACGATGATGATGGTGACGATGATGATGATGATGATGATGATGATGGTGGACGATGATGATGGTGATGATGATGATGATGGTGACGATGATGATGGTGACGATGATGATGATGGTGACGATGATGATGGTGATGATGATGATGATGGTGTGATGATGATGATGATGGTGACGATGATGATGGTGATGATGATGATGGTGACGATGATGATGGTGACGATGATGATGATGGTGACGATGATGATGGTGATGATGATGATGGTGACGATGATGATGATGGTGATGATGATGGCGACGATGATGATGACGATGGTGATGATGGTTATGATGATGATATAATGATGGTGGTGGTGATGATGTGTGATGATGATTATGATGTTGATGGTGATGACGACGATGATGATTGTGATGATGATGACGATGATGGTGACGATGATGATGATGAAGGCTTGGCGTGTGGGCCACTCTCGGGACAATGCACCCGCTAATGAAGAAACAGTTTGTTGATATTATCTTCCTCGCTGTCTGTTTGTCTGTTCTCAGTTTGTTTGCCTGTCTGTGTCTGTCTGTCTGTCACACTCTCTCTCTCTCTCTCTCTCTCTCTTCTCTCTCTCTCTCTGCTCTCTCTCTCTCTCTCTCTCTCTCTCTCTCTCTCTCTTTTCTTATTTTCTCTGTCATGACTGATGATTAATTTAACAACGCTCTCCGTCAGTATTGCGACACAGAGTATGTGTGTGTGTGTTGTGTGTGTGTGTGCGCGCGCGCGCGCATGTGTGTGTAGGTGTGTATGTGTGGGGGGGGGGGGGGGGGGGTGTAGGTGGGGTGGGGGGGGGGGGGGGGGGGGGGGGGGGGGGGGGGGGGGGGGGGGGGGGGGGGGGGGGGGGGGGGGGGGGGGGGGGGGGGGATGAGTTTTGTACTTTCTTTTCGCTCATTCGCAGCTTTGGGCATGGATATTCTTTGTCATAATGACGACGAAGAGCAACAGTTCTGTCGTGGTTTCTTTACAAGGGTCGTGGGTTTGAACAAAGTTTTTATTCTCAGCTGTTTTTTATAGGTCCTGGCACACACACACACACACACACACACACACACACACACACACACACACACACACACACACACACACACACACACACGCACGCACGCACGCACGCACACACAACAAACACGCACACGCACGCACACACACACACACACACACACACACACACACACACACACACACACACACACACACACACTGGTGAGCGCATGTCTGCCATGAACTGCACAATACACCCACACACGCGAGCGTGCTGCGCGCGCCCTCTTCTCCATGCATGCTGACGCACTGTCACGGGCAGTCATGTTTCTGCAGACAACAGCATGCGGGAGTTTAGGGCTTGCATCCGCGTGCGCAGAGGCGTTCACAGTACACACGTGCATTCCCGGTAATCGCTCTGATGGCAGCAGTATGTAGGAATGTAGGCCTGCATCTGCGTGCACAAAGGCGTTCAAGAAACGATCATACACATGATTAAGTTTGTATATGCAGAGAGAGAGAGAGAGAGGGAGAGAGCGAGAGAGAGAGAGAGAGAGAGTATACACATGATTAAGTTTGCACATGGAGAGAGAGAGAAAGAAAGAGAGAGATGGGAGGCAATGGTGCGGAGGGGGGGGGTGGTGGTGGGGTGGTGGTGGAGTGCTCTTTCCCTAATCCCCATCTCCCCCCTCTCCTCCTTCTGTCTCCCCCCCCCCCCCCCCCCCCCCCCCCCCCACCATGGAATCGTTCCTTTCCCTTCCCTAAGTGTACTAAATACACGTGTTGGCATGTCTTTGAAAAAAAAAAAAACAAACAAAAACCTATCTAAGTACTGTATCCGACAAACTTGAATAGGTCTTCTTCAGGCAAGATGAACAACACCCAGGACAACGAAAATGAAGAACGAGAATGGTGCTATATTCAAAACTGGCTGTCGTTTTATATAACAGTCTAAACATTTTTTGAGAACATGTTGTAAGACTTCGCATGCAGTAATGATACATATGTTTATGATAATGAAATCTTGGAGCAGAACACATTCTCTCTCTCTCTCTCTCTCTCATTGTTTTTTTTTGTGGGTCTCCCCCTCTCTCTCTCTCTCTCTCTCTCTCTCTCTCTCCCTAAAACGCTTCATATAAACGTTAATAATGTGTGAGTGGTTGATTACCATGCAATTTACAGTCTTTTGTTTTACTCTTGCTTACTATCTTTTGTTACGGGTTTTTTCCTCGATTTTGTACATGTTTGCGTTTATATATATGTGTATGTGTTAAGTATGTTTATGTACATGTATATATTTACATTTTGTGTACGTGTGGATATGTATTTTTGTTTGTTTTTTTTGCGTCTTTTTTTCAGCATAGTAACTTTAACAGTATCCTGACATTTCCTTGTCACATGTGTAATTGTAAACATTTGAACACACTATAAGCATTAGCTTGTTTATGTTCAATTTTTCACATTTATT
>JADBJO010000068.1:909786-919786 GCA_016801955.1 Conus betulinus
ATTAACAGTGATTTTGCAGGAACTTCAGAGAGACGAGATAAGGATGGGAAGAGAGAGGGAGGAGGGGAGGGGAGAGAGAGGAGACGAGGAGTGGGAGAGACAGAGTGAGAGAGAGAGAGTGAGAGAGAGAGAGAGGGACGAGGGAGAGAGGAGAGAGGAGAGGAGGACGGCGGGGGGAGGGAGAGGGAGGCGGAGAGAGAGAATCGAGAGAGAGGATGAGGGAGACGGGGAGAGATGAGAGAGAGGACGAGAGAGAGAGGTGAGGGAGATCTCCCCCAGGGGAGAGAGACGGGAGAGAAATCGAGAAGAACGAGGAGAGATGAGAGAGAGAGGAGAGAGAGAGAGCGGGGCGTGTGGGGGGGGTAGGGAGCGGATTTATAGAGAAGAGAGAGGAAAGAGAGATAGAGGAGAGAGAGATCAGAGAGAGGCTGAGGGAGACGAGGGGGGGGAGAGACAGAGATGAGAAAGAGAAGAGAGAGAGAGGAATAAGAAAAAAAATGAGAGAGACGAGAGAGTGAGAAAGAAGAAGTGGGGGGGAGAAGAAGGGACGATAGGAAAGAGAGAGGAAAGAAATATGAGAGACAAGGAGGAGAGACTGAGACGGACAGACTGACAGACAGATGAAGAAAGAAAGGGAAAGAAGAAAGACGGGAAAGACGAGAGAACGAGACGTTCGAAGACGAGAAGAAAAGAGGAAGAGAAGAAGAAGAAGGAGGACAGAGGACGGAGAAGAAAGAGAAGAGGAGGAGGAGGAGGAGAGGAAGAAGAAGAAGAAGAGACGATGGATCTGGAGCGAAAGAGGGTCAAGAGAGGGGGCAGGCAGGCGGACAGGCAGGCATGAATTCTTTATTTCTTTTATCAGCTATGATCTATGATCAGACGAGCACTCGCGCCCACACCGCCGCACGACGAAACAATACATAACAGGATCGGTGTCAGGGCTCGTCAGGGCAGTGGTCCATGCTTTATGACAAAGATTGCGGGTGGAAAAATAATACTAAAAAAAAAAGAAGAAGAAAAAGAAAGAAAAGAAAGAAAAAGGAAAAAAAGAAAACGAAAAGAAGCAAGAAAGAAAAGAAAGAAAGAGGGGGAAGAGAGAAAGGGGTTGGTTAGGAGAAAGAAGGGGGGGGGGGGGGGGGGTGGGGGGGGGGGGGGGGGAGGGGCTTTGTAGAGGTGTGAGCGATTCGGAAGGAACGGAACCTGTCAGCACCGTGTAGAAATGAGAGAAGATGGAGATAAATCGGAGACCGGGATTCCGCGCGTGAAAACAGACCAGGAGAGAGAAGTGACAGGGTGAGAAAAAGAAGGGAAATACGCCTGGGGAGAGTTGGAGGGGGGACTTTCGCGCTACGTATTGTGTGTGTTGTGTGTGTGTGTGTGCGCGCGGCGCGCTTGTGCGTGTGTGTGCTTGTGGTGTGTGTGTGGGTTTTCGTTTGTTGGGGGCGCGCGAGCGCGTGATAGGTGTGGAGGGGAGAGAGGGTGGAGGAGAGGGGGAGAGAGAGAGACGAGAGTTGTGGAGAGAGACGGGGGGAGAGCGGAGAGGATGGCAGAGAGGAGGGAGGGAGGGTTTTTATGAGAGATGGTGGAGGAACGGGGCAGATGGAAGAAAGGAGAGAGGAGAGATGGAGAAAATCGGAGAGGAGCAGTTTGGGGGGAAGGAACGGGATGTGTGAAAAGTGGGGAGGAGGAGAATGAGTGTTTTCGAGGTTGGAGGGAAAGCGCAGTTGCGCGTGTTGCGTTGCATGTGCGGCGCGAGCGACGTGCCCCCCCCCGTGCAGAGAGAGGAGAGGACGCGACGCTTGTTTGGTGTGAAAATCTGTGTGCGTATGTGTTTTCGAGTGAGAAATTGCGCGTGCGTGCATGTGTGCACCGCGCGCGCTTTTGTGTGTGGTGTATGTGCGTACGTGCGTGCGTGCTTATGTGCCTGTGTGTGGTGAGAGCGAGCGCGCGCGCGCGCGCGTGTGTGTGTGTGTGTGTGATGGAGAGGAAATGCCAACGTTGAGAATTCCCACGGACACACACACATACACGCACCTACTCGCTCACGCGGGCGCTCGAGCGCAATCCCCCCGCCCCCCCCGCCCCCCTCCGCCTCAAATCTGTTCTGAAGAAGACTGGCATTGTGATCAGCCAGAACACAGACAGACTAAACAGAGAGAACAATGAACAGACAGTACACACCAGAGCAAACAGACCCGCACAAACAAGTGAGGACCGCTCGGACAAGAACGGAGAGAATAGAGGAAAAGACGGACTGCACTGCACACACCCAAACAATGAGAAAGCAGCAGCCAGAACAGGCAGACTGCAGAGAGCAAAGCAAAACCTCTGCAGAGGGCAGCACAAACATTCCGCACAAACAAGAACAGACTGCACAGACCAGAACACAAACTTTCTGCACAGAGCAGCACAAACATTTGCACGGACCAGAACAAACTTTCTGCACAGAGCGGCACAGAGCAGCACAAACATTTTGCACGGACCAGAACAAACATTTTGCACAGAGCAGCACAAACGTTTTGCACAGAGCAGACTAAGCATTTTGCACGGACCAGAAAACAGATTGCACAGGCGAGGAGAAACATTCTGCACAGACCAAAATAGACAGTACAAACAGAACAGACACAGACTGCACAGACCAGAACAGACACTCTGCACAGACCAAGCAAACATTGTGCACAGACCAGAACGAACAAAGGCGCAGAGTAGAACAACAAACAGATTGAACAGACCAGAGAGAAAACAAACTTCAAAGAGCAGAACAAACAGACCGCACAAAGTGGAATACACAGACTGCATATAGGTCAGAACAAACAGACTTCGTAGAGCAAAACAAACAGACTGCATAGAACAAAACAAACAGACTGCATATATTTCAAATATTAATGTTAGCGTACCGCCATAAAAAAAATGGACAAGCGAATCACAAGACTGCATAGAGGAAATCAAACAGACAGCACAGAGCAAAATAAACAGACTGCATAGCGCAAAACAAACAGACTGCATACAGCAAAAACAGACTGCACAGAGTAAAATAAACAGACTGCATAGCGCAAAACAAACAGACTGCATACAGCAAAACAGACTGCATAGAGCAAAACAGACAGACAGCATAGAGCAAAACAAACATACTGCACAGAGCAAAAACAAACAGACTGCATAGCGCTGAACAAACAGGCAGCATAGAGCAAAACAAACAAACTGCATAGAGCAAAAAATAAACAGACTGCATAGCGCTAAACAGACTGCATAGCGCAAAATAAACAGACTGCATAGAGCAGAATAAACAGACTGCATAGCGCTAAAAACAGACTGCATAGAAACAAAAGAAAAAGACTGCAGAGATACAGAACAAAAATGCGCACCTCCAGGTGAACCTTGCCCCTTCCCCCTTTCCCCCCTCGTCCGCCGACGTCTGTGAATGATCATTTCCTCTACCACCATCTGCCGTGGCGCTTCCCATTCGCAAAGGTGAAGACCTGTGACTCCTTCTGCCAATCGAAAGACAGTTTATGTATAGCATGCGGGCCAAATCAGATAGCCTGGCTTAAGACTAATAATTATCAATGAAAGAGACTAGGATGAAGACCACAGACGAGGGAGCTGAAACAGTGTAGTTTGTAAGTCAGCTTTTCCCCTCGACAATCCACGTCGACTTCAGTACAGAGGACATGACTGGTGCGCTTGAAAAAGGACTTAAGGTCTAACGAAGCTCTTGTCTTTGAATCGTGTTCAGCCAGTGGCTTTGTCCTCAGGGACGAAACAGCTTCTGATTGGTAGGAAGAATTTGTCGGCATTGTTGTTGTTGCTCTCGGCTTGCTGAAGCGTTGAAGTGTTTGCTCCTTGTGGGTCCATGTTGTGCGTTCAAGTGTGGGGGGGGGGGGGGGGGGGGGGGCGGGGAGGGTGTGATGGGAGGCTAGAGGGATGGGGGGGGGGGACGATGGAGGAGAAGGGTAGCTTGGGGGTGAGTGGGTGGGGGGGGGGGGGGGGGGGGGGGGGGGGGGTGCGAGGGGTAGAGGGTGGATGGGACGAGGTAAGCTAAGTGTTCAGCTGTTTGCGGATTGCGACATGGCACGCTAGTTTTCACATTGGGCAGACATGCACGGCTATTTCATCCTGGGCTGCCACGTGCCACATAAATAGTGGTGCGTGGTTTGGCACGTGGTTGCCGATGACTGTTAAATGCGCCCTGTCGGTTTCACATGTGTGTATTAATGCAGATGGATGCACAAGTGCGCCAGCTGCGCGCGGGCGCGCTCACGCTCACACGCAACTGCATACGCATGCACGCTCGCCCGCACACACATAGACGTAGGCGCGCACACACACACACACACACACACACACACACACACACACACAGACGCACGCACACACATACACGAACACACATTCACACACACACGCATGGGTGCGCGCACGCACGCACGCACACACACACACACACACACACACACACACACACACACACACACACACACACACACACACATGTGCACACACATAACACGCACGCACACACACACACACACACACACACACACACACACAACACATGTGCACACACGCATACGCGCACACACACACACATACACACACTTGCATGCACGCACGCGCACACACACAGGCATGCGAGCGCGCGCGCGCGCGCGCACACACACACACACACACACACACACCACACAGAGGCCTGTTACACCAGGCCCTTAGCTCCACCACCATCGATCTCTACCCAGCAGTGCACCATTATTCCCTACAACACCTGTCTCCATTACGGCTCATAAGACCTAAATAATACCCACAGCCCCCCCCCCCCCCCCCCCCGCCCCACCCCCGCCCCCCCCCCCCCCCCCCCCCCCTCCCCCCCCCCCCCCCACACCCCCCCCCCCCACCCCCCCCCCCCCCCCCCCCCCCCCACACACACACACACACCATCACCCTCCACACCCACCCAAACCCACCCTACCATCATCTCCTCCACCCCACGCCCACGTGACACGTGCAGCTGAATAACCCCCCACCCCACCCCATCCCTAGTCACCCCCATCCCACTTCTCCACCATTATTGCGGAGCCACTCGTCTCAGGAAATGGTTCACCAGGATGTTTGTTGGTGGAGTCGTAAATGGTAATGAACGTCTCCAACCAGTACACATCGTTTGACTGCTCAAATCTGACGTCAGATTGATCAGGACGTCATTTCCGGCTCATTGGCGTGTCTCTTCCAACATGGAAGTCGATCTAAGCTTGACGAAACAGAACGAACTAGTTAAACACTGTATGTAGAAGTAGTTCAATCGAAACTTTTGTTATCTGTGAACTCACGTTACTGTTTGCTCCCCGTTCGGGACAGAACGCGTTAGCGCCATCCCAAAACAGACTGTCTGACCCCGACCTTCACCCTGGAGGGTAAAAATGCCGGCAGTTCTGCCTGCCAATAGAAAATGTTACTATTTTTTGGTGCACGAAGTATGAAAATGATGGCTGCACACAATTCGAAATTGTTTCCTTTTTGTTTTTTTAACCTCATTTACCTTGTGCAAAAGAGAGATGAAGTGGATTTCAAAGGGAGAGAAGCTGAATGAAAAATCAGATGGGAGTTCGTCTTCGTAGGTCATCTCTTTTTCATTTACAGATACTGATATAGATATTGAGCTGAGCGATTCGGCGAATGTTGTTATCTCCTTTCGATTGGCAGGGACACGCGGCGGCCCTGTTACTCTACCTTGTTCTTCCGCCATTTTTTTTTCCGTTACCCACCTGAATGTTGTTATCTTTCTTCCGATTGGCAGGGACACCCGGCGGCATTGACCTGTTACTCTTCCTTGTTCCTCCGCCATTTTTTCCGTTACCCACTCGTCTTACTCATCATTAGTTGGTCGAGAGGACGTTTAATGAAATCCCCTCCGTTCTCACACCGATGCGTGGGAGGTTCTTGGCCTCCAAGATTTCTCGTTGACCGTTTTTCAACATGTAACACAATTTTCCAGTCGTAGTGTTTATAGTCAAAGCCAACTCAAAATTTAACACAGTTTCAAGTCATAGTGTTTATAGTCAAGCCAACCGCGGAGGACGCATGAGGGTGGCTGTTTGCTGGAACCGGGACTATGTTCAAATGAAAACGCCAAGGCCGGAAATGCAAACCAAGTCACGACTGATTTGAAGGAAGAACAACTCCTTTTAAGAAAGAAAGACAGATTCGAAGCAAAGTATACCAACCGACCACGTTTAAGTCAGATCGGGGCGTGGCGGGGAGGGGGCGGAGAGGGAGAGGGGGAGGGGGATCTTTATTTTCATTGTTAAAAAAACAAAACAAAAACAAAAAAAAAAAAAAAAAAAACCCTTCCAGGAGGGAAATCTCAGAACGAGGTCTTCATGGAATCCGCTATGAAATGTTTGTGCCTTCGGTCGTAGGCATCCCAGCGCTCATCGAACAGATGGAGAATGCACAGGAAGCTGTTAGTGTCACATAGTGTGCACCGTGACGCCCCTTCGTTCTTCAGAGGGTAGGAAGGAACTAAGTGTGACCAGTACACAGTCTGCTCCACACCGCTTCCACGTTACACCTTCCAGAAAACAGCATCACGAAAATGTCACGTTAGGACACAATATTACCATTGTAAGAAAAAAACCCGGATGGTTTTTACATAAAGATAGCTATGAACGATGACTTTCACTGGTAAACAATTATTTCAAGGTTTGTTTGTTTTTTGTAAAACGCTCTTGAGACAGGAGGTCATTTATCGAAAGGGGGGGGGGGTGGGGGGGGGGGGGGGGGGGGGGGGGGGGGGGGGGGGGGGGGGGGGGGGGGGGGGGGGGGGGGGGCTTACGATGTATTACTCTATTACGGCCGTAAGCAGTCAAAACAGGAAAAGATGGTATTAGTGTACTCTACTCTTTTATTGATAAAAGCACACATCATCCCGCGCAATGTTACCAACCATCATAGCACGTTTGATCGTAAGTCCGGTGACCTGTTTCCGCAGGGGCAAAAGTATCTGCTTTTAGAGGTCAAAATGATCTGTTCTCGTCATCATCATCATCATCATCAGTTTTCAGTTATCGTAATCCGTCTGTTTTCTCTAAACATGGTTGTCTTTTTCAAAGAGTACTAACCATTGGTTTTCAGAGCTCATAATTATCTGTTTTCAGGGGGTTGTGATGTTTTGTTTGCAAGGGTCATGATTATCTCTCTTCATGAGTGATAATTTGTTGGTTTTTTTTTTTTTTTTTTACGGGAGTCTTGAATTTGTCTGTTCAGGGACATACCTATTTGTTTCAGGAATCATAATTGTCTGCCTTAAAAGTGTCATAAACATCTAATTGTCTGTGTTCAGGGTCATAATTATTATTTTCAGGGATCTTTTTATTGATCTGTTTTCAGGCGGCAAAATTCCTTATTTTCGCAGGTCATGGTTATTTGTTTTATAGGGTCCTAATTACCTGTTTTTCAGGGTTGTAATAACCTCTTTCCAGGAGTCGCGCTTATCTGTTTTCAGGAGTCATGATTTGTTTTCAGGGGGTCACTATCAGTAGTTTTCGGGGCTTGTTACCTGTTTTCAGGGGTCATCAGTAGTTTTCAGGACTTGTTACCTATTTTCAGGGGTTTCAGTAGTTTTCAGGACTTGTTACCTATTTTCAGGGGTCACTATCAGTAGTTTTCAGGACTTGTTACCTATTTTCAGGGGTCACAATCAGTAGTTTTCGGGACTGTTACCTAATTTTCAGGGGTCACAATCAGTAGTTTTCGGGACTTGTTACCTATTTTCAGGGGTCACAATCAGTAGTTTTCGGGACTAGTTACTATATTTCAGGGGTCACAATCAGAAGTTTTCGGGACTAGTTACCTATTTTCAGGGGTCACAATCAGTTTTCTAATCCGAGCACCATAACAAGCGGAAGATGAAGAAAACAAGTAACAACATCAGTAATAGATTTTTTACCCTTTTTTTTTTTTTTTCCCTACTATTTTCATCCCAAAAAAGAAAATTGTCACTGTTTTCTTGAACGAACATTGAAACTGTTTGAGGGGATGAAAAGGGAGTTTTCAAGTTAATGATCCACACACACACACACACACACACACACACACACACACACACACACACACACACACACACACACATACACACATTGAAACGCGCGCGCGCACGGATATACCCATGCACGCACGCACTCACACATGCACGCACGCGCACACACACACACACGCTCACACACACATCAGGCACGCGCGCGTGCGCGCGCACACACACACACACACACACACACACACACACACACACACACGCGCGCGCGCACGCACCCTGCGACCATGTGTAAAATAGGATTTGCAGCGCCCTGACTTTGATGACCACATCTGCCGCTCTTCCTGCTCCTTGGCTCGCCGTCTGCCCAAGTTGGAAGTGCTTCCTAATGGTTCTCGACCTGTGTGTGTGTGGGAGTGTGTGAGGGTCGTTAGTCTGGCCAGGTCTGGTGTGGAGGGGTACTATATTGGTATGGTGCTCTCTCTCTCTCTCTCTCTCTCTCTCTCTCTCTCTCTCTCTCTCTCTCTCTCTCTCTCTCTCTCTCCTCCCTCCCTCTCTCCCCTCTCCTCTCCCCTCCCCCCACTCTCTCTCTCTCTCTCTCTCTCTCTCTCTCTCTCCCCCCTCCCTCCCTCCCTCCCTCTGTTTTATGCACGTATTCCATGACTTTTAGTCGATGCGTTTTACGCTACGTACCAGCTATTGCGTACTCCGTACGTGTGTGTGCACAGTGCATACAAACAATTGGATGGTTTGAGTCGGAGCGAGCGCACGCACGGACACGCGCACACGCACACACACACACACACACACACACACACACACACACACACACACACACACATACACACACACACACACACACAAACACATACGCGCGCGCGCGCCCGCACGCACGCACGCACACGCGTGCCCATCAAATCTTAAAAGAAACAGCTGTAAAACAAAATGATGCACATGTGTATAAGTGCTCGCGTGCGCTCTAAACCTTTCATTAAGGCTAGACTTGCGTTTTTATCAATGAACAGCATCACTGGTGTTATAACCACCTTTGAACCTACATCATAATCACTGTAGTGAAATACAGACTTGAGTTCAGTATATAGTCCTGCTGTGGATCATAACATCAGTTCACCACCGAAGTTCTACACCAACAAGACACAGTCCGAGCCAAATAAATACATGTATATACACATAGAGAAGGAAGGAAGCAAGGAAGTAGAGAAAGAAATGAAAGGAACAGATAAATGAATAAAGGTGTCTGGGGGCCGGAGTAGCCTAGTGGTAGAGCGCCAGACTCGTAATCTTGGGGTTGCGGGTTCTGATCTCCGCCGGGCCGTTTCGGTACAGGGGATTTTTTCCTTTGGAGTTAACATTGGTTCTGACTCCATTTCCCATACAGTCCTTCGAATGAGACTATAAACCGAGGATCCGTGTGTGAACACACGCATAATATCTTGCACACACGTAAAAATCCCATCACCAACTTTCGGAAGAGAAGACCAGTTTGGCTGTCGGTACGGATGACACGTTACACATAGCATGCACCTTGCCCGAAGTTGGAGTATGGCTGCCTTAATGGCAGGATAAAAAAAAAACGGTCATACACATAAAACTCCACTCCCTTTGCTGGGCAGATGGGATTAATCCTTGCCTGTCTATACAGGGAGTGTCCGCAGGAGTATCAGCCTGCGTACGAGGGGGGGGGGGGGGGGGGGGAGTGTGTCTGAAAAAAAACTGATTGCCCACTCCTCTACCCCATCCTCTTTCTTTCACCACATCCTTTCCTATGACGTTCAGAAATTCTGCCGAAGAAAGAAGCGTGCACACAGAGACACAACACACTTCATTTTTCTTTGTTGTTTTTAAGACAGGATCCCCTTAGGATTGTTGGGGATTGCGCGCGGTGTGTGTGTGTGTGTGTGTGTGTGTGTGTGTGTGTGTGTGTGTGGTTTAGAGGATGTCTTGGACGAAAGT
>JADBJO010000068.1:922286-924786 GCA_016801955.1 Conus betulinus
GCATACAGTGACTGATCACACCGTTATTTCTCAGTACAGCGCACCACAAAGAACAGAGAATTCACATTGACGTTGCAGTTGGATGACCATCGGCACCAACGTTCGGTGAGTGATTTCCCCTGTGCAAAATCAGTTCTCAGAGACAATTTTTTTCCTCTGTGTGTCTGCCAGACAGTTGATGAATAAATAAATAAATACATAAATAAATAAGTAAACGATACATGAGCACATGTACGTTTTTCATTTCATTGTACAAAGCTGTTTATGTGTAACATTTCTACAGTTCTGAACATAACGTTTTGACGCGCTTCTCTTCTCATTTCCTGTTGGAACGTATTGTTACGTCTCTTGTCACTGGTGTGCATTTTTAGCAATATATGAACCACCACACCACCCCATTACATCCCCCCCCCCCCCCCCCCCCTCAACGTACGCACAGCCCCTTTTCCTGTCATTCTCTGAACATGCTACAAATCTCACATCAAAGTGGACACCGATTGCCAGAGAAATTGTTTACGAGTGGCTAAATTGTTTTTTTGTTGGTTTGTTTTCCGTTTGCTATTTTGTTGTTGCAGGGGAAGGGGGGTGTCTGGGTACCAAGGGAGGGGAAGGCAGGCAAACGGTTGCTCCTGGAATAATTCTCTCTCTCTCTCTCTCTCTCTCTCTCTCTCTCTCTCTCTCTCTCGCTCAGTTCAGTGAGCACGTTCTAACGTCTAGTGGCTTAACCCCGTTCGATCGCAAGTCTGTGTTGCCGCCGTCATTATCCTGACACAGAATGGTAGGAGATCATCTGCAGGCTTTGGGTCCGTCTGTGGAGCGCTGCAGCACAGGGAGTATGACTAACTGTTTCAGCACTACAGGGATGTGACAGTGCACGGCGAAACCGGATTGTTTTGAAAGGAGGAAGATGGTCTTTGTCATGGGACGAGTGTGACTAATTGGAAGAGCGTTAAACGCTGATCTTGCCGGTGAAGAAATGTGCTTTGAAGTGGAGCCTTCATTAGAAAACGTGATAGACTGTGAATTAGTTTTGAAGTCAGCAGCGTCTCTCTCTCTCTCTCTCTCTCTCTCTCTCTCTCTCTCGTACCCATTAATTTTCCCCGTCTCTTGTGTACTCTCTTTGAAGCTGTTAGACAGTCTTTGAAGTTCCAAAGGGCGCCGAGAACATAAAAGGGAGAGAACCTCCTGTGAACTCAAAGCAAAAGTGAACATCCACAAAGTGACCAGCACATTATTCGTAGGAGTCGGAAGGGAAGGGGGAGAAGAAGAGAAAGGGGTGGGTTGGGAGAGAAAGAAACGAGGGGATGGGGGAGGAAGGGAGTGGGGACTAGTAGCTAGCATAATGGCCAGATTTGTGTACATCTACACGTTAACTACGTATTGAGTACTCTCTCTCTCTCTCTCTCTCTCTCTCTCTCTCGCTCTCTCTCTCTCTCTCTCTCTCTCTCTCTCGTACCCACTAATCAGTCTAAGTTTAGGAAATACAATTATCGCCACACAACACTGACCACCCTAATAGGTAAATGGCTCTCTGCAATCAGAGATGATGATATTTCTGATAGTCTCTGCGTAGAGTTTGCTAAGGCTTTCAATGCTATTAATCATGCGCTGCTCCTGAAACTAAACAGTAGATTAATATGGTCTATCAAATACACATCATGATTCATACCACCGTTCTTGAACAACAGATATCTAGTTTTCAGTTATGGACCATGAATCTTTTTTGACTATCAGATACGGTGTTTCTCTAAGGCTCTGTCCTAGGACTTTTTCACATTTCAACACACGCAGATGATACAATCGTTCATATTAACCATTCTAAAGTTGAAGACGTAGCGTTGGTGTTACAAGAAAATATTTATCAATTGATATCGAATGATCTGAATCAAATCACCCTAATAAAACGAAATATATGATGATAATTACGAGACAACAGTGACAAAATTTCCCCATCCTCCTGCTCCCCTGTAAGTCACTGGCCACGTATCGTGGAAGGATCTTGCCAGAATGTTTGTTTGTGGAGTAAGAATTATCCAATGATAGTAGAATTCATCGTGGTCCGATCAAAGATAGTACGCCCTCCGTAAGGCGCACTATCTTTGGTCCGATTACGTGCGAAGTGTGCGTAAAACATTGTCAACAAAGATTTATCTACTGTCTAGAGTAAGACAGTTCTTAAACACCCACTCTTGCAAAGTATATTCCATGGTTACATTGAATCGCATGTTAATTATGCATCCACGCTTTGGGACTCAGTTAGCATATTCCAAAGCCATTACTTAGTCTTCACAGGCGAGCTTTAAACTTTTGTAAAAATCGGGAACACTTTCTTATTGTAATTGTGCAGCCTCAGTTTCTTATGCGTCTGTATCTACTGTATATGAATATCAGTTTGATAAGAATCGTCTCTGTCTACTGTACATGAATATCAGTTTAATAAGAATCGTCTCTGTCTACTGTACATGAATATCAGTTTAATAAGAATCGTCTCTGTCTATTG
>JADBJO010000068.1:927286-942286 GCA_016801955.1 Conus betulinus
GTGCTCCTCCACTTTTTTTTTTCTTCTCCTTCCTCTTCTTCTTTTTTTTTTTTCTTTTCTGTGACACATGTGTCCCAGCTTGTGTACTCCTGACTCCTGCCTTTTTGAAAGATGAAGATGAATGGTGATTCATGTCGTGCAGTACACTGCTCACTAGTCGCCGTCTTTCTCTCTGAAGGCTGGGGGGCTTGCAGGGCGACGAGGTGAGACCTGGGCACTGTACAACAGACTCTTCCTTAATTGAATACCCCTCTCCAGGCACTTTCCTGGAGATGCCATGTTTCCCAGACTTTTTATTGGAGTCTGAACATTGCATTTCATCTTTTTTTTTTAATGAAGTCAGTATATTACATTTCATCTTCTTTTTTTTTTTATTGAAGTCAGTATATTACATTCATTTTTTTCTGTTGAAGTCAGTATATTGCATTTCATCTCTTTATTGAAGTCAGTATATTGCATTTCATTTCTTTTTCTATTGAAGTCAGTATATTGCTTTTCATCTTTTTATTGAAGTCAGTATATTGCATTTCTATCTTCTTTTTTTTTTTATTGAAGTCAGTATATTGCATTTCATTTTTTTTTTTTTTTATTGAAGTCAGTATATTCCATTTCATATGTTCACACATAATGAACAGTGAGTGGTACTGGCTTTTTTTATTTTTATTTATTTATTTTTTACACATTAATTGCTCATTCGTCTAATCACCCACATTTATACTTCCCATAAAGCACTCTTTCCGTTTTGGCCGGATTACATTCCGTGCTAGAACCACGCGGTGTGCTGGGTACTAAAGTGAACTTCACTGAAGGGGCGTTGTGGTTTTCAAAGTCAAACCAGTTGTCACGCCAGACACGCCCACTCTCACACCCCTCATCCACCCTCCTTCCCTATTCAGATTGACGGAACAGGGCCTGGAATGTCGGACTTGATGAGAGAAGGGTGGAGGGGTGGAGGGGAGGAGGTAACCAGTCAGTGGTTAATTAGGGAGGCGGGGAGAGTGGGAGGGGAGAGAGAGAGGGGGGGGGGGGGGGGGGGGGGCAGTGACGTCGAAGCCGAGGTCTGATCGCATTAGTGACTACAGGCACTTTGTGGAGTGGAAGCTGATGTGGACGGTTTGGGTCAGACTGGTTGGGGCTGGGGGTGGGGGGGGGGGGGGGGGCGTGTGTGTGTGTGTGTGTGTGTGTGTGTGTGTGTGTGTGTGTGTGTGTGTTTACGCGCGCGCATGTGCGTGTGTATGTTTTATGTTCGTGGTTGTTGTGCATGCATGTATATGCGTGTAAAATGTATGCATGCACGTGTGTGAAAGGGACGCCGGGGTGGGACGAAAGGGGGGGCAGGGCTACAACTGTTTTTTTCTCTGTGTGTGTGTGTGTGTGTGTGTGTGTGTGTGTGTGTGTGTGTGTGTTCAAATTTACCCAAAGTGAAAGTGCTCTCATGGATCGCAATGCATTTGTGTATGTGTATATATATATATATATATATATATATATATATATATATATATATATATATATATATATATATCCAAAAGGATTATTACTGCGCCGTAGCAGCAATGCAGTAATAAAGACACACCGTGTCTAATAAAGCACTGCTTTAAGGAAGGCGGAGCCCATCTCTCTTCCCCTGCCGCCTTTAATTAACCTTCCTCCAACTGAATCAGGTGCCCCTTTACTGCTGGAAGGACAGAGAGGGGGGGGGGGGGGTTAAACCGTAAAAACCCCCGACCCACCCCATGTGGTTCGACCACCGACCATCAGATCCGCAAACCGAACCCCCCCCCTCCCCCCCCCACCCCCCCCCCCCCTCCCCTCCCAACCACACCCCCACTCCTCCACCCCCAGTCCCGTGACTGCGAGCCCCTATGGTGGATATTCACTGGGTGTTTTAACGAGCACAGTGTCTGACGTCAACAGCGCGCGTGTTCTTCCGCCCACAGTGGCACGAAAGTAATGAATGTTAATTACAGGTTTTAAGTGGATTGACTGGAATCGGGAGATGAGAAGCAGGAGGATAAAAGCCTCTCTACCAGACCGCCAAACGAAGAGAACGAGAAATACAATACAGATGACTTCAATTAAGGACAGGGCTTCATCAGGCGAGACAAACACATGAGACAGAGAGAAGAAAGAAAACGAAAAAACGAAAACAAAAAAAAAAAAAAAAAAAGAAGAAGAAAAAAAAAAGGCAGCTGGGATGAAAAGTCTGTTTGCTGCCGTGAATAGGAAATGTGCTGAGAGCCATGTTCTTCTGGGCTGTGATTTTCAAATTGGGGGCATGAAACTTTCATGTGATTCAATATTGAGGGGTTATACAAAGAAATAGATGTCTTCTTTTTCTCTCTTCTTCTTCTTCTTCTTCTCCTCCTCCTCCTCCTCCTCCTCTTCTTCTTCTTCTTCTTCTTCTTCTTCTTCTTCTTCTTCTTCTTCTTCACACTATGGGGAATCACTGGTGCACCACAGTAAAGAACAGTACACCAGGTTCCTCCAGTTCTGCTGGTTGTGTGACAAGGCTGGGATTACTGCAGATGTCTTCCCTGTCCACTTTGCAATGTTGTCGGTCCTGTGTGTGTGTGTGTGTGTGTGTGTGTGTGTGTGTGTGTGTGGTCCCCTCCATCTCCATCTTCAACAGTTCCCTGGAGGATTTTTTAATCAAGGCCATCAGATCTTGTTGTCAACCAAGCTTTCGTTTCCCGACTAATGTCCGCTAGATCTTCGCGCTGTCCTATGTGCTGCTGGATGGTTTGACGCACGAATATCTAGAGCAAAAATAAATCGTGAACCTAGGGAATAAGAAACAAAAGAAGGATGGTGTGATACTTTTTCAGAAAAAAAAATTGTCTTCCTCTCTGACGCGCTGTCCGTCCTGGAGGCCCTTGCAGGAGACAAACTTCCTCGTCTAATGGAGAAACTCCAGGAACTCGCCAAAAGTAGACGAGTAGTCCTGCAATGGGTACCTGCCCACTGCGGAGTCCCAGGGAACGAGGCAGCCGATCAGCTCGCCAAAACCGGAGCCAGAGGAAGACAACCAGACAACAGCGTCAGCTTCGCAGCAGAGAAGAGACCCTTGTGAAGGCTCTGATGCGACCACAACCCACAAGGATGCCTTCCATCTTCTGGAGAGACAGGAGCAGGTGGTCATTATGAGACTTAGAACTGGCCACTGCCGACTCAATGACCACCTGCATAGGAAGCTGAAGCTGGCGCCTTCCTCCTCCTGCTCCTGTGGTCTTGAAGACCAAACACCAGAAGGACGCAGTCAGCAGACAAAAGCGAAGCTGACAGAGATCAAAGCGGCAATTGCCATTCGTGGGAGTGGTCAGTGAGGCTGGACAGTGGTCAGTGACTTGACAGACCCACTTCTGCATCCGACTGGCACAGACCTCTCTGCGGAGTCCAGTCAACGTCGCAGTGAATCCAGTGCCGACAATTCCCTCAAGACATCTCCCAACACACAGTTAATCAACTTGGGGGGTGGGGTAGGGATGGGGAAGGGAGGCGGAGGGGAAAAAGTTGGAGGTGTGGGGGGGGGGGGGGGGGGCCCTTGTGTCCAGTACACTATCAAAGCCAGCAATCTCCCTAAGTATGTTTGGTCTGCTGATCCTTTTCACACCCTCCTCTGTGAGTTTCCGCTTCATCCTTGGTTAACCCGTATGTCTGCAGATACCCCTTCACCCTCTATTCCCCTCCCCTCCCCTTCCTTCAATCCACCCATCCCTCCCACCCCACCCCCGCCACTTCCATCGACCTTAGCTTCCTGTCTTTTTTTGATAGAATCAGTTATTTGAGCCGTTTTTGTTTGTTTGTTTGCTTTGGGAGGTTATGAGGGGGGGGGGTTGTTTTTTCTTTATTGTTTAGGGGTTGTTGTTTTTGTTTTTTTTCCCCCTGGGAAATGACAGTTTTTCGTGCAAGACGATTCGTTGCGGGGGGGGAGCGAGCGGGTCGTGCATCACGCCTTGTTTGGGAGATGGGCGGAGGCTGGCGGGGATCGAAGCAGGCTGTTAGTGCTGAGATCCCCATCCCCCTGAGTGAGTTGAGCTCATTGTCCTGCAGTCAGCAAGGGGGGGGGGGGGGGGGGGGGGTCGGCTGGGGGGGGGGGGGGGATGGAGGGGTGGGTGTGTGTGTGTGTGTGTGTGTGATGAGACCAGGACACTTCAGGAAGCGGCGTCAGTTGTTTATGGCATTGAGTACTGAAAACAGTAGATAGATAACTAGGTAGAGAGACTGACAGACAGGCATACAGATAGACAGACAGACTGACTGACTGCTGACTGACTGACTCGAGACAAACAGACTGACTGACTGACTGACTGCTGACTGACTGACTCGAAGTTAGGAGCTTGAGGAATGTTTATGATGATGACAATGGTGGTGATGATGATGAGAATGATGTGTCAGAACACATGTGGTTAAGCCACTTTTTTTCTTTCTTCTTCTTCTTCTTGCTTTACTACTACTACTGCTGCTACCATTATTACTATAACTACTATTACGACGACTACGGCTACTACTACTACTACTACTTTATTTTTCTAGTTCCTCATCTTTTTCATCTTGTTTTTTCCCCCTCCCTCCCCCCCCCCCCCCCCCCCCCCCCCCCCCCATCCCCTGCTCATTTTCCTCCTGTCGCTTCTGCTCCTCCTCCTACTCCTCCTCCTCCTCTTCTTCTTCCTTCCTCCTTCTCCTCTTCTTCTTCCTCCTCCTTCTCCTCTTATTCTTTTCTTCTTCTATATCTTCGTCGCCGTCATCGTCATTGACGTCGTCATTTTCCACCTTCCTCCACCCTCCTGCTCCTCCTCCTCCTCCTCCTCCTCCTCCTCCTCCTCCTCCTTCTTCTTCTTCTTCTTCTTTCGTTCCTCTTACTCCTCTTACTCCTCTTCATCCTCCTCCTCTTCCTTCTTCTTCTTCCTCTTGTTCTTCCTCCTCCTTCCTCCTCCACCCCTTCTCCTCCTCCTCCACCTTCTCCTCCTCCTCTCCACCTCCTTCTCCTCCTCCTCCACCTCCCTCCGTCCTTCTTTTTTAATCCCTTTGCTTCTTTGCTTTTGTCTTCATCTTCTTCCTCCTCATCTTCTTCTCCTCCTTCAATCTCCTGTTCCTGCCCTCCTCCTCCTTCCCTCCTTCATTTTATTCTTTTTCTTCTTCCTTGCCTTTGTCTTCATCTTCTTCCACTTCATCTTCCTCTCCTCCTTCTGTCCTCCTCCCTCCCTCCCCCTCTTCTTTTTTTATTCTTTGTCCTTGTCTCCTCCTCTTCCTCCTCCTCTTCCTCCTCCTCCTCCTCCTCCACCTTATGCTCCTCTCTTCCTCTCCTCCTCCTCCTCCTCTTCTTCTTCTTCTTCTTCTTCTCTTCTTCTTCTTCTTCTTCTTCGTTGTCGTCGTCGTCGTCGTCGCCTTCTTCCTTTTTTTCTTCATCTTCTTAGAAGCGGCAGTGTTATTCGTGGGAGTGGTCAGTGAGGCCGGACAGTGGTCAGTGACTTGACAGACCCACTTCTGCATCCGACTGGCACAGACCTCCCTGCAGTGTCCAACGAACGTCGCAGTGAATCCAGTGCCGAGAATTCGCTGAAGACATCTCCCAACACACAGTTAATCAACTTGGGGCGGGGTAGGGATGGGGAAGGGAGGCGGAGGGGGGAAGTTGAAGGGGGGAGTGGGGGGAGGGGAATGGCCCTTGTGTCCAGTACGCTATCAAAGCCAGCAATCTCCCTAAGTATGTTTGGTCTGCTGATCCTTTTCACACCCTCCTCTGTGAGTTTCCGCTTCATCCTTGGTTAACCCGTATGTCTGCTGGTACCCCCTCACTTTCTAACGCACCCCCCACCTCCACCCCACCCATCCCTCCCACCCCACCACCGCTACTTTCATCGACCCTAACTTCTTCTCTTTTGTGACACTCTTTATCATTTGTGCCGTTTTTTTCTTTTTTTCTTTTTTTTTTTTTTTTTTTTTTTTTTTTTTTTTTTTTTGTTTGCTTTTTTTTGGATTTTGTTTTTTTGTTTCGTGTTTTGCTTTTTATTTTTTTTTTTTTTTTTTTTTTTTTTTTTTTGGGGGGGGGATAATTGTGGTGGTTTTTTTTTTTTTTTTTCTTTTTTTCCCCTGGGCAGTGACAGTTTTCGTGCGACGCGCTTCGTTTGCCGGGTGAGCGAGCGGGTCGGGCCTTATCACGCCTTGTTGGGAAGACAGAATGGGATTGGCGGGGACTGAAGGTGATTGATAGTGCTACGGGTCTCCATCCTTTGGTCTGAGCCCCATTGTCTCAGAGTCGGGGTGGGAGTTGGGGGTGTTCCGGGTGGGTGCCAGGACATCTGAGGAAGGGGTGTCAGTTATTGCTGGCACTGAGTACTGAAAACAGTAGATAGATAGAAGGAAGATAGACAGACACATAGATAGATAGACAGATAGATAGATATCTAAGTAGACAGACAGAGCTGGACTGATTGAATGAGTGATTGACTGATGGACTGGAGCCAGATGAATGATATGATTGACAGATGATGGATGATGACGAGTGCAGGATGGAAAGGATGAAAGATGGGATGAGATGAAATGGATGGGGATGAGGATGATGAGGACTGAGAGATGATGGAAAGGGGTTGGGGGGAAAGATGGAAGGGGCAGGGACATGGAAGGGGGGGGGGGGGGGGAGGAACCAAAGACAGGAAGGGGGGCAGGAAAAGAAAACGAAGGGCAAGGACAGGCAGAAAAAAAAAAGCTATCATCATTCAGAAAAGAAAAAACCAGTCTGCAAGGAAAGTATCCGAACAGGCAGAAACAAAGAGTATCATCACCTGAACGCACTTTTAAAGATTCCCGTCCTTGTTCCTTATAGACCCAACACCACGCCAGCAATCAGCTAAAAGTGCTTGAGCTCTGCTGTTCTTCCCCGCCGCCCCGCACCCCCGCCTCCGCCCCACTTCGTCCCGTCGTTCAGCTGGACGTCTGCCGATCCATTTACTACCTCCCGCCGCCGCGCAGACCGGCCGGCGGAAGTGGTCTCCGGTGTTTTGGCGAGAAATGAAAAGCTTTCATACGTCATCCATCCCGAGTCGTTTCGCGCGACTGACTCGGGTGGAAAAACCTCGTCGAGGGAGGCTGTGATGCTACTGGGCCGATGAACCTCAAGGGGGTCCGTGAGATTTGGACTTACGGTTTCTCTGTCGCGTGCTTTTTCTTCTTTCTTTTTTTTTTTTTTTTTTCCTTTCTTCAAAAAGTGATGGATGGTTTGTGTGTAGAGTGTGGAAGCTGAATCATTGTCGTGGTGTATAAATGTTGTCAACGTTACAGAAACAACCAGTCAAGCATACAAACAAAAATGTCAGCTAAATATTTGCTACCAAAAAAATTGTAAGCTAAAATATTTGCTGTATGCTGCGTGATCATGTTATGGGTGTCCTTGCGCTGAACTCTGAAACGATCAAAGCTAAGTGAATTTTCGTTATTTTATTCGTTTTTTGTTTCACCTGAAGAAGACCTAAGAGGTCGAAACACGTTGTGTTTTTGTCTTGTGACTCATTTGTCCACGTTCCTCTGGGCGGTTCGCTGACATTTATGTAAGATTTGTTTAGATTTCCGCCTGCAGTCGTCTCACTTTGCAACCGAATCAAGGGGGTCTTGTTCTTTTTGTTTGTGTTATTGTTGTTGTTCTTGTGTATTCGGCTTGTGTGTGTGTTCAGAATAAAGTCAGCATGCATTTCAGTTTTAAAACACCGTGTGTGTTTTGTGTGAGTGTGTGTGTGCGTATGTAAACGTGTGCCTTCCCTCCCCCTCTCTCTCTCTCCCTCCTTTCCCTCCCCCCCCTCTCTCTCTCCCCCTGCATACCTCCTCCTCTCTCTCTCTCTCTCTCTCTCTCTCTCTCTCTCTCTCTCTCTCTCTCGTGTGTGTGTGTGTGTGTGTGTGTGTGTGTGTGTGTGTGTGTGCATTTGCGCGCGCGCGCGTGTTGTGTGTGTGTGCGTGTATGTATGTATGTGTGTGTGTGAGTGAGTGCGTGCGTGCATGCGTGCAAGTTATGCGCATGCGTGTGTTCTGTTTAGCATATTGACGCCCTCTTGTACACGCAGCTGGTAGAGTGTCGGGAAGTTAACACAAGTGGAATGTTCAGTGACTTACAGCGAGAGACAATGGATTCCGTTTCTAGTCCTTTTCTCTTCTTCTCTCTGTTCCTCGGCCAGAAGTCCGCGGTTCCCCATTGTTCAGGCCTTCATTTTTAACCCGTACCTAACCGTCTCTTCATCCCACCCTTCAGGCCGTGCATCCCGCCTTCGTGGATGATATTTGACACTACACCAGTGGTTTTTTTTTCTCGCTGTGTTTTGTTTTTTTTTTTTTTTTTTTGCTTTTCTGTGATTGTTTTGTAAATTATTGAATCTGTGCACTTGGATTTACGCTTTTGTTGTTGGCGTGCCTTGGCTAAAAGACTACTGGTATCAGCCGAACAGCCGAACTACTTGAACACTATGGTACAAGTGCATCAGCTGGGGATGAGCACATTACGTGTGTGACCGTTTTTGATTAACCCGCCACGTTGGCAGCCACATTCCGACTTCGGGGGATTTGGGAGACTGATGATGTTATGAAGAACGGAATGGGATTTAACGCCTTTTTGTTCCTTGTTTTTTGTTTTTTTTTTGTTTGTTTGTGTTTCTGTGCATGCGTTCTCACCCAGTACCTCAGGTGAAAGTCTCAAGCACTCGGAGGGGGAGGATCGAGTCTACACATAATGATGTTGGACTCTGAAGAGGATCATCCCTCTCACCTGGAAGCGCCCATGGAGACTGAACTCAGGACTTTTGAAGGCAGAGAGCAATGCTTGACTCCAGCAGGCCAACCAGGCCAGTGTCACGTGGTCACTGACTGCGGGGTCTTCGCTCACTCATTAAGACAGGCTGTCGGTCGGTGACCGCATGGTCACTCGTTAAGACCGTGGGTCTTCGCTCGCTCACTCATTGAGACAGGCTGTCGGTCATGGTCACTGACCGCGGGGTCTTCGCTCACTCATTGAGACAGGCTGTCGGTCATGGTCACTGACCGCTCACTCGTTAAGACAGGCTGTCTCGTCACTGACGGCGGGTCTTCGCTCACTCATTGAGACAGGCTGTCGGTCATGGTCACTGACCGCGGGGTCTTCGCTCGCTCACTCATTAAGACAGGCTGTCGGTCATGGTCACTGACCGCGGGGCCTTCGCTCATTCATTAAGACAGGCTGTCGGTCATGGTCACTGACCGCGGGGTCTTCGCTCACTCATTGAGACAGGCTGTCGGTCATGTTTGCTTACATACATATAATCGCAGGCATTTGCGCAAGCAAAATCAGCAAGGTGAGAGGAGTGGACTGGATACTCATGTCCTCTCAGAGGAAAGGAAAGGGGGGGGGGGGAGAGACAGACAGACACAGAGGGAGGGGGGGAAGAGAGAGCGTTTATGCTTGTTTTTCTTGGTCTAGTCTAATTTGTAAAGTTACGTTCAACGACTTTTTTTTTAATTCAAATTCCTTCAGTATCATGTTTATGGTCAGTTGCAATTCTTGAAGACATTTCTCAAAACAAATTCAACAAATGTATAATTCTGTATTCTACAGGGTGTCCATCGGCCAAATGAATCAATGAGTATGTTCTGTTGTCTGAATTCAGTTCTTCTGGATGTCACCTCTCACAAGACGTTCTGATGAAATGCGTTGTTTTCTGCGGTGCCTGAATGAATCCAGATTGGCTACAGACTGTAGTTTAGAGTCCTCTATTTCAGTCGCCGGTCTTCACCGCTCAGCCACTTTTAACGTCATCCATGTTCTGAAATTTCATTTCTGAGTTGTTTCCCCCAAACAACGCCGATTTCTGCTCGGAACAGCCACCCTGGCACTGCTGCGATCTGTCTGTGTTGTCTGCGTGGCTACCCCGTGCTCCAGCCTCTTCGTCTGAAAACGACTTGGTATAAAGTAAAAGGTAACAGCGCTAGACTTCGGCTGTTCAGAAATGGTTTTGCAGCATTGGTAGTGAAGAACCGACCAGATAGGTGAGTCAGTGACGTGACACGTATTTCCAAACGCCCCACTGGTTGATTAAGGTACTTAGCCACCACACACTTCAATATTCCTTTCAAATGGCTCAACAGTGAAAATCGGTGGTGATTTTTTTTTTTTTATGCCGGGTCCCTAAAAATCTTTTGTCCGGACTCGACACGGTTTCGTTTCCTTCTGTCAGTCGACGCTGTGCAGGTTGCCGCGTGCATCGAGTCGCTGATTGGTGAAGTAAAGTCCATTTGCTTCCTGGAGACTGTGGCTTGAATTAGCTGGGGTATCGGTCGGCATGGGGAGGACCATCCAGGCAGACAGCCGGGCGCTGAATGAGCGCTGCAGGCTGTACACCAACAATGAATGCATCAAGGCCTGGGACCATCCAGGCAGACAGCCAGGCGCTGAATGAGCGCTGCAGGCTGTACACCAACAATGAATGCATCAAGGCCTTGCTTAAAAAGAGTCGAGTGTTCATAGATAGGCACAAGTATATTGTTGGGGGAAATGTTTGTTTTATCGGAAATTCGATTTGCCTTTTGTTTTTCTTTCGTATGCTCATGACGGGATATGCCTGATGGTTCCAAGCAGAAAGATGAATATGAAAGGAATGGGACTGTCTGGGGGAAAACACCTGTCGCACAGACAGGGTCACGGATGGGTGCGAAGGTCTGAAATGGGACGTCAGATAAGGGGTAGCTCGTGTATTTCTAGGCTGTGAATGATGCCATCGGTTTAAAAACAAGCGAGATGATTGGCTGGGGTTGTTCAGTTGCTGTTCTATTATCGGTGTGATATCAATTTTTGTGTCACTTTTATGGTACGCCTCAAAACACTTACGTGGATTATGTTGTGATTGAGTGCAAAATCCTAACTGGTGTGCAGTACCTGCATAGCCTTTATACGGCTAAGCGCCGGATAGTGTTTCGGCGGCAGTTACTTCCCACAGATGTGAAAATGAAACGGATGTCGAAATAAAGATAAGCCGAAGAAAGAAAGACAGAAACAAAGAAAGAATGTTCCACCCTTGAGGTGGCAGTACAGCATGTAGAACGCTGAGGCAGAAGAAAACCCGTTTCGCTCCTAAGCGCTTTGAAATCTCGTTACGCGCTGAGCGCTCTCTCTCTCTCTCTCTCTCTCTCTCTCTCTCTCTCTCTCTCTCGGCCGCTGACCTTAAAAAAAAAAAAAAAAAGCAATCTCCATCCAGTCCAGAGGACCGGGAGGGCCAGCCAGAAGAAGAGAAGCAGCTAAAAGGGAAAAAAAGGTGTCCATTAGCGAGCAGCGCTACTGTCCTGTTGTCTTTTTATCCATGGCCGGGCATCACGGGACCATGATCCAATTATCCCCCTTCTCCTGTCATTTCACAGACAACCCCCCACCACCCCACCCCACCCACTCCTGCACATGTCCTCCCCCCCCCCCTCTCCACGACCACCACCTTCACTCTTTCCATGCACTGCACTCCCCCCCCCCCCCCCCCCCCCCCCCTGCCCTACCCGTCCTCCTCCCCATCCTGAAACTTTCCCGCTTTCCACCTACCTCCTTCTCTTTCCCTCTAAATTGCTGCCCTTGTTTTCTTGTCTCCCCCCCCCCCCCCCCCCCCGCCCTTCCCCCTCCCCCCCTTCCCGCCCTTCCCCCCCTCCCCCCGCCCTTCCCCCCCCCTTCTTCCCGCCCTTCCCCCCTCCCCCCCCCACTTTTTTTTTATTCTGTCCAGACTGGCCCCGCAATTACCGCCCTTGTCCGGCGTTTATATTAGTACACCGCCTCCTCCAATGTTTTATGACGGGGGGTCGGAAAGGAGATATAGGGATGGTAATCTTTGTGTCTCGCTGTTCAATTTTTTTTTTTTTTTTTTTTTTTTTTTTTTTTTTTTTTTTTTTTGAGATGAGAGAGAGTCTGGGGGTGGAGGGTTTGGGGGAGTCTCTGTCAGAGTTCAGGTAAAGGTCACTCACTTATGTTAGGTTGTAATAGCTTGTAAAAAGTTTGATTCACCAAGATCGGTTTGGTTTAACGCAACCCCACATCAGCAGTCCCGAACCCGGGAGAGCGAGGACGGGGGGGGGGGGGCGGGGAGGTGAAGGGAGAGGGGAGACCTGATGGGTTGGTACCTGGCGGGTTTTGTTGTTGTTGTTGCTTTTTTTTTTTTTCCAAAGAGAGGGAAAAACATATTTTTAAAGGAATCTGAAGTAAATCCGTCGGTTAACATGGACAAACAAATTACAAGGCAAAACACGACGTGTTTCGACCTGTTAGATCTTCAGGCAAGAGAAACAACATTCAGGGACAATGAACATGAAGAACTAGCAATCACTTAGCATGTTGGGTTTTTGTTTGATGTTTGTTTTAAACCATAAAATGTACCAGCCCACACACAACGGCTTGCCAACCCCGAGGTAGGTGAAATTGGACTTTGGGCAAATTCTGTAAAAAGGAGGGGAACAACTGAGTAGGTGAAACTGCACGGGTCAGGGGCAGCCATCTTGCTAATTTGACTAACAAAGCGTAGGTGAAACTGGAATAGGTGAAATTGGACGCCCCCCTTAACACCCCCCCCCCCCTTCCTCCCCCCATCCCCTTCCCCTCACACTTACCCAGGTTCGGCCAGGTACTGTTTCGCATGAAACATCTTGTCATGAAGTGTAGGCAATGAACGATGTAGATGTATTCGTTTTTGTTGCTGGCTCAATGAGTGTTGTTCTATCATTTTCTGACACTGAAATTTTTCATGATTCATTGGGCTGCTGTATTTATGCGTTGTTGATGGTTACGGATTCAACGTCCATCTTACGCCGAATGTGAGGAGGCAGGTAATCGCTTTGTTCTTCGTTGTCATTGTTCTGAATGTTGTTATCTGCACTGAGGAAGACCTAAAAGGTCGAAACGTGTCGTGTTTCGTCTTGTAATTTGTTGCTATTGCTTGGCGGACTTACTAATAATTCTTTTTACATTTGTTGCGGTGCTTGTTTATTGTCATGGTACTTGTTTCTTCTCAGAGTTACTTCTCCTGTCTCGTGTAAGGTCATTGTGAATATTACGCTGTTGGGAGTCTTTGTTTTTGTTTGTTTGTCCTGTTTTGTTTTGTTTCGATTTGTTTTTTTTTATTATTATATATTATTATTATTATCATCATCATCATCATTATTCCGGACGGAAGGAAGGTACGGGAGGAGCTGGATCGGGTGGTTCCTTCCTAAGAGAACTTTGTTTTGCCCCACTCCTCTCTCTCACTCTCTCTCTCACTCTCTCTCTCTCTCTCTCTCTCTCTCTCTCTCTCTCTCTCTCTCTCAAGGGTTATTTAACCATTGTCAATAAAAGGTTGTCATTGTCATTGTCTCTCTCTCTCTCTCTGTATGTCTCTTTCTCTTTTCTTCTCTCTCTCTGTCTGTGTCTCTCTCTCTTCCTGTCTCCCTCTTTCTCTCCCTCTCTGTCTGTCTGTCTCTTTTCTCTCTCTCTCTCCTCTCTCTCTCTCTCCTCTCTCCTCTCCTCTCTCTCCTCTTCTGTGTATCCCTCTCTCTCTGTCTCTCCCCTCTCTCTCTCTCTCGTCTCCCCCCCCCCCCCTCTCTCTCTCTCTCTTCTCTCTCTCTCTCCTCTCTCTCTCTCTCTCTCTCTCTCTCCTCTCTCCTTCTCTCCTCCTTCTCCCCCTTCTCTCTCTTTATCTCACTAGAGTGTCCCCTCCATCCCCCCTCTCTCTCCATCCTCCCCTCTCCTTCTCTCTCTCTCTCTCTCTCCTCTCTCTCTCTCTCCTTCTCCCTCTCTCTCTGAGGGACTCGTATTCTCTCTCTCTCTCCCCTCCTCGCCTTCCTCTCTCTCCCCTCTCTCTCATCTCTCTCCCCTCTCTCCACTCTCTCTCTCTCTCTCTGGCTCTCATCCCCTCCTCCGCTCCTCCCCTCTCTCTCCTCTCTCTCCCTCTCTCCCTCACCCTCCTCTCCTCCACCCTCTCTCCATCCCCCCTGGGTGAGTCCTCCTCTGCTCCCTCCATCCTTCCCCCTCCTCTCCTCCCTCTCTCCCCCCCTCTCTCTCTCTCTCTCTCTCTCTCTCTCTCTCTCTCTCTCTCTCTCTCTCTCTCTCTCTCTCTCTGAGGGACTGTCATTTCGCTGTTGTTTTCGCCCCACGCAACTGATCCAGAAGAGATCTTCCCCACGAAGCAGTCATCATGTCTGGCGCCATGGCCTGGCCGCCTGCAGCGATGTACTTTCTGCCTCGGTACACCGGGCAGCCACACGATCTGGCATCATGGGTGCAGATGGCTGTCTGCAAGGATGTCCTCTCCTGCCTCAGTGCATCAGGACACGCGATCTGGCATCGTGAGCAACGGTGATGACACTTCTGTCTGGAGCGACTTCATCAAGGAGGCGGGAGGAGGGGTGCCGAGGGAATCAAAGAGGCTGGGCCTGGATGCACGGACGTCACCTAAGCCTGCGTCTGTTTTTTTGGGGGGGGGGGGGGGGGGTAGAGGTGGCTGCGGAATAGGGTGCGGGGGTTCGGTGTTTGATTGTTTTGAGGGATGTTTCTTCTCACTCCAGTGTGGTGTGGTGAGTGGGTTACGTGTGTTACGTTTTCACTGCACAGACAACGTGAATATATTTTTACATATATTAGGTAAAAGTGCATCTATTAGAAAAATAAATAAATAAATAAAAGATAAAGAAAAAGAAAGTAATCAAAGAAAGTGCCAACATGTGATTCTTTGATGTACACCTATCAAATCAATGAAGAAGAAGAAAAACGTGTACTTGCATCCATGCCTGCATTAGAAATGTCTTGGGTTCACTTCTTCAAAAGGTTTACATGATGAAATTTTCATCATGAAAACAGTTGTACATTTCGTTATAAAATGTTAAATTCAAGGTCCCATTCTGATGGTAACAGGGATAGTACAAACATTACAAGTTCACTCGCCTCCGTGGAAGACGAGACCAACCCTCACCCTCCGCCGCCTAAACCTGCCCTGAACTGAATCAGGTTTCGATTTACCACAGGGTGGACAGAGGGAGGGGGTT
>JADBJO010000068.1:962286-967286 GCA_016801955.1 Conus betulinus
TGGTTTATGCCCTGAGATACTGTCTACAGGTGCCTGGTTTATGCCCTGAGATACTGCCTGCAGGTGCCTGCTTTATGCCCTGAGATACTGTCTACAGGTGCCTGGTTTATGCCCAGAGATACTGTCAGCAGGTGCCTGGTTTATGCCCAGAGATACTGTCAGCAGGTGCCTGGTTTATGCCCAGAGATACTGCCTGCAGGTGCCTGGTTTATGCCCAGAGATACTGTCTGCAGGTGCCTGGTTTATGCCCAGAGATACTGTCTGCAGGTGCCTGGTTTTATGCCCAGAGATACTGTCTGCAGCTGCCTGCTTTATGCCCTGAGATACTGTGGCTGACAGTATCGAGTGCAGATCACCGTGTACGTCTCTGTATCAGTACGTGCTATGTATATAAGCCGTGGCGTGCTGCACTCACAATTCTTCTCCTTGTTACTGCGTTCTGTTGAGAAGAAAGGGTTTCTTTCAACCAGACCAACGTGGAACTGCACGGTGTTGTCTGCATCATTTTAATTGGTCAGGATTTTTTTTTTTTCAAAGTTTCAGATGATGCAACAAAAGACTTGGGGAAGAGTTTCCAGTACTTCTTCTGCACAAAGTTGCAATTCATTGCCCATCTCCGTTCGCCACAGTCCATTCCTCTTCAACCTTCAGAACGAAACTGAAAACATTCATTTCCTGGCAGCCTTTTCCCTGATGTCCTCCTTTTCTATGTGCTGGTTTTTAGTGTGTGTGTGTGTGTGTGTGTGTGTGTGTGTGTGTGTGCGTGGGCGTGCATGAGTGCTTGCGCTCATACGTCCAAAAGATGCAGCTCAAAAAGCCTTCAAAGTAGTGGACTGCATCTCCTCAACGGCACTCTCAGACGTGGTACCTTGTACAACGTATCCCAGAAGAACTGGTCAAAGTCTAACAATCCTCAGACTACTCATGATGCCCCAAAAGGTGAAATTTTGCCTTGGGGGTTGGGACAGAGCGGGGTTGTAAGTCCCTGGGGGGCGATCCTTCATCTTCTTCAGCATGCACGTATCGGGTATCAATCCCGTTTTTTCCCCCCTCAAACTTCTGTTATTGCTGGAAAGATCTCTCTAGAGTTTTGCCGGCTGTCTTGGTCTCCGGGCGAGAGGGACAGGAGGCTGTGAAATCAGGCGTGTTAGCAGAGCTGCCAAGAAGAGGGAGGTCCCGTGTCAAGGGTTCCCGGCAGTATGGCCTGGAGATCTCTGAGGGTCCACAGAGGGACGCTGTGTGTGGATTTGCACCGATGCAAGCAACGGCTCGTTGAACACCCAGCCTGGATTGTTGGTTTTGGCAACTTGAGGGCGTCACTCCATACGCTTACCCGTCTCTCTCTCTCTCTCTCTCTCTCTCTCTCTCTCTCTCTCTCTCTCTCTCTCTCTCACACACACACAACACACAACACACACACACACACACACACACATTCTCTCTCTATCTTTGTCTCTGTCTCTGTCTGTCTGTCTCTCTCTCTCTCTCTCTCTCTCTCTCTCTCTCTCTCTCTCTCTCACACACACACACACACACACACAACACACACACGAACACACACACACACACACACACACACACACACACACACACACACACACACACACAAACACACATACCCTTCTCTCTCTCTCACGCACACAGTCTGTCACTGTCTTCGGTGTCGTCTGTCTCTCTCTCTCTCCTCTCTCTCACGCACTCTCTCTCTCTCTCTCTCTCTCTCCTCTCTCTCTCTCTCTCTCTCTCTCTCTCTCTCCGTCTTCACTGGTAAATGTTTTCACCTCCATACAATCTGGACACATCCATGGGAACATTTCTTCTACTCATCTTTCTCTCTCTCTCTTCAGTCTCTCTCTCTCTCTCTCTCTCTCTCTCTCTCTCTCTCTCTCTCTCTCTCTCTCTCTCTCTCACTGGTAAATGTTTTCACTCCATACAATCTGGACACATCCATGGGAAACATTTTCTACTACTCATCTTTCTCTCTCTCTCTTTCAGTCTCTCTCTCTCCTCTCTCTCTCTCTCTCTCTCTCTCTCTCTCTCTCTCTCTCTCTCTCTCTCTCCGTCTTCACTGGTAAATGTTTTCACCTCCATACAATCTGGACACATCCATGGGGAACATTTCTTTTTAATCTCTCTCTCTCTCTCTCTCTCTCTCTCTCTCTCAGTCTCTCTCTCTCTCTCTCTCTCTCTCTCTCTCTCTCTCTCTCTCTCTTCACTGGTAAATGTTTTCACCTCCATATAATCTTGACACATCCATGGGAACATTTCTTTCTAATTCATCTCTCTCTCTCTCTCTCTCTCTCTCTCTCTCTCCCCCCCCCCCCCCCCCCCAACTGTCCCCTTTCTTCATCATCGGCTTCAGGGAGCGAGCTGAGGCATTGGCGGACTGTTTGGTGATGAAAAAGCCGAAAGGTCAGACGAGTTCAGTCCCTTGGAAGGATTCACCAGCTCCAGATCTCCACAGTTTCGTAATCGAGTTGGGCGCAACGGGAAGCTTGTGGCGAAAGTTGTGGTCTTCAACAAATTCCTCAAAGTTCCTTTGAACTGGAAAACGGTCCGTCAGCTTGAGAGGGGTGCTGGTATCAAGCACCTCTGTGTTAACAGTGTGCTAGTGTTGTAGTTGGTTTTTTTCTTCTGTTTTATTGTTTGTTTTTTGTTGGGGGGGGGTTGGGGGTGGGTTTTTTTTTTCGTCTTGGTTTTCCTGCACCTTTGTTTTCCAGGGAGTTTTCTTTGCTGGTTTAAGACCCCATCGGATCTGTGCATTAAAAACTGAAATGTACAAGAGTATTCTTTTTCTGAGATTCTTTTTCGGTTCCAATTTTTTTTTTTTTTTTAATATTTTGCCCCGATGGCATTCGGAAAATTCAAGCACATCAAAATCTTTCGGAACAATTCTTAGGTGTGATGCAGGTTACTATTAATTCCTGTCATTTTCTTCAGAAGTTCTGATGGTGCTCTTTTCTTCTTCTTCTTCTTCTCTTCTTCTTCTCTCAGCTTGTTTTTTGCAGTATCATTTCTGTTGGCCTTTTCCTGAAAATATTATTGTCTCGGACATTTTTTATTTTGAACTTTGCCTTAATGTCTGACTGAAGACGTCGGAACGAATGGACTGAATGAGCATGAAGAACTGTTACAACGAATGGACTGAATTCAGCGTGAAGAACTGTAACAACGAATGGCCTGAAATGAGCATGAAGAACTGTTACAACGAATGGACTGAATTGAGCATGAAGAACTGTTACAACGAATGGACTGAATTGAGCATGAAGACTTGTTACAACGAATGGCCTGAAATCAGCATGAAGAACTGTTACAACGAATGGCCTGAAATCAGCATGAAGAACTGTTACAACGGATGGACTGAATTTTAGCATGAAGAACTGTTACAACGAATGGCCTGAAATGAGCATGAAGAACTGTACAACGAATGGACTGAAATCAGCATGAAGAACTGTTACAACGAATGGACTGAAGTCAGCATGAAGAACTGTTACAACGAATGGACTGAAATCAGCATGAAGAACTGTTACAACGAATGGACTGAAGTCAGCATGAAGAATTGTTACAACGAATGGACTGAAATCAGCATGAAGAACTGTTACAACGAATGGCCTGAAATCAGCATGAAGAACTGTTACAACGAATGGACTGAAAAGAGCATGAAGAACTGTTACAACGAATGGACTGAAGTCAGCATGAAGAACTGTTACAACGAATGGACTGAAATCAGCATGAAGAAGTGTACAAAGAATGGACTGAAGTCAGCATGAAGAAGTGTTGCCACGTACAAATCAAAGCCGACTGGACAAGAACAAGATTATGTGTAAGGAATGTTGCTCCCCAAGATCCTTTCAAGCATGTCACAATACCAGACAGAACAAACATTCACGCCTTTTTCCATGTGTTTTGAACGAAAGTTAGGAAGAGTTAAAACACTTGCACTGCCTGCTCTTTATTCAAAATACGCTCAGATGTCTATTCACTTCTGTTTGTGTCAAGTGTTTGAAAAAGAACTGAAAGGTCCAAAGACGGCCTACACTTCATCTTGTTCTTATGCTGCCTTTTCGAAGGATTTTCACTCTTGCCATTTAGTGGTAAATGTTGATGCGCGGTTTGTATGATTGCGAATCATCATTGATCAAAACAGTTTTGGTGTCACCAGCTGTAACATGGGAGGAAGGCTGGTCTAGCAAAGCTGGAGTGTGTGTGTGTGTGTGTGCGTGTGTGTGTGTGTGTGCGCGCGCGCGCGCGCGGCCCGCGTGTGCTTGAGTTCTTGTTTCGTTTTTGTTTCCCGCCAGAGGCCAAGAGGTGCAGGAGGGTTTATGAACAAGGAGATGATGATGGCCTCATTACATAATATTTTACTCAGCAGTTGAGGCGGAAGATGAAGGACTGGACGTAAAAGAGATGGGACCAGGACCAGACCCTGTCAGAACCATTTGGCTCTAACGGGGGGGGGGGGGGGGGGGGGGGGGGGGGGGGAGATTTAGAATCTTTCACAAGCCTGCCTTCCACCACACGCCATTTGGCTGGGAAGATGGGATGTATTCACAGCGATGCTTTTTCTTTTCTTCTCTCTCCCCCCCCCCCCCCCCCCCCAGCCCCCTTACCCCCTCCCCACCCCCATCACCACTCCCACCCACCCACCCACCCGCCTTTCCCCCCCCCCCCCCCACCCACCCCCCATCCAAAGATGTCTTTTTTTTTTTTTTGAACGGGACAGGCTAGGAGAGCGCGAAATGAGGGGGGCGGGACTGGGAGGGGGGGGTGAGCGGCGTAGAACGCAGAGGTTCTGAAGTAGAGACATTACAGGGTCTTCTGTGTGTCCGGGGGAAAGGCGATGGGGGAGGGGGAGGGGGAGGGAAGAAAGATGGGGCTACGGTTGGACGGAAGTGTTAGGGTCTGTGGATTATGGGGAGTTAAATGAGGAGTGGAGAAGGGAAGGAAACATGGGGGAGATGGAGACTGAAAAGAGGGAACAGGGGGGAAGTGATACTGTT
>JADBJO010000068.1:969786-979786 GCA_016801955.1 Conus betulinus
ACTCACACACTGTCCTGTCCAAGTGGATAGATCTGATGACTCACACACTGTCCTGTCCAAGTGGATAGATCTGATGGCTCACACACTGTCCTGTCCTGTCCTAAGGGATAGATCTGATGGCTCACACACTGTCCTGTCCTGTCCTAAGGGATAGATCTGATGGCTCACACACTGTCCTGTCCTGTCCTAAGGGATAGATCTGATGGCTCACACACTGTCCTGTCCAAGTGGATAGATCTGATGGCTCACACACTGTTCTGTCCTGTCCTAAGGGATAGATCTGATGACTCACACAATGTCCTGTCCTAGGGGATAGATCTGATGGCTCACACACTGTCCTGTCCTGTCCTAAGGGATAGATCTGATGGCTCACACACTGTCCTGTCCAAGGATAGATCTGATGGCTCACACACTGTCCTGTCCTGTCCTAAGGGATAGATCTGATGGCTCTCACACTGTCCTGTCCTAGGGGATAGATCTGATGGCTCACACACTGTCCTGTCCTGTCCTAAGGGATAGATCTGATGGCTCACACACTGTCCTGTCCTGTCCTAAGGGATAGTTCTGATGGCTCACACACTGTCCTGTCCTGTCCTAAGGGATAGATCTGATGGCTCACACACTGTCCTGTCCAAGTGGATAGATCTGATGGCTCACACACTGTCCTGCCCTAGGAGATAGATCTGATGGCTCACACACTGTCCTGTCGTAGGGGATAGATCTGATGGCTCACACACTGTCCTGTCCAAGTGGATAGATCTGAAGGCTCACACACTGTCCTGTCCTGTCCTAAGGGATAGATCTGATGACTCACACACTGTCCTGTCCTGTCCTAAGGGATAGATCTGATGGCTCACACACTGTCCTGTCCAAGTGGATAGATCTGATGGCTCACACACTGTCCTGTCCTAGGGGATAGATCTGATGGCTCACACGCTGTCCTGTCCAAGTGGATAGATCTATGGCTCACACACTGTCCTGTCCAAGTGGATAGATCTGATGACTCACACACTGTCCTGTCCAAGTGGATAGATCTGATGGCTCACACACTGTCCTGTCCTAGGGGATAGATCTGATGGCTCACACACTGTCCTGTCCTAGGGGATAGATCTGATGGCTCACACACTGTCCTGTTCTAGGGGATAGATCTGATGGCTCACACACTGTCCTGTCCAAGGGGATAGATCTGATGGCTCACACACTGTCCTGTCCAAGTGGATAGATCTGATGACTCACACACTGTCCTGTCCAAGTGGATAGATCTGATGGCTCACACACTGTCCTGTCCAAGTGGATAGATCTGATGGCTCACACACTGTCCTGTCCAAAGGGGATAGATCTGATGGCTCACACACTGTCCTGTCCTGTCCAAGTGGATAGATCTGATGGCTCACACACTGTCCTGTCCAAGTGGATAGATCTGATGGCTCACACACTGTCCTGTCCAAGTGGATAGATCTGATGACTCACACACTGTCCTGTCCAAGTGGATAGATCTGATGACTCACACACTGTCCTGTCCAAGTGGATAGATCTGATGGCTCACACACTGTCCTGTCCAAGTGGATAGATCTGATGGCTCACACACTGTCCTGTCCAAGGGGATAGATCTGATGGCTCACACACTGTCCTGTTCCTGTCCAAGTGGATAGATCTGATGGCTCACACACTGTCCTGTCCAAGTGGATAGATCTGATGGCTCACACACTGTCCTGTCCAAGTGGATAGATCTGATGACTCACACACTGTCCTGTCCAAGTGGATAGATCTGATGGCTCACACACTGTCCTGTCCAAGTGGATAGATCTGATGGCTCACACACTGTCCTGTCCAAATGGATAGATTTGATGGCTCACACACTGTCCTGTCCAAGTGGATAGATCTGATGGCTCACACACTGACCTGTCCAAGTGGATAGATCTGATGGCTCACACACTGTCCTGTCCTAGGGGATAGATCTGATGGCTCACACGCTGTCCTGTCCCAGTGGATAGATCTGATGGCTCACACACTGTCCTGTCCAAGTGGATAGATCTGATGGCTCACACGCTGTCCTGTCCAAGTGGATAGATCTGATGGCTCACACACTGTCCTGTCCAAGTGGATAGATCTGATGGCTCACACACTGTCCTGTCCAAGGGGATAGATCTGATGGCTCACACACTGTCCTGTCCAAGTGGATAGATCTGATGGCTCACACACTGTCCTGTCCAAGTGGATAGATCTGATGACTCACACACTGTCCTGTCCAAGTGGATAGATCTGATGGCTCACACACTGTCCTGTCCTAGGGGATAGATCTGATGGCTCACACACTGTCCTGTCCAAGTGGATAGATCTGATGGCTCACACACTGTCCTGTCCAAGTGGATACATCTGATGGCTCACACACCGTCATGTCCTAGGGGATAGATCTGATGGCTCACACACTGTCCTGTCCCAGTGGGATAGATCTGATGGCTCCACACACTGTCCTGTCCAAGTGGATAGATCTGATGGCTCACACACTGTCCTGTCCAAGTGGATAGATCTGATGACTCACACACTGTCCTGTCCCATGTGGATAGATCTGATGGCTCACACACTGTCCTGTCCTAGGGGATAGATCTGATGGCTCACACACTGTCCTGTCCAAGTGGATAGATCTGATGGCTCACACACTGTCCTGTCCAAGTGGATAGATCTGATGGCTCACACACTGTCCTGTCCTAGGGGATAGATCTGATGGCTCTCACACACTGTCCTGTCCTAAGGGAGATCTGATGGCTCACACACTGTCCTGTCCAAGTGGATAGATCTGATGGCTCACACACTGTCCTGTCCTAAGGGATAGATCTGATGGCTCACACACTGTCCTGTCCTAAGGGATAGATCTGATGGCTCACACACTGTCCTGTCCTAAGGGATAGATCTGATGGCTCACACACTGTCCTGTCCTAAGGGATAGATCTGATGGCTCACACACTGTCCTGTCCTGTCCTAAGGATGATCTGATGGCTCACACACTGTCCTGTCCTGTCCTAAGGGATAGATCTGATGGCTCACACACTGTCCTGTCCTGTCCTAAGGGATAGATCTGATGGCTCACACACTGTCCTGCCCTGTCCTAAGGGATAGATCTGATGGCTCACACACTGTCCTGTCCTAGGGGATAGATCTGATGGCTCACACACTGTCCTGTCCTAAGGGATAGATCTGATGGCTCACACACTGTCCTGTCCTAGGGATAGATCTGATGGCTCACACACTGTCCTGTCCTGTCCTAAGGGATAGATCTGATGGCTCACACACACTGTCCTGTCCTGTCCTAAGGGATAGATCTGATGGCTCACACACTGTCCTGTCCTGTCCTAAGGGATAGATCTGATGGCTCACACACTGTCCTGTCCTAAGGGATAGATCTGATGACTCACACACTGTCCTGTCCTAAGGGATAGATCTGATGGCTCACACACTGTCCTGTCCAAGGGGATAGATCTGATGGCTCACACACTGTCCTGTCCAAGTGGATAGATCTGATGGCTCACACACTGTCCTGTTCTAGGGGATAGATCTGATGGCTCACACACTGTCCTGTCCAAGTGGATAGATCTGATGGCTCACACACTGTCCTGTCCGAGGGGATAGATCTGATGGCTCACACACTGTCCTGTCCTAGGGGATAGATCTGATGGCTCACACACTGTCCTGTCCTAGGGGATAGATCTGATGGCTCACACACTGTCCTGTCCTAGGGGATAGATCTGATGGCTCACACACTGTCCCTGTTCTAGGGGATAGATCTGATGGCTCACACACTGTCCTGTCCAAGTGGATAGATCTGATGGCTCACACACTGTCCTGTCCAAGTGGATAGATCTGATGGCTCACACAGACACTGCCGAAATTGGACGCCCAGTGAAAAGGAAAATCACCGTCATGCTTGACCGCACACGATGCGGAAATAAGAACAGGAGGAGGAGAAGAGGAAGAAGAAGAAGAGGAAGAAAGAAAGATGATGGAAAAAAAAGAAGAAGAAAGACGGAAAGGCACAGAAAAAGTAGAGCAGAGGCAGCGATAATATTACTGTTATCATAAGTTTGTTTATTTTACCATCACCACTGTTGTTATTAGCATCCTTAATTGAATTCTGTTGCCCACGCCTAATATTACCGAGACTAATTTCGCCGCCCCCACTCCGCCTCCCTCCAGCGGCCCAGTTCGCCCCCCCCCCCCCCCTCCCCCTCCTCCCTACCTCCCTCCCCCTCCCCCCCCCCCCCCCCCCCCCCCCCCTCCCCCCCTCCCCTCTCCCCACCTTCCTTTCGGGGCTCATCTCCTGTCTACTTTTTTTTTCTGCTCCGCCCCCGTCTCGCAACTCTTCTCATTACTCGTGACATCTCTCTCTCTCTCTCTCTCTCTCTCTCTCTCTGTAGCGTGTCCAGGTTATCTTTCCATATAGAGAGGAGGGAGGCTTCTGGCCGTGCGCTTGGTACAGACGATGGCCGGGGCAGGGGTGGAATACCTTAGGAGAAGAGAAAAATCGATGGCGCTGTGTCCGTGGATGTAGAGACGTCATTAGTATCATGATTGTGGAGTGATTACAGAAAGGAAGAAGAAGAGGAGGAGATGGAGGAGGAGGTTATCTGTGATGAGTTTTGTCTCTGATGGGTTTGGTGTCTTGTCACAGTGTACCCCCCCCCCCTTCTCTCTCTCTCTCTCTCTCTCTCTCTCTCTCTCTCTCTCTCTCTCTCTCTCTCTCTCTCTCTCTCTCTCTCTCTCTCTCTCTCTCTCTCTCCCCCCCCCCCCCTCTCTTGTTGACCCTTCTCAGGCGAGGACTGGATTTTTTTTTCAGTGCTTATCTATTATCCTCGTAAATAAAGAATTTTGTCTTGTCCTCTCTCTCTCTCTCTCTCCTCTCTGTCTCTCTCTCTCTGTCTCTCTCTCTCTCCTCTCTCTCTCTCTCTCTCTCTCTCTCTCTCTCTCTCTCTCTCTCTCTCTCTCTCTCTCTCTCTCTTTGACCCTACTCAGGGCGAGGACTGGATGTAAAAAAAAAAAACCACATCAGCGCTTGTCTATTACCCTCGTAAAATAAAGAATTTTGTTTGTCCTCTCTCTCTCTCTCTCTCTCTCTCTCTCTCTCTCTCTCTCTCTCTGTATGTATGTATGTATGTGTGTCTGTCTGTCTGTGTCTAACTCTGTGTCTCTGTGTGTGCAAGCGTGTTTTACATCAACACAAACCAGGTCAGGGTATCATCATGTTTTGGACTACCCAAAGCCCGGGTCCTAGTGTTGCGACTTTTTTTTTTTTTTTTTAGGTCGTTCCATGAATGACCTGACCTCAAATTTATGTTTGTGCGGCAACCCAGCGGGCTCGATTTAGGGGAGGGGGGGGGGGGAGAAGGGTGAAGGGGAGGGGTTGCGTCTGGAATGGTTTCTGTAGATACGGCTGGTTAGTGCCTACGTCGCCATCATTCGGTAAAGGCCAGTACGGCGCTTCCGCCGTTTGGGTAAAACACCATTAATCTGTCAGTCTGTTCATTACACACGTCCCTGTAGTCAGTAGATGGACTCTCTTAGTTTGACGGGAAGAGCAGTAGGTTTGTTTTGTTTTTTTTTTTTTTTTTTTTTTTTTTTCGTTTCGCAACAACACATTCAAACAAGCGTATAAACACTGTTGCCTGGGTGTCCTGTAAGTGAATATATGAAAACGGAACGGTTTTGTTCGGCCATGCCGTAACATGTTTGTAAAGGAAACTAGAATGGACGATGACAGCCTGGAAAACCACGAAAAAAACTTCCTGTCCAGGTGATGTGGAGGAACAGTGTTCTGGACAACCAGACACCATGACATGCACGGCCCTCGTGAAGACATCTTCAAATTACAGTGGCCTGCCATTTTCTTTTTTTTTCAGCGAAAATGTTAGTGCCGCTGAAGAAAGATAGGGAGGCTGTGTTTGTGTCTGTAGGCAGATACAGAGAGGGAGATAAGTATAGATAGAAATCACCGTACAATAGAAGGGAACAAGCACGCTCTTTCTGTCCAACGTTCCGGCGCTGTTGTTGTCTCGTTCGTCATGTCTTTAGATGGATTCCCCCGTCTCCTCGACAAAGGTGGCAGTACGTCCGCAGGTCCTCCAGTCCTCCTTAGAGCTTCCGGCCACTGGTACTGGGTCGGGCCAGATTTTGCTCTCGAAGCGCTTGGTGGAGCGGGCAGGACTGCAGCAGATGTTCTGTTGTCTGGCTGCCTGTTCTGCAGGGGCACTGCTCTGTGTTGCCGATGCGGAGTTTAGAGAATAGGTGTGGTGTTTCAGGCGGTTGTGGCCTGTCCTGAGCCTGTTCCGGCGCTGAGCCTTCCTCAGAGACCTCTTTACTGTGGCATTACTGGCACCTCCAAACAACGCTCGAGTCTTGTCTTTCTCTGAACATCACTCACAGAATGACATCTGACTAGCACAGGCACCCGAAGGAAAACAAAGTTAACCGAAAATCGGACAGTGAAGATTAATGATCGAATGTTATTCAATAATTCGCGAACACTGCGCCAGTACGGACTCCTACCCCCCCCCCCCCCCCCCCCCCCCCCCCCGACACACACAACGCACACTCACATACACATACACAAACGCATTGCGCGCGCGCGCGCGCACACACACACGCACGCACACACACACACACACACACACACACACGCACACACGCACACACACACACACACACACACACACACACACACACACAGGCAGACAGAGAGAGGCCGCAGGAGGAAGATCAGAGGGGATAGTGGGGGGGGGGGGGGGGGGGGCATGCGGAAGGGACGGAGGGGGGGACTGATTAACTGCACGGTCAAAAAACATTTCTCCGGCTCTTAACCAGTTAACATTCAACGTCTGGTTTTTATCTTGTGCAGCTCTCCAAGGAGAACTATCGATTTCCAACGACGAAAGGCTCGCGCATGTGCACCTCCGTGTGTACGAGTGCCTCTGTGTTTGGGGGGGGGGGGGGGGAGGCTTGGGGGAAGCTTGGAGCTCTGGCATTCGTGTAGTTAGTTACCCGTTTAGGAGGTCGATAGGGGAGGATGTATTTGTAGATAAAGTGGGAAGTTTTTCCTTGGCTATATTGGCACCTGACAACAAAGGTTTTTTCATGTGTGTTTTGCTGAAGTTTTCTCAGAAATGAATATGTTCAAAAGAATCCTAAATGCTGCATGATATAAGGCATCCTCTCTCTCTCTCTCACTCTCTCTCTCTCTCTCTCTCTCTCTCTGGTTTTTGAAATGTTTAAGAAATGTGTGTGTGTGTGTGTGTGTGTGTGTGTGTGTGTGTGCGTGCGTGTGCGTGTGTGTGGGGGGGGGGGGGGGGGGAGGGTGCGCGTGCGCGCGTGCATGTCTGTCTGTGTGCGCGCGCAAAAAAGATAAATCAAGATTCAGAGACAGAACAGCTAGTTTATATTGCGGTAAGAGACCCAAGACTAAGATGATTCATTATATCTAAACCTCATGGCTCACATCGAAAGGGATATGATTCGAATAAAGCACAATGATTAGATACACATATGGACATAGAGACAGACGGGCAGACTGATTGGAGCGATCAAAAAACACAACTGCCTGGCGTATGTAAACTGCTGTGTACAAGCGCAATGCCGAAGTGACAATATTCGGACTACTTGTGGCAAATTACCGTTTAAGTACTGCCACAAATGGCTCGAACCGTACGAAAAATCTACGTGAACACTGTCCATATTTCATGAGCAGTCTCTCGCAATCTTCTTTTCTTTACCGTCAGACCACTGTAAGCCTCAACTGGGGAATGAAAGCGTAAAAGAAGCACACACCACTGTGCCGTCTTTGGTTCCATGACGTCATCTCCCTGGCTCTGTTTTCTATCCAAATGAGTTCTCTCTGTTAAGGCACGAGCTCTGATAAGGCCGTGGCGAGGGAGGAAAGGAGGCACTCTAGGGGTGCTTCAGCGATGTTCTTTGCATTAAAGGTCGGACAACAGCACTCTTTCTTTGTGCTCCTCCCCCGCTCCCCTCCTACCCCCCCCCCCCCCCCCCCCCCCCCCCCCCCCCGGTTTTTTTCTTTCCGGAATAGGTCTGATGGCATCAGCAAAACGCAGTCCAAAATAGATTGGGCTGTGAGTAATGTTTCACAGGAGTGTGTTTTCCATGAAGATGGAGTGGAACAGGACTTCTCAAAACCAGAGGTGACACTCACTGGAGAATGCAGAAGATAAACGTTCAGTGCATGTGGCTTACAGCACAGCCGACCGCAAAGGCCATATCAGGGCTGTCACCTCCCGAAGTCAACTTCCTTGCATAAACTCTTACAACAACAGTCACAGCAACAACCGTGCTCACAACTCATTAGATTAGATTTTCTGAAAACAATCTTCAATTTGTTTGAGATCTTTCTTCCGTAAACTCTTAGAGTATATCTCTCTCAGTGACTCGAACAATCACGCCAGCTGGAACATTTGTGAACAAGGTTTTTATCGAGTATGCTGTAAAGTGTGTGCATTTGAGATAATGTCAGTCCCCATACTCTTATGAGAACAAGATTTGTAGTGAATGGAAGGCCATACGGTGCAACACTGAGCGTCTTCACCTTTTTAAAAGATACGAGTGGATGTAAAAGGAGTGGCCTGTGTGCAAATGGCACAACACTGTTCCTTATTTTAAGATCACCAGTGGCGCAGGGTAAAATATCTCCAGGTTTGGATAGATTTCAAAGAGTTCATCATCATCCGTCTGCTTGTTCCAGTCTTCGTGTCAGACGTTTGTGACGAAGTCTGAGATCTGGGTTTCAGATGGGTGCGAGGGACAGAGAATCTGCCCTGTTCTTTATTTTGTGGCATTCTTGGCCAGTCGATCGATCCACCTCGTGGCCTCGGATGCCAATATCACCGCCGGGAGCACGAGCAAAAGCTGTGGTTCAATCATCAAATGTCAGGGAAGCGTACAGATCAAATAAATTCAGCAGTTGATGGGGTTTGAAGTTAAGCCAGCTCTGACCTCCAAAGCAGAGAAGGAGTCCGACCGTGGCACCCGAAAAAGAGGGGGCCACGGTCCCGACAGAATGAGGAAGTCTGTATGCTTTGATTGGGACACCGTCTGAAGTGCCAGGACCAACGCTGTGAGCTCAGCAGTGTAGCTGGAGCTGTCTGAGGGAATGTGTTCTTGTGAAAAAAAAAAAAAAGATTTTGTAGGATTAATGGCACACGCTGTGCATGTTCTGTAGAACACATCACCGGTGAAATTTCTCAGGTCATTTATATGTACACGCCGTGCAAAAGATCTGTTAGCTTTTTAAACCCTGACCGATTGTCGTTTTCATGCTAAAGATCTTGCACAGAGCCTTCCATTACAAATTAATCGGGTTGATCTCACTTCATGGGTTGTTTCTCTTTGACATGTTTGAGCCATGCTTTACGTGCTATAAAAGATTGTTCCATATGACGTTTATCCCTTCCCCCCCCCCCACCCCCCCCCCATGATGTTTAAACACGCGTCAGAATTACGTAATAGTACCTTAAGTTTCCTGAGTGTCCCCAGAGCCATTCTAAAAGTGCAAGAAGTTTATAGAAATTGATTCTGAAAGGTTCAGTGCGTTTTGGTTGGCTATTTTACATCATGGTTCTTTTTTTTTTTTAATATTCCATTCGTTGTTACTGACTGTCCTTTACCGTGATTTTCTTACTGTTAGGTTTTCATAAACTAGATACAATATTCCTTTGGATACTGACTGGAGCGTTTACCGTGTGATCAGCGTAATGTCATAAACTAGATACAACGGGTCTTCTATTCGGGGGGATCATTGTATCAGCAGTCTAGAGTGAAGCTGGACGTCTTCTTTTCGGGAATCATGTGCCAGTCATGAAAGCTGGACTGTATGAATCATCTGCTGTCATGAAAGGTGTGAAATCATCTGCTGTCCTGAAAGGTGTGAAATCATCGGCTGTAGTAAATTATGTGAAACATACCACCAGAACCGACCTTTCCTCTTGTGCGTCCATCGCAATGT
>JADBJO010000068.1:984786-999786 GCA_016801955.1 Conus betulinus
CACTTATTGCCACGAAGAGTCGTCAATGTATTTGACACAACTGAAACACGTCTCTGACAAAAAATATATATATACACAGTGCATTTCTTGTCCATTATGTCTGATAATGTATGATTAGAAAGGAGGGAGGGAGAGAGAGAGACAGACGGACCGACAAAGAGAAATCCGAAAAAACAGAGACAGAGACAGAGAGACAGACAGGTGACGTCCATAACTTGAAAACTGGACGGGAGTAGATGACAAAAGAAGGAAAGAAAAGGGTTCCACGAAGAGTGATCAGCGAACTGGAACACCCCTAAAGCAAACAATTCATGTTAAGTTAAAAAAAAAAAAAAAAAAAAAAAAAAAAAAAAAAAAAAAAAACATATTCTGTTTCTTTGTGGCAGACTGCGACCTGACGGTGTCGGCGAAGAACGGAGCCCCTCAGAACGGTACCTTTGAGTCACCGGGGTTCCCCACCCAGTACCCCAACAACGTGCACTGTCTGTACAAGTTCGTGGGCCGGGAGGACCAGAGGGTGCAGATGAGGTTCACCTTCTTCGCTCTGCAGGGCCGCTACCCGCTGTAAGTGGGAGAGAGAGAGGAGAGAGAGAGAGAGAGGAGAGAGAGAGAGAGAGGAGAGAGAGAGAGAGAGTGATGAGAGAGAGAGAGAATGAATGAGAGAGAGAATGAGAAAGACAGAAAAAAGAGAGAGAGAGAGCGAAAGAGTGTGAGTGAGTGAGAAAGAGGGTGAGTGATAGAGAGAATGAGTGAGAGAGAAAGATTGTTTTGTGTGTCTGACCGAGGGGAGTAGGTCGGGGGAGGGGGGTGGGGAGATTATCGAATAAGGGGACTGGAAAGTGAGTGGGGAGTGAACTGTGGATGAATCATTTATGCAAAACGCTGTGTTGTGTGTGTGTGTGTGTGTGTGTGTGTGTGTGGTGTGTGTGTGTGTGTTTGTGTTTTCTCGAATTTGGGTGGTGGTATATGCGAGTGCGAGAGAGAGAGTGTGTGAGTGCGTGTGTGTGTGTGTTGTGTGTGTGTGTGTGTGTGTGTGTGTGTGTTCTCGACGTTTCTATTTAAAAAAGAGGGGGGGGGGGGGGGGGGGAGAGAGATTCTTTGCATCGGTCATAATAAAAGTCTGATCATTGTAGGATTCTCAGTGCTCATATGCTATGAGACACGCGTAACGATTTTCATGGTTGGCGGGCTATAGAAATAAGGCTCAGATGCGAATGTTTCATTCGTAAAGGTCATAGCCCCCTAGAAGAGGGTGCACATGGAAAAGACACTACGTCGCTCGCATTAGTACGCGTACTTAACTGTGTTAAATAAAGGCTTTGTCTTTGAAATGCTTTATTGAACAACAGCATGAACCGCTTAAACAACAGTCGCATTTTGTGACGACATGACCATAATAAGCTGAAATGAACAAAGTCGTTTGGAACATTGATGACGAGCAAATAGTTTTTGGATATCACCACCTCCTGGACCACACAGTACCAAACGGGGGGGGGGGGGGGGGGGGGGGGGGGGGGGGGTCATCTTCTATTAACTCTAGGCGCTGTGGACAAAACAAAACAGTATTCCAAAAGTTTTCTGCAGCAAGAAATAATGAACAAAGTCGTCAGAAACATCGAATCGAAATTTGGTCACTCCTTGGTCTGTTGATGATGAACATTGAGATGTAATTTGGCTGGCATTAAACATTGTGTCTACATGAAATCTAGGAATATCTGAAAGAGAAAAATACCAGTGTTGCCATTTACAGTTAATCAGTTTTTTTTTAGAAACACGTTGAACAAGTCCTCTAACAATGGCAACCTTTTCACTGAAATATGCTACACCGAATCCAGATTCCTACAGCTTATTTCTAACAGTTGACATCCGATTCTTTTTTTTTCCAACGCCTGGAATCCAATTCTAACAGCAATCTAAACGTCTTATAAACAGTCAGTCTGAACCAGTATTGGGTACAGGTGATTGCGGGGAGCAGAAATACCGGATATCGATCTGTCTCGCCGTAGACACACAATCATTCGGGGTGGGTTGCGACACCCCAAGAAATTTCTTCAGAGCATAGGTGGGGGGGGGGGGGGGGGGGGAGGCTTTTTCCTCCCCCAAAATGAATAGCAGCACTAGCCAATCCCTGTAAGTCAGCTTCAAGTGAGAGGGAGGAAGGAGAGAGAGAGGGGCGCGAGTGAGGGAGGGGGGGCGGGGAGGGAGACAGATAAAATAGTCAGACCGACGAACACGAGACAAACAAAAAGGACCATGAAAGAACGACAACTCTGCCACTGTTTCCTTTTTCTCCACCTCGCCCCAATCAATGACGACGTCTGGGCAGCGGAAGAAACGGGCGGCTCAAACCAGCCCCCCACCCCCCACCTCCACCCCACCCCCACCCCACCCCCCACCCCTCTCTCCTCTCTAGACGACAGAGGAGAAGCAGAGTAATGAAAGCCTTGGAGGTGACAGTCGGACAAGCTGCTCCATGGCTCCACCACAACAGCCACTGTGTCGGCCGGCGGAGGTCTGTAGCCAGTCATCATCAGGTTGCTGCCTCAGCACACCTCAGCTGTGGCTTTCCCCTTTGATGCTGTCTGGAAGAGGGCAGAAGTCGCGTATGGTGGTGTGGGTGGAAGGCTGGGAGGTAGGAAGAGGGGGGGGGGGGGGGGAGGAGGTTGTGGGGGGCGCTTGGGGAGGAAGGTGGGGGGAGGGAGGGTGCCGAGGTTAGAGACGAAGGAGAGTAGGGTGGGTAAGGAGGGAGAATCAGGTGTGGGTCGAAAGGGTGGATTGGTGCGAGCCGATTTGTGTGTTGCGCAGAGTCTCTGTCTGTCTGTCTGTCTATCTGTCTGTCTCTCTCTCTCTCTCTCTCTCTCTCCTTCTCTTTCTCTCTCTCGTACACTTGTAAGCGCGGTCTGACACTTGCGCGCGCGCACAGAGAGAAAGAGAGAGAGTTTGGCAGAGAAATACACACACACACACACACACACACACACACACACACACACACACACACACATGTGCGCATACACAGCGCGCACACGAATATATCATAGGTATAGTCTGTCCAGTTGCCTCTCTCTCTCTCTCTCTCTCTAACGCGCGCGCACACACACACACACACACACACACACACACACACACACACACACACACACACACATGCATAACACTGTCAGGCTTAAGTGTGTCCAGGGGTCGCCTGACACAGATGTTACAGTTCTCTTTTTTTTATATGTGTCCCGCCGTGCCCTCTCTTTCAGTCCATTCACAAACTAAAGAGTTTAAACACATCCAACAATTTATTAATATCGATTAATAGTGCTGACTCTCTCACGGTTCAGCTGCCAGGCTCGCGTGTCACAGCAAATCACTTGCAAGGTAAAACACAACATGTGCTGCACAGGTCTTGCAAAGCTCCGGACGCTCCTCCGAGACGGCCGGAACAGGGTGACGTACAAGGGAGAAAGATCCGTCAGGAACAAGGAAATAGAAGATCAAAAACAAAACCCCACCTGCAGACACACAGAGGTAACCAATCCCTCCTAATACGTGTTACAGGTGGTACATCGACATCATTCACTATTTCCATATTAAAAGTACAATAATTACACATGCACTCTCTTATGCGCTTCACAATTTCTTGCATTCATGTACAATTTTCTTTATAATTCAACACTTCAATTCTGAATTAACATCGTCCAGATACTACATATTCTGGCTTCTCACAATAAAATCTGAATCGTTCAAAGAGCCAGTGCATCACGCACCCAATCCACATCTCTTCAATCACGACACACGTATACAATGAGGAACGGGTCAGAAAAAGAAACAAAGATACAGCATACAAGACAGCACAAACACCGCAGAATATCTGGCACGGCATCCATTATCGGATCACTCATCTGACATGATTTCTAACAAACAATTTATAAATTCACTATACTAATCATCATCTTGAGTCAATGATACGACACGATCGCGCGAGGAGCAGGTAGCGCGACAGTGTTAGGTAAGAACTAGTTCTTACATGAAAATTCTGTAGAATAAAAAGGGGGCGTCACGGCGCCTACGTCAACGCCGTGACGTCTTTTGCTGTTCCTTCTCCGCTATGTGTCTCCCGGGAGCGCGACCCTCGTAGGCTGGCACCACCGCCGGCTAGTTCGATCCTCCTGCTTTCTACCAGCTGATGAGGTCTGCCTGGATGTTTCTGGCGTGGACTGGACCTCACCAGGGTGATATGGTCAGGGAGGGGATGACACTGACGGTGATCCTACGGATGGTAGTGGTCGAAACACTCCAGGGAGCTTGCGCGCCTTGTTGCCTCTTGCATGGGCTTAATGGAACTGCAACGGTTCCAGCCTTTTGCCTAGCGTCGCGCTGATCTGTGTTCATAGTGACCAATGAGAGGACAGGAGAGTCCTATCCTGCCAATCATAACCCATCGGTCACTATGACATCTCTATGATGTAATATAGCTAAATTATGAAGACACCAATAATTTAGAATTGTGTTCCAAATAAAATGTGGGTCAATGGGTTAGCCGATGAGGAGATGTGCTTGGTGTCTGACAACACCCCCCACCTTAAGTCGAAAATCCCATTTTCGATAAGTTACAACAACGCACATTCACCACAAGGCTAACGTCTTCGATCCACAATACATCGTAACTGACTCATCAAAACACTCTTCTGTTTCCCCTAGTGGAACACGTCCACCTTTTCAGTTCAAGGTTTTCGCCAAACTTTAAACTCAACTTGAATGACGTGTTATCCGAAAATCGTCACTGTGTGTGACATGATTTCCACCTGCCCTGCACAGGGCTGTACGTAGGTCTAGCTCGACCGCCAAGCTTCAAAAGTCGTCAGTCTGTGACGTCAAACTGCCTACCTTCATACTCGCTCGCAGGGCTGGCCAGTTCAAAGAAAGTCGTCACTAGTGACGTCAAACATGCTTGCACTCCCCAAGCCACTGAACGAAGGAATTACTATCTCCTCTTTCTTCCGTCCTCCGCACAATTTCATAACCCGAAATGTGCATCAAAATTTCAATTTAAAATCACATGTACAACTCAGGAAGATGATTCCTTCAACACTAAACACTTTAACTATTTTCTGCAACTGCTCAAAGCCAAAACAACATGACACAGAAGGTCCAATATTAAAATACAACTCGGAACAACTTCGACCCCTACTGTTCTCACTGCGTGTACTATGATTTAGCTCGAACAAAGTTCTGTCGGTCAGCCATCTCTTCCCAATTTCTTTTTTGTCTCTTTTCGTGCTCTAGAATGTACCCGTCACAAAAATTTGCAGACCTCGAAGTTTTGCTTCGCTGAAGCACGACCCGAAGATTAAATAACTGAGTCTGCACTATCCCATGTGCGCAGTTATTCACGTTCCTATCCTGGAACAAACACTAAACACGCTGTTTCGCGGCTCACAGCAGCTACATTGCCGCCACTGACTACTAGTACAATAACACCAGCATGGCAAGCTCTACCACATCCTTGGTACCCTAGCTTCCATACCCTACTCCGACAGTACCTTCTTGTAGTCCACTACTAGAGAACGTGTCATTGACCACCATCACCAGTAGTCGTAAGGCACAAGTCAATGAGGCCAAATTTTCCGAGTTATTCCTGAGACTACATAGACTGGCAGAATCAACATTTAGATTCCATGGGACAACCTCAAACTTGTTGGCTACGTCAGCACACATTCTGTTACATGGAAACATTAGAACGCGCGACTCAGGTAGTCGGCGCCAATGTTTTCTTTCCCAGGAATGACCCGTACCCTGAAGTCGTGTCCTTGGAGCTGAATAGCCCAGCGCATCAGCCTTCCATTCTCTGTTTTATTCTTCTCCAAATACTGGAGGGGCTGATGGTCTGTCTGTAGATCAAACTGCCGGCCATACAAATACACCTCAAACTTCTTTATGGCCCAAACAATTGCCAGGCATTCCTTTTCTATCGTCGGATATTTTTGTTCGGCTGAACTTAGCTTCTTGCTAGCATAAGCTACTGGCATGAGCTGCTCGTCATGTTCTTGTAGCAGGACTGCACCTAACCCTTTGTCACTTGCATCTGTCCTGAGAACAAATGGTTTGTCACTGTCAGCAAGTCTTAGAATGGGTGAACTGATCAATTTGTCTTTGAGCGTGTTGAAAGCTTTCTCACATTTGTCACTCCATCGGACTGGGTCGGACTGACCCTTTTTGGTGAGATTTGTCAGCGGGGTAGCTAACTCCGCAAAGTTTGGTACGAATTTTCGGTAGTATGACGCAAGACCCAAAAATGCTCTGACTTCTGTTTTAGTTTTGGGACGCTCAGCACTTTTTATTTTCTCTACCTTTTCATCTTCTGGTAGCATCACTCCCTTCCCTACTTGATGACCAAGAAAGGACAATTCCTCAAACCCTAAGTGACATTTGCTAGGTTTGACCGTAAGGTTTGTCTCTCCTAGTCTGGTGAATACTGCTTCTAGCGCTTCTACATGCTGATCCCATGTTTCAGTGGCGATCAGAACATCATCCATGAAGTTTTCTACATCATTACGCTGAAGTGGCAATAATAATTTTCTCATCATCCTTGAGAAAACCGCACTGGCGTTCTTCATTCCGAACGGCATGCGTTTCCATTGGTACTGGCCTGTGGGTGTGGAGAATGCCGTTTTTGCTCTATCCTCTAGTTTCATGGGTAATTGCCAGAAACCCTTTGACAAATCTATCTTGCTGAAATACTTCGCCTTACTCAACTTGGCAAAGAGCTGATCAGTGTTTGGCATCGGTTCAGCGTCAAAGATAGTTACTGCGTTCAATTTTCTGTAATCAATACAGAAACGCACTTTTCCATCCTTCTTCTGTACTAGGACTATGGGCGCATTGTAGGATGAAACTGTTGGTTCTATGACATCCATGGCTAACATGCTTTTCACTTCATCTTTAATCGTGTCTATCTTAGAATGTGGAAGAGGATATTGTTTCACTCTCACGGGTTTATCTTGACTTAGTCTCAGCTCACAAGTCTCCAGATCTGTTTTTCAGGCAGATCTGTGAGTACCTTTTTATGTCTTGCTGTGAACTCCCTAAGTGCTTGCTTCTGCTTAGCAGTCAAACTGTCATTGATGACCGCATCTTTGTAAGTTTCTGTTTCAGTGAGTGGTAACATGGGGATTGCTTGAGTCCTGCTGAAACAATCCCTCGCATCATCCCCTGCAGTATAGTCTTCACTGACTACTACTGCCACATCTTTGTCTTTTCCTCTCTCGAGGTATTCTTTCAGCAAATTGATGTGGAATAGTTTTTCTTTTCCTTTCACATCTACTTTATAGTCTACTTGGTTTACCTTTTCTGTCACAAGGTATGGTCCCTGCCATGTTAGCTGTAGTTTATTGTGCCTTTCAGGCACTAGGATTAATACTTTGCTGCCTGCTTTGACTGTTCTCCTTTGGGTGTGCCTATCAAAATACTTCTTCTGTTGGTCAGATGCTAGCGAAAGATTTTCTCTTGCTAGTTTGCAGGTGTCATACACCCTGTTCTTCAAATCTGTAACATACTCCGCACTAGTACGTACTTCTTCTTCCATTTCATCATCTGTCCACATCTGTTTGAGGACCTGAATTGGACCTCTCACTTCCCTACCAAACAAAAGTTCAAAGGGAGAGAATTTGGTTGAATTTTGCGGTACTTCACGGTACGCGAAAAGCAGCGCTGGAACATATCTGTCCCATTCCTGAGGTTGTTCCAAGCATATTTTCTTTAGCATGTGCTTGAGCGTTCCGTTTAGTTTCTCTACAAGGCCATTTGACTGGGCATGATACGGGGTAGTGCGGTGACCTTTAATGCTGAGTAATTTGTTTACTTCAGTCATTACGTCAGAAGTGAACTGAGTGCCGTTATCCGTCACTATCTCTCCCGGAATGCCTAGGCGTGACCACATCACCCACAGGGCTTCTGCCACGGTGGTCGCGTCACAGTTTTTTTAGACAACTTGCTTCTGGGTACCTGGTAGCATAATCTACCATAGTAAGTATGTACTTGTTTCCTTTGCTGGAAGCTGGTTTGATGGGTCCTACTAAGTCTACCGCTACCTTTTGAAATGGTGCACTCACTAGCCTGCTCTTCTCAAGTGGGGCCTTTCTGACTCTGCCTTTGCTGGTAGTTCTCTGGCACACGTCACATGATGCACAGTATCTAGAGATGTCACCTAGCATACCTGGCCAGTAAAAGTCTCTCACTATTCTGTCTCTGGTCTTATTAGTTGCCAAAGGTCCTGCCATGGGAGTGTCATGGGCAATCCTGAGTACTTCTGTCTTACATGTCTTGGGTACTACTACCTGATTGTACTCTACCGACTCCTCTTTCTGTCTGCGTCGGAGTATGCCATTCTAAATGTAAAATTCCGTGATTTTTCCCTTAGCTTCATGTGACTCCTTGTTTTCAGCTTTGTCAAACAGCTGACTCAAACTGTTGTCATTTCTCTGCTCTCGAGCCAATCTCTGAGGAGTCATAGACAATAAAGGTTCTGAGCATGCCTTCAGTTCTTTGTTTTTCTTAGCCTCTTTTGCCTGAGCGCGTGTTACGGCTGCTGCACTTTCTCTGCGTGCATAGACTGGTATCTTAGCCAGCACCTCTTTGCCGTCCGACTCTATCTTGCATTCATTGCCTAAATAGGACGGGCTTCACTGGTTGATCCATAACCAGGACTTCGGCTTTCCCGTCAAAGTATGGTGTATGCATGTCAACTCTGGCTAACGGTAAACTTTTCTTCACATCTGATGTGGCCAGGGTTACTTCCCTCGTTTCACCTGTGAGGCAACTAACAGGACAAGTCTACTGTCAACTACTGTTAGACTGGCTCCTGTGTCACGTAAGGCGGATACTAATTTGCCCTCCACTTCTACAGTGCAATTTGGATCGAATGGAATTTGTCGACATTCCTCGCAAAGTGGTGACTTTTCCAGGATCGCGACCGCTGAGACCGTTGGTAGAACGGCTGCTGCCTTTTCAGGTTCTTTACAGTATCGAGCCAAGTGCGGACCCTCACATTTATAACACGAATACGGCGCGGTCCAAAATCTCGCTGGAAGTTTCTACGTCCTTCAGAGTTAGACTTTCCTTCTACGCTACCGTTTCTTTGTTCAGTGTTAGGCTTTCTCTCCACACTACCGGTTCTTTGTTCATCACTCGGTGAAACGCTGCGGTTCCTTACCCGATTATCGTGATGTCCCGTGAAACGGACATTCTGCACGTTTCGCGGCGGTCGGCTGTTTCTTTCTTCGGTACGGATATTTTCGAACGCTTCCGCAGCTTTTATTGCTTCGTCTTTGTTCGTGACCTGCTTTTCACGGACGTAATGTGCTTGGTCGGCGGACAACGCTTCGACAAATTTCTCCAAAATAAGCATTTCAGCCAAATCTTTTTCCTTTTTGCCTGAGAGATCTATCCATCTAGTCAGGTAGGTATCCAACCTGTCCCACAACATTCTTACGTCTTCTTGAGCTTCCTTCCTAGCTGTTCTGAACCTCTTTCTGTACTCGCTAGAAGAGAGGTGACATCATCTTTTGAACAGAGTGTTTTTTATGTATTCAAAATCATTCATAGACTCCCTCGGAATCTTAACATAAATCTCTCTGGCTTGCCTTTCAGTAGGGGTGCGAGTCGAATGGCCCACTCTTCTTTCGGCCATCCATTCAGATCTGCAATTCTCTCAAATTGTGTCAAATATACATCTACGTCATCATTGTCTTCTAAAAATGGTAACTTGAATTTCGCGCCGCCGTTGTTGCTGCCATTGGAAGTAGCGCTAGTGTTTGACATCGACTGGCGTATTTTTTCTTCCGCTTCAATTCTTCTCATTTCTATGTCTGCTTCGATTTTGTGTCTTTGCAGACGTTCTGCAGATTCACGTTCTGCCATACGTTCAGCTGCTTCGCGCTCTTGCTTAGCCGCATCAAGCTTGCGCTGTTCTTCACGCTCAGCTGCATCCATTTTCCGCTGAGCCTCGCGTTCTGCCGCTTCGCGCATATCTTTAACGTAGTCTGCCAGATCCTTACCTTTAAGCCCTAGCGACTCACCTTCAGTTTTGTATTTTGCAAAATAATCCATGGTTTCTATTTCTGTAGTCACCCTTGGTTTTTTAGATTTGTTTTTCTTGCCCGCAGGCATGTATAAACTCTAAAGGTTACTGCCAAGGATTAGCAGGTGACGACAAATTACAATTTACGTGAACTTCAAATTACGTCACTCTCTCTTATGACTTACCCTCACTACTTGGTAATAGATCTTGAATAGCCACGACAACTTAATTCTTAGAGTTGGAATGCTAATTCTTTTCTACAGTTTTGCTCCGGGTACTAATTTTAACTTGCTGTCTCAGCAGCGCAATGAAGGTGATAAACACCTCTCTACACTAACTACGATACAGTGCTTCTGTATCGACACTCTTCTTCTTCAAGTGGGGTTTTCCTTGATCTGGACCGGTCAAACTTTCCTAATTCTGTGCGTGAGCTGCACAGTGAACAAATATTCAGTTTACATTGAGAGAGGCGTGTGGTTCGACCCTCTTTAGTCGTGAATCCGATAGGAGTTGGTGATGCCGTGCACGATCTTTTACGGGCACCACCCAACCTCCCGCGAATGAACTGAATGAGAGGCGGTGAGACGGCCTAAATGTGGGATGGATAAGATGTTCAGATATCCAACATCCCGGACGAGCCCCCAATTGTCAGGCTTAAGTGTGTCCAGGGGTCGCCTGACACAGATGTTAAAGTTCTCTCTTTTTTTTTATGTCCCGCCGTGCCCTCTCTTTCAGTCCATTCACAAACTAAAGAGTTAAACACATCCAACAATTTATTAATATCGATTAATGGAAACAAAAGAATAATAATTATGAAGGATTGCAAATAACAGACTATAGGTTAAGTTTGTAGAGTGTTTTCTGACGGATTCAGTCCTTTCCCTTGTACTACAGAGTCACTTTCGATAGTCTTTTAAAGTGTAGTGCTGACTCTCTCACGGTTCAGCTGCCAGGCTCGCGTGTCACAGCAAATCACTTGCAAGTGAAACACAACATGTGCTGCACAGGTCTTGCAAAGCTCCGGACGCTCCTCCGAGACGGCGGAACAGGGTGACGTACAAGGGAGAAAGATCCGTCAGGAACAAGGAAATAGAAGATCAAAAACAAACCCCACCTGCAGACACACAGAGGTAACCAATCCCTCTAATACGTGTTACAGGTGGTACATCGACATCATTCACTATTTCCATATTAAAAGTACAATAATTACACATGCACTCTTATGCGCTTCACAATTTCTTGCATTCATGTACAATTTTCTTTATAATTCAACACTTCAAATTCTGAATTCAACATCGTCCAGATACTACATATTCTGGCTTCTCACAATAAAATCTGAATCGTTCAAAGAGCCAGTGCATCACGCACCCAATCCACATCTCTTCAAACACGACACACGTATACAATGAGGAACGGGTCAGAAAGAAACAAAGATACAGCATACAAGACAGCACAAACACCGCAGAATATCTGGCACGGCATCAATTATCGGATCACTCATCTGACATGATTTCTAACAAACAATTTATAAATTCACTATACTAATCATCATCTTGAGTCAATGATACGACACGATCGCGCGAGGAGCAGGTAGCGACAGTGTTAGGTAGGAACTAGTTCTTACATGAAAATTCTGTAGAATAAAAAGGGGCGTCACGGCGCCTACGTCAACGCCGTGACGTCTTTTGCTGTTCCTTCTCCGCTATGTGTCTCCCGGGAGCGCGACCCTCGTAGGCTGGCACCACGCCGGCTAGTTCGATCCTCCTGCTTTCTACCAGCTGATGAGGTCTGCCTGGATGTTTCTGGCGTGGACTGGACCTCACCAGGGTGATATGGTCAGGAGGGGATGACACTGACGGTGATCCTACGGATGGTAGTGGTCGAAACACTCCAGGGAGCTTGCGCGCCTTGTTGCCTCTTGCATGGGCTTAATGGAAGTGCAACGGTTCCAGCCTTTTGCCTAGCGTCGCGCTGATCTGTGTTCATAGTGACCAATGAGAGGACAGGAGAGTCCTATCCTGCCAATCATAACCCATCGGTCACTATGACATCTCTGTGATGTAATATAGCTAAATTATGAAGACACACACACACACACACACACACACACACACACACACACACACACACACACCTAACACACACACACACACACACACACACACACACACACCTAACACACACATACACACACACACACACACACACACCTAACACACACACACACACACACACACACACACACACCTAACACACACACACACACACACACACACACACACACACACACACACACACACAGTTTGACAAAGAAATGCACTAACACATGTGCACACACACAGAGGGAGAAAGAAAATGGGAAGCTGCGAGGTGACAGGGAAATAGAGGGACGGTGGTGATGGTGGTGGTGGTGGTGTCGAAGGCCTTTTGGACTGGACTATTTTTTTTTTTTTTTCTTTTTTTTTTTTTTGTTTTTGTTTTTGAACCTCCAACTGATGTATCGATCTGTTTTAGATTCATCCTAAAAACTACAATACTGATCAACCAAACATAACACCCGATTTGGCTAAAAAAAAAATTACAGTCGTGATTGGCATGGCTACAATTTAAAAAAAAAATTACAGTATTTCAGATTGGCCTAAAAACGACAGTCTAGTGATTGACAGTCTAGAGCATCAAGCTAAAACGACAGTCTAGAGACAACCCCTAAAAACGACAGTCTAGACTCCAGCCTAAAAACCACAGTCTAGACAAGCCTATTTCAGACAGTCTAGAGACAAGCCTAAAAAAAAACGGACAGTCTAGACAAGCCCTAAAAAACGACAGTCTAGACAAGCCTAAAAAACGACAGTCTAGACAAGCCTAAACGACAGTCTAGACACAAGCCTAAAAACGACAGTCTAGACAAGCCTATAAAACGACAGTCTAGACAAGCCTATAAACGACAGTCTAGAGACAAGCCCAAAAACGACAGTCTAGACAAGCCTAAAAACGACAGTCTAGACAAGCCTAAAAACGACAGTCTAGAGACAAGCCTAAAACGACAGTCTAGAGACAAGCCCAAAAACGACAGTCTAGACAAGCCTAAAAACGACAGTCTAGAAACAAGTCTAAAAACGACAGTCTAGAAACAGTCTAAAAACGACAGTCTAGACAAACCTAAAAACGACAGTCTAGACAAGCCTATAAACGACAGTCTAGGCAAGCCTATAAACGACAGTCTAGAGACAAACCTAAAAACGACAGTCTAGACAAGCCTATAAATGACAGTCTAGACAAGCCTATAAATGACAGTCTAGACAAGCCTATAAACGACAGTCTAGACAAGCCTAAAAACGACAGTCTAGACAAGCCTAAAAACGACAGTGTAGATAAGCATATAAGCTAACAGTCTCCACACTGACCTGAACGCCACGGTTTCAGGTTTACTTATTAAGAAGCACTCCGTGTCGCACAAAGAATCGATAGATGCGTTCGATCTTATTTTGTTCTTTAAAAAAAAAAAAGAAAGAAAAAAGTAGAATGTGCCTGCTGTGTCTCTTTCCCCCCCCCCCCCCCCCCCCCCACCACCCCCACTCCTTCCTTTTCCCTCTAGCACCTCATTCCCCCAATCCTTTACCACCACCACCACCACCCCCCCCACCCCCGGCCTTACTGCTCAGCTGACTAATGAATCCATTCCGGTCAATTCTTCAACTAATTCCCTTAGGGTTGGGGTTTTTTTTGTTGTTGTTGTTTTGTTTTGTTTGTATGTTTTGTTTTTGTTTTTTTTTTTTTTGGTTTGATGTGTGCGTGCATGCTTGTGTGTGTGTGTGTGTGTGTGTGTGTGTGTGTGTGTGTGTGTGTGTGTGTGTGTGTGTGTGTGTTCTTCTCCCTTCTCTCTTTTGCACCCCATTTTCACAATCCTTTATTCCCCCCCCCCCCCCCCCCCCATCCCCACCACCCCCACCCACACACGCCTTAGTGCTGAGCTGACTAATGAATCCATTCCGGTTAATTCCTCAACAATTCCCCTGGGGTTTGGTTGGTTTGGTTGGTTTTTTTGTTTTGTTTGTATGATTTTTTGTACTTTTTTTTTTTTTGGTTTGGTTTGGTGTGTGCGTGCGTGTGTGTTTGTGTGTGTGTGTGTGTGTGCGCGCGCGCGCGCGCGCGTGAGCGTGCATGTATGCGTGTGTGTGTGAGTGTGTATGTGCGATCGCGCGCGCGCGTGAGCCCAGTACAGTTCAGACATACATTGACGACAACGGTAAACCCAGAACAAACCAGACATACATAGACGACAGCAGTCGGCATTTCAGAAAACTACATCAGTGTTCATGGCCATTCTCACCACAGCTGATATGGCAGACGGGATTCACTGTTCCAGAGAGAGAGAGAGAGGGGGGGAGGAGGGGGGGGGGGGGAGGGAAGAGAGGGAGAGAGAGGGAGAGGGAAGGAGAGAGAGAGAGGGAGGGAGGGAGGAGAGACAGAGAGGGAAGGAGAGAGAGAGGGGGAGGAGAGAGACACAGGCACAGAGAGAGACAGACAGGCAGGGACAGAGAGAGAGGGGGGGGGGGGGGGGGGGGGGGTATACGAATATGGATGCCATATTGAGGATAATATGGATAAGCTAACAACTTTTTTTTAACCATATCCTGACAAAAAAAACAGGGGGGGGGGGGGGGGGGGGGGGAAAGAATCAGTTACTTGAGACGAAGTCCCAACTGTTCCATCACCCACCCCCCCCCCCCCCCTCCCACCCCCCAGTCTTTCTCTACCCAGGCCCCACGTTCAACAGAAAGAAAATGAATTGGAAAAGTTATTGATAAAAGCACCGCCAAAAAAATAATAAAATAAAGAAAAAAACGTAGACAAACGAATGACAAGACAAAGCACGACCCGTTTTCATCCGGCGCCAAAACGGACCAGATCTTTTTCAGGCAAGATCCACAACA
>JADBJO010000068.1:1007286-1012286 GCA_016801955.1 Conus betulinus
TTGTCACGACTGAAGACCAGCTCTGTTCCCAGCGTAAAAACACAGGTTTTTCAATGTCAACATAAAGGCGTGTTTATCTTCACCGATTCCCATTCTGCTCTTAGGGCCATTGCCTTCCTTCCGCAACAAAACCCGTCCCGCACTGCCAGAATCTGACGAACCATACCCTTCTGCCAGACACGATGGTAACTGTACTGCTCTCATTTAGATTCCGGGTCATGTCGGTATTCTGGGCAGCGAGGTTACCCAGCGACTACCTTGCCAGGAATGGCAACAAGCAAGAAAGAAAGGCACACCTTTAAGACACTCACCCATCCAAAAGTTGCGGGTTCGAATCCCAGCAGCGCCACACACACACACACACACAAAAAAAGAGTTGGCAGTAGAAGAGTATCTGGGAGTTATGACCTGGATGCGGCCCGGCCCCCTTAGAGTGTAAGGAGTTCAGGGCCGAACACTTGACTGAGGGGGGGGGGGGGAAGGGGGGGGGGGGGTTCTCTGTAGACCTGCTGTCAAACTCTCCCATGTGTTTCTTCCTACTGCAAAATGTCCATGCAGTTTACCGGCCTCAAAGCTGGAATCCGGAGCTGCGTCAAAAGACCTCCCGGAAAAGGAACAGAACTCACAAACTGGCAATAAAAAAAACTCTGTCAAATTCATCCAGACTTAACGGGATTCTTCCCCCTGTTTCTGGAACCCGTGGAACTGACTGCATCCGTCTTGGCCACAAAGCGCTGGAGTCGTTCTGACTTTTCATAGAGCTACGAGGTTCCTTGCTGCTTCCCACGCGATCAACCGCTGAGCGGAAAAACATCTTTCGATCGAGTGTTGGGATATGGGGCCGGAATAGCTCAGTGGTAGAGCGCCGGATTCGTAACCTTAGTGATCCTGGGGTTGCGGTTCGAATTTCCGCCGGGCCGTTTCGCTACACGGGGATTTTTCCCTCGGTGTTAACATTGGTTCTGACTCCATTTCCCATGCAGTCCTTCAAATGAGACTGTAAACCGAGGTTTCGTGTGTGAACGCACGTATAACATCTTGCACACACGTCAAATCCCATCACCAACTTTCGAAAGAGAAGGCCAGTTTGGCCGTTGGTATGCCTGACATGTTATACATAGCATGCGGACACTCCCAGTATAGACAGGCAAGGTTTAATCCCATCCGCCCAACAAAGGGAGTGGAGTTTTGAGTGTATGACCTTTTTCTTTTATCCCGCCATTTAGGCAGCCACACTCCGACTTCGAGGGATTTTGGAGACTGATGATGCAACGCTAGGAGCTTGTCACGACTGAAGGCAATCCCCCGCATAACTATGCAGAGCATAACAACATTTTGATGTGGCCTTGGTGTTCTAGCCTACGTCAATTGGTCTGACAAAGCCTTAAGCCAAGGCGGGGAAAGTTATGAAATTGCATGTAGAGAAGGTATGAAGAGGTTGGTTGTTTTGGAACAAAGAATGGCGAAAGGATGACACAGGCAGAGAGAAAGACCCAAAGCAGCTCAGGTAGCTGGCACAGTGCTGTTAAGTGTGAGGACTCAGGGCCAGGTAGGTGTGAAGGCGGCTATCGGATGAAGCGTCAGCTATTGATGCCCACCCAGCCTGGCTGCAGGATGCCACTTCAGGCTAGGCAGGTGTGAAGGCGGTTATCGGATGAAGCGTCAGCTATCGATGCCCACCCAGCCTGGCTGCAGGATGCCACTTCCGTCCTTCGCCCCAGGTGATGGAGCTCTGACCTTTTACGTGCTGCAGCTAACCAATCGAATTTTAGACGTCTGAAAGGATAGGACTTGGGTTTAAAGGTCAGCGCTATTGGCGAAAGGAGAGAGGAGGGGAGAGAGAGAGAGAGAGAGAGAGAGAGAGAGAGAGAGAGAGAGAGAGAGAGAGAGAGGAGGGGTGAAGGAGTTGATAGAATGAAACACAGACAGACACACAAACATACACGCACTCAAACAGACGCACACACGTCTACACGCACGCGCGCGCGCGCGCGCGACACACACACACACACAAACAGGCGCGCGCGCGCACACAAGCACACACACACACACACACACACACACACACACACACACACACCAAAAACAAACACACACACGCATGCTCGCATACACGCACGCACGCGCGCGCGCGCACACACACACACACACACACACACACACACACACACACACACACACACACACACACACACACACACACACACACACACACAAACACACGCGCGTGCGCGCGCGCGCACACACACACTATTTTTGTTCTTGTTTGTCAAAACTGCGCATGAAGACAAAGACACGTCCTTGGCTGAGCCACACACTCCACACACACACACATGTACACACTTGTTTCACACTGACACACATGTAGGTAAGGTGCCGGACTTGTTTCATTACACTGTATTGGTGGTTACACAATGTAGGCGGTGCGGCTCGCGCGCGCGCGTCACTGATAATACACTATTTTTGTATCTTGTATTTTGTCAAAACTGCGCACTGAAGACAAAGGTAAATTATCTGACGTCCTTGGCTGAGCCATGTCTGGGCCATTCCTCCATCTGAGGTTACACAATGTAGGTAAGGTGCCGGACTCGTTTCATTATCTGACTGTATTGGTGGTTATGTAGGTAAGGACTAAATGTGTAAGGTGCCGTAAGGTGCCGGACTCGTTTCATTAGCTGACTGTATTGGTGGTTACACAATGTAGGTAAGGTGCCGGACTCATTCATGTCAGCTGACTGTAGGTATGGTGCCGGACTCGTTTCATTAATGTATTGGTGGTTACACAATGTAAGGTGCCGGACTCGTTTCATTATCTGACTGTATTGGTGGTTACACAATGTAGGTAAGGTGCCGGACTCATTTCATTATCTGACTGTATTGGTGGTTACATAATGTAGGTAAGGTGCCGGACACATTTCATTAGCTGACTGTAATGGTGGTTAAATAGTGTTCATTGATTCACTAGTTTGGTCTATCTCGTTGTAAACACTGCGCGCTGTTATAGCGTGGTTGATGAAGTGTAGAGTTCGTAGACACCTCACGAAGTGACAAACCCTGCGCAGCGCAGCTCTGTGGCCCTGCGCAGCGCAGCTCTGTAAATGAAGCGCAGCTCCCGAGAAGTTGGCTTAAGATGTACATTACTAACACAGTGAAATCAGGATGTTTCACGAAGAAGAGCGGGGAGGGGGAGGGGGGTGGGGTGGGGTCAGCAGGCAAGCACGTGTTACACCGCATACTTCTGTCCAGAATATTATCCTACAGTGGTTTGAATAGGGAAATTCAGTCTTCTATCTGTCTATCGTAGATCTAATTCATCCAAACGAATTCTGGCTCTGAAAATGAAAGAAAAAAAAAATGTTTGGAAACTAGGGGCTAGGGTAGTTCGTACGCATGAGTGAAACTGACACTGAGTTAGTGAAACTGACACTGAGTAAGTGAAACTGACACTGAGTGAGTGAAACTGATACTGATACTGGGACGAGCGCTGTCAGATACACTGGACCCCAAGCCCTCATTGTTCCACCGGTTTGGAGGCAACTGACCATTTCTGTCGCTGTCCTCTGTGTGGGTGGCTGTCTGTCACGGCTTGTCAGTGAGGGAATGGTAAATGTTTGGCGTGGCCCATCTCCTCTCCCAATGTCCTGGAGCACCCTGGGTGTTGGGGTCCGTGTCTCCATAAACCCCAGCCAACTTGAAGCCGAACTTTGATGGGATCTTGATCGCCTGAATCGCGGAGTTGACGCTTGCGTATGCGCACAACTTCGGGGCTTTCTGCAATTTCATGTTGATCTTAGAGACGGGTAAATTCACAAACAAACAAACAACAACAAAAAAATGGCAGGTCGCTTCTGTAGCTTGCTGCAGCCGGGGCCCGAACCTCCGACCCTTAAAGACTGAGAGCCCCTGTGTTCTAACCATTCGATTCTGGCACCCTCGTCCTGGGGGGGGGGGGGGGGGGTGGGGGTTTGAACCGTAAGAAGTTGTTGCCAGCAGCCGTTACCTGTCCCGCTTGACATCCGATTATGTAACGACTTGAAATCCTCTACCTGGCATCTTCACTCTCCACCCCACCCCCCCCCCCCCCCCCCCCCACACACACACACACACACACACCCCCCTACCCCCCTACACACACACACACACATCCTACCCTGCCTTCTCTGCTCACCTCTCTCTCTCCTCTACCACATCCTCCTTCCGTATCCCTTTCACTGCCGCCGCGCCCCCCCCCCCCCCCCCCCCCCCTTCCGTCCTTTTCTCTCTCTCTCTCACCTTCCCTCCCTCCCCACCCTTCATCCATATATCCCCTTCACTTGCCTCCACCCCCCTTCCCTCTCTCTCTCTCCGTTTTCTCTCACCTTCCCTCACCCCCCCCCCCCCCCCCCCCGCCCCCCTCCTCAATTCCTTTCTTAGTTAGTCTGTGTCTAGGTCGGGTTCTCCGCTGCGTGTTGTCCTACAGCAGGGTGGGGTACAGATGTTACGTAAGTTTTCATTCAGTTACTGCTCTCCGCAGCCTTGCTGTTCAAGTCCCAGTCTGCTGTGTAGCCTGCTTGCCTGCCTGCGCGCACGGACATAGATGCGTGCGCTCCGAACGTAGTCAGGTGTGCACAGACACACAAGCGCGACTACACACGCACACATATGCACGCAATGATATCAGGGAAGATGGTGACTTAATCCAGGGAGACACAGGAAGATGCTGACTTAATCAAGGAAGACAAAGGCAGATGGTGACTTAATCCAGGCAGATACAGATAGATGGTGACTCAGTCAAGGGAGACACAGGGAGATGGTGACTCGGTCAAGGGAGATGGTGACTCAGTCAAGGGAGACACAGGCAGATGGTGACTTAATCCAGGGAGATACAGACAGATGGTTAATCAGTCAAGGGAGACACAGGGAGATGGTGACTCAGTCAAGGGAGATGGTGACTCAGTCAATGGAGACACGGGCAGATGGTGGACTCAGTCAAGGAAAACACAGGGAGATGGTGACTCAGT
>JADBJO010000068.1:1019786-1027286 GCA_016801955.1 Conus betulinus
TGTCACTTTCGTCTCGGTCTTCACGAACTGTTTGCACGTGTGATCGAAGGAGAGGACAGAAAGGAATCTTTAGCTACCCGTGGTTTGAAACAAATGGTGGTATCTCTTTTTTTTGTTCTACTGTAACAAAACAAACTTAGAGAAAGAAGATGGGAATTGACATGTCTTCATCTTAGCTAAATCTGTTTCTCTCCGAAAGATGAGGTGAACGTCAATGTGCTGAACTCAGTCATAATCTTTTTAACTATTTCTTCAAATCAGCTGCCTCCTTCTTTGCTAATTAAGGGATTCGTCGGCATGTTGTGGTCCTTCTAAAACTGCTTGTTGTGTCGTGTCGGACCATTTTCATTACATGTACGTAAATGCGTCTTTTTATGCCTATTCTTTTTATATAAGTATGTAATGTATACAAGATTGACAACACTCGAACCTAAACTCTCTCTCTCTCTCTCTCTCTCTCTCTCTCTCTCTCTCTCTCTCTCTCTCTCTTTGAGTCTTGAGTCTCTCTCTCTTTTCCATACACAATACAACCTTCTTCCTTTAAAAGACTTAGTTATTGCAGGAGCAGTGTTTTTTTTTTTTTTAATTCGATTGTGTGTTTGTTTTGGTTGTCTTTATCTGTGTTACATTGATACCCCAAGAAACACACTTCAAGGGCTGCTATATGTATTCCTTAACAGAGAGTCCACTGTAAAATTATAAACACTTTACGAGAAAAAGGATGATGACGACTATGATGACGATGATAATGATGATGGAGATGATGAGACAAGATGATCAAAAACCTTTGAGAGAAAGATTATGGGGGGGAAAAAAACGGATAAACAAATGCTAATTTTGGCGTTTTCTTATTGTTTTATCAGATGCACAGGTTGGCACCAGTACCAAAGAATGCAATGATTTAGAAACACGTGTGGTCTTTTCTTTGATATCATAAGAAAGAAAGGAACACAGAGGTAAAAACAGAAGTAGGAGAGGAAGAAGAGAGAACAGAAGCTGACGGAAAAGGAAAAAAGAAAAGTGAAAGAAAAAAAGCGATGTAGAAGTAGAAGAAGGAGATGAAGACGAAGAAAAAGAGGAATAAGAAGAAAAAAGTAGTAGTAGTAGCAGCAGCAGTAGTAGTAGTAGAAGAAGAACAAGAAGAACAAACAACAACAACACAATAACAAACAAATGAATGAGAGAGAGAGAGAGAGAGAGAGAGAGAGAGAGATGGATGGATGGCGGTCGTAAATGAATGGGCAACCACATAGAGAAGGAAAACCAGCAACTACACAACTTTCATTCCTGTTATGCATGCAGGCAGGATTGATTAATTAAAACATCAATCACACGTACACAAATAATTATTTACACATCTTGCAAAGGTGTATAATAATTATGTGTATGTCTAATGGCCGTTTTTCAACCATCCATCTTCAACTGATACATTTCTTTCATCTGTTTTCTTCTATCGTTGACATGGTAAGGGAAAGAAAGATGGGGGGGGGGGGGGGGGGGGGGGGGGGGGGGGGGGGAGGGCAGGGGGGGGGGGACAGTGGAGTTAAGAGAGGAAATCCTTGCGTCTCCTCGTTATCCCAGCCCGTGGAAGCCTGGCCTCTGACGTTATTGAGCCGAGTCAACGACCACCGGATATACCCTCGTATCATAATTGGACCAATCAGCTGCCTTGGCACATAACGACTAGCGGCGGGTTAGGGGGGAGGGAAGGGGACGGGGGGCGAGAGTAGAGGGGGGGAGGGGGGCTGAATCATTTGTCAGATAGAAGAAAGGAGCGTGTTTCTCGGGAAGGTCGTTGCTGCACCTCTGATGGTCTTGCCCTGTGGATGATCTCGCTTCTCATGACGGCACAGACACTGCTGCTGAGAACGCCACAGTCAATACTGCGACAAGAACACAAGGGTTTTTCAATCGATGGACTGTGTGCAGCAAGGCACTTGGGCCTTTTAACGATGGAGGTTGTATTAATAATGCCTGGGGCTGCAGTCGATACACTGTGTGCAACAAACCACCGGGACTTCAACCTATAGGTAGAGTGCAGGAAGACGCTGCTATCATCAGTCAGTAGTGCAAACAACACTTTTAGAGTCTTCATTCAAAGGATAGCGCAACGAAACAACGGCATCGTCGGTCAGTGGACAATGGCTTCTCAGATGGACAGATGATGCTACAAGACACTGGGGTCCTCAATCATGATCTCTTCAATCAGTTCTAATATATAACAAGATGCTGCAGTCTTCGTGCGCAATGAAGACACGACAGTACACAGTGCAACACACTGAAGACTTCAACCATAGACAGTGCAACAACACACTGGGATTATCAGTCAGTAGAAAATGCAACATGACACTGGTATCCTCAATCAGTACCTAGTGCAACAAGACACTGGTATCCTCAATCAGTACATAGTGCAACAAGACACTGGTGTCCTCAATCAGTACATAGTGCAACAAGACACTGGTGTCCTCAATCAGTACATAGTGCAACAAGACACTGGTGTCCTCAATCAGTACATAGTGCAACAAGACACTGGTGTCCTCAATCAGTACATAGTGCAACAAGACACTGGTGTCCTCAATCAGTACAGAGTGCAACAAGACACTGGTGTCCTCAATCAGTACAGAGTGCAACAAGACGCTGGTATCCTCAATCAATAAATAGTGCAACAAGACACTGGTGTCCTCAATCAGTATATAGTGGAACAAGACACTGGTGTCCTCAATCAGTACATAGTGCAACAAGACACTGGTGTCCTCATTCAGTACATAGTGCAACAAGACAGTGTGATAGGGAACAAGAGCCACGGTTCGTTTGTTTTTAAGGACTCTCTTCCGTTAGATTTGCTAGCCAACCATGTCTATAGTGTTAGGAGAGGGGAAGTATTTTCAGATTAACTGTTGTTTGCTGGTGTGTGTGTGTGTGTGTGTGTGTGTGTGTGTGTGTGTGTGTGTGTGTGAATGCGCGCGTGCGTGCGTGCATGCGTTTTTTTTTTTTTTCCTTTGAAGGTATTTCATTTTGAAACAAAAATCAAATGCGGGAGGAGGAGCATCTTTCTCTCTCTCTCTCTCTCTCTCTCTCTCTCTCTCTCTCTCTCTCTCTCCTCTCTCTCTCTCTCTCTCTCTCTCTCTCTCTCTCTCTCTCTCTCTCTCTCTCTCTCTGTGTATATGTGTATATGTGTGCATATGTATATATATGTATATGTGTGTGATAATGTGTATATGTTTTTTAAGTCTCTCTTCTCTCGCTCACTCTCTCACTGTCTCTCTCTCTCTCTCTCTCTCTCTCTCTCTCTCTCTCTCTCTCTCTCTCTCTCTCTCTCTCTCTCTCTCTCTCGTCTCTCTCTCTCTCTCTCTCTCTCTCTCTCTCTCTTCTCTCTCTCTCTCTCTCTCTCTCGTCCCTCTCTCTCTCTCTCTCCTCTCTCTCTCTCTCTCTCTCTCTCTCTCTCTCTCTCTCTCTCTCTCTGTTCCTACTGAACAGACTGTTGATGTATATTATACATGTCGGACGAAGGGGGGTGGAACAGACAAGATAGGCCAAAGTGTCTGCAGGCCGGTCTGTTGCAGGGGAGTACGACATCGGCACCAAGGCCCCGCCCGTCCTGTGCGGCTACACCGTGCGCTCCGAGTTCAACCCCGGGGCTACATCATGTCCCCTACCTACCCGGGCACCTACCCGGATAATCAGTTTTGCTATTACAAACTGGTGGCAAAGTGGGCCAGCGGATACGATTAATATTCCAAGAGTTTGCCTTGTTTCATGGTGGGGAATAGTGAGTATGACTTTTAAACGGCAGTGGCACGCGGTTTGCGCTCAGTCTCTTCTTTTCACTTTCTCTCTCTGGTATCTTTCTCTCTCTCTCCCTCTCTGTCTCTGCTCCTGTACCACTGTGGTTTAACTTTTGTTTGGTTTCCACTTTCTAGCTTTCTGGGCTTAGGCTTCTTCTGTGATCATCAGCCCTCACGTGTGTATACTCACATATATATATATATACGCGGACGTGCTCTTCTAATTTTTTTTCTATTATTAACTCTCTGTTTTGTTTCTTTTACGCTTTGGATTAACCCACTGACTTGCTTCTGCTGAGCGGGTGCTGTGTAGATTCTGTCCAAGAACTGAGAGAACGTATCAGGCAAATCCGTTTTCATGGTGGCCGTTCCACTCGTGGCCATACGGTTAATTCAACAGAGAATCTTCGTTTCGTAAGTGGACCGTAACTGCTGAAGGTTGCTATAGTCACACTCAGATCAAAAGCAAGGACGAATGTTAAAGGTTGCATAAACGTGAAGGACGTAAGGGCAGCGAACTGTTTGAAGACTTCTGTGTCCAGCAGTGCACTGCAGTATGGAAGGCGGAGCCCATCTCTCTTCTTTGCCGCCTTAACCTTTCCTTGACATTCATGTACATTGCTGGTTAGACCGAGGAAGTGTTCAAGCCGTAAAAATCCGATCCGCGACTTGTTCGAGCCCACCCCCCCCCCCCCCCCCCCCCCCCCCCCCCCCCCCCCCCCCCCCCCCCCCCCCCCCGTTTGCCAAGCGCCCCACGGGTTTCTTTTTTAATAATTCAGGTTGAGACAACCGTTCGGTGATGATTGTTTCACCGGAACAAGTTATCACACAGTTGCCGTAGAAGAAAAGAAAACCCACCAAGACACAGAATTGATGAGAATATCTCTCGCCGCTGCTCCTTTAACTAATGCCGTCTAAACATGGCTGGGATTCCAAACTAAAACTCCGAAAACAGCATTACTTTGAAAGTTGTCATTCGCTTGTGCTTTCGGTGTAAGGTTATTATTCTTTGATGCCGATCTGATCACGTGAAGGTCATATCGTATCAGTCTGATGTTATTCTCACAGACTGGCCTTGTTAAATGAGCATGTCTTTTTGTTTGGAATTCCGAAAATGTGCCCGAAGCACACTTCACATGCTCAGGTTTGTCCAAGACAATTAGGAATGAAGGTCATTCCATGAAGCTGCGTCTTTAAGGGCTGGTGTTTAGCTGCAAAGGTACCAGCCTTGTCACCACCACCCCCTCCCCACTACACCACCACACCCCGTCCTCCCTCCCCTCGCAACCCCCCAACACACACACCACCCCCCCACCCCCCAGCGCCCCTACGTCCCATCCCAATTCCCTCTTCCCCGTGTCCAGTTAGGCGACAAACAACAGGAACAACGAGGCTCAGAGCGAGAACGATCGGGTTTGATGGCAAGGGAAGTAAGTCTACACAGCATCTCCACCAACACACTTTGCCGGGGTAGATGAGGCGTGTAACCAGTAGTGGCTGTCACCTCCCAGTGTGGTCTGTATGTGTGCTGTGTCCCACATACTCAATCCTGTGGCTTGCTGTGGTTTGGGTTGTGTTTGGTTTTTTTTTTTTTTTTTTTTTTTCTTTTTTTTTTTTTACAGGATTTTGATGACTTGTCATTCCATAACTCTTCTCTTTTATGGCTTTCGTGTGCACTGTGTAATCTCTTCTTGGAGTGGGCTTGGACATTGATGCCCAGGGGGTACATGGCACCTGACAATGCATACATACAATGAGGGGTGCCTGCAGGTGAGTAGGTAAGTAGCCTTGTGGGCATGTTGGCTCGGTGCGCATCAGGGGTGTGTTCAAAAGAGCGAGAAACGCTGCAAAAAGCAAGGACCAATCAGGGAGACCGCTTCTTCGGTACCGTCATTCTGACGAGAGAATTGTTCAGACGCCTCAGACTTTACGGACCAACAAGTGCATGGGTCATCACTTTTTTTTTTCTCAGTTTTAAACACTATCACTTTACAATGCTTTTTCATGTGAGACGCACTCCTCGGAGAGGAGGGTGGGGGAGAAGGGGAGGGGGGTAACAGGCAAGTGCATGTAGCACCGCGCATGTTATTTCAGTTCAAAATGGTACCATACCGTGGCTGGCAGAACGCAGAAGGTTCCGTGTCTGTGTCTTCAACGGATTTACATTCACCAAACGTATTCAGCCTTCCTTTGGTGAAGCAAAGAAGAAGAAGAACAAAAAGAGAATGATCTTAGCGAAGGTTTTGCCTTGTCGGTTGTGTGCACGATGTGCACGATGGGGGGGGGGATAAGGAAGGAATGTTGCTGAAAGCAGTTGTCAAACGGAACATGGGGTGCGAAGGCACCTTTAGAAGTGATGACAGATCGGGCCTTTCTGATGCTTATGATCCTTTCCGAAAGATGATAGGTTCAGTCTCATTTTGTATGATATTAGATTTTTTTTGTTGGGTGTGTTTGTGTGTGTGCCTTCTTTGTGCATTTTGTGCATTTTCTTCTGTAATTGAATCATAGTTTTCTGTTTTGTTGTTGTTATAGAACTTCATGCGGATTTGCAGCGCAAAATCAGCACATATTATTACTGTTGGTATATTTATCATATTCGTAGTTGTAGTTTTATCATCATCGTTACCATCATCGTATTATTATTTTTATTATCATAGTTGTTATTATTATTACTATTATTATCTTTATCATCATAATCACCATCCTTCATTTATCATTACTATTATCATAGTTGTTGTTATTGTTGTTGTTAATGGAATTCTGGAACAGAATAGAGCAGCAGAACATAATGGGAAGCAAAAAAAAAAAGAAAAAAAAGAAAGAAAGAAAGAAAGATCTTTCCAATCTCTTGCCTGAATTGGCGACATTGACCTTGTTTCTACCGAAGGTCAAGGTGACTGTCAAGGGAAAGAAGCCAATCAGAAACCAGGTTCTTTAAACTTTCGCTTGGCTCTTCAGGGATAATCATGACATTGTCATTGTGTGTCGGGTAACAGGATTCGCCGAGCTCTGTAAACGTTCTTGTGATTGGTCCATGCTTTTAGCTGTGTATTTCTGTTGCTTCGTTGTCTGTTCGACGTTCGTGTGGTCAGCAGGTGGAGAATTTACACACATGCACGCACGCGCGCGCGCGCGCGCGCGCGCACACACACACACACACACACACACACACACACACACACACACACTGTGTTTTGTTTTATCAAAAATATTTAATTACTTTCTTTAAATACGCTTCGTAGCCTACTTAGCTTCTTTACACATGCGGTTTATGTTGTACCTTTCATAGCAAGGAAAAAAGGAGAAAAAAAAACAACTTACACACAAACAAAAATAACATTAATCGTACCTTCATACATTGTACAGCATATTTCAAGGAGAATAAAAGACTGTTATTGTTTGACCGGACTGACTTTAGTGTAATATCATTCTGTTAAGATTTTGTTTCCATACAGACTTCATGATTGTCGTCTGAATAAATCAAACGTGTCAAGGTTTGTTCGCAGATAATGCATTGTCTTGTCTTGCCCTAAGTTGGCCACATTGTATAGAAATGTTGTGTTTTTTCCGTTAAACGAATTTTCATCCGAACTGTTTAAAACCTCTTTTCTTTGCAATTTTTCAGAATTCATACGTTTATGGAGAATTAGCAAATATATAATATCATATCATTATGTTATGTACATTATATCATGTTATACATCATAGATCA
>JADBJO010000068.1:1029786-1034786 GCA_016801955.1 Conus betulinus
AATATGGAACGTTAAGGTGTTTTCTAGTCAAATTCTCTTTGATGTTTGACAGAAAGAACACACAACGGTGAGAAATCGTGTTTGAGGGATAGTGAGAGGCGGTTTTTTTTTGTTTGTTTTTTGTGGGGGTTTTTTGTTTGGTTGGTTGGTTTTGTTTGTTTTTGTTTGGTTGTTTGGTTTTTTTTTTTGTATTCCCAGTTCATATAGAACAGGGGGTACTTGACAATGGGAACAAAGAAATGCTGTCTGTGTGTGTCCGTGGTCAAGTGTGTTCCACTCGCTCCAGACAAAACTTCTGGGCCGGTCTTTCTGAAAATTTGTAGGTATGTTCATTATGGGTCACGAATGATGCGCGATGTTTTAGTTTACCAGAATAGCCGTTAATAAAAGGTTATAACGGCCACAAACGATTTTTTTCTTCTTTATGGAATATCTCAGAAAGTACTTGGCCGATTGATAAGCGGTTTGGATGATCTTGTGACAAATCGAAGCCCTCTTTCCATAATATGTAAGTGATGTAATGCTGAAAATCGATTAAACAACCGTTAAAAACCGTTATTTTTGCTGTAAAGATAGGTGGATTTTAATGAATTTTGGTATATAGAAAGGTTATCACACACACAAATGGCACTTCTATGTAGTGTTTCAAAATTTGACCGTTTAAAAAACCGTTATTCTTGACATATTATCCGATCTGGATGAAATTTGGTATGTACACAGGCTTTAGCCCAGTGAGGACTGAAATACCTGTTTCAAAAGTGTACATCGGCTATATAACCATTAAAACCGTTGTTTTGCCGTTATTTTTGTTATATATTGGTAGATTTTAATGAAATTTGGTATGCCATTAAGGCAGCCAATGCTCTAGCTTCGGGGAGGTGCATGCTATGTGTAATGTGTCATCCACACCAGCGGCCAAGCTGGTCTTCTCTTCCGAAAGTTGGTGATGGGATTTGACGTATATGCAAGATGTTATGCGTGCGTTCACACAGGGAACCTCGGTTTGTAGTACAGTCTCATTCGAAGGACTGTAGGGGAAATGGAGTCAGAACCAATGTTAACTCCGAGGGAAAAATCCCCCCTATATCGAAACGGCCCGCCGGAGATTCGAACCGGCAATCCCAGGATCACCAAGATTACGAGTCCGACGCTGTACCGCTGAGCTGTTCCGGCCCCCAGTTCCAGGTTGAAATGATATGGTGACTGCAGGCGGCAGTGGAAGCAGTACGGTAGCTGCGGTGCCACTAGATTGCCAAACGGACGGAACAAACAAACGACAGCACCAAAGTGACGCGTTTCGACAGTGAAATCTTCCGCAGACAAAATAAACAACCCGTGACAATTGAAAATAAAAAAAAAAGAATCAAAGAACTTTGCAGTTGTGTTAAATATAACGATGTGCGGATTTCCGTGTGTGAAGGGATTGTCAGATATGAGACATGACTTAGTGTTGTCAGTTAGTCCATAAAAGCTCCAAAAAGGGAAGGTTTGTGTTCAACAACAGGATAAACGATAAAGGTTTGGGTGCGGCGGTGGTCTGAGTAGAACTCTGACCCGTCACATGGTCAGTTGAGCGGCAGTCTAGACGGGGAGGCCCACACAGCAATGCATCGTGTTACAGCTCATTACACCCTGTCAGAAGCCAACAGCAGCATTAGTTTTGTTGCTCTCTCTCTCTCTCTCTCTCTCTCTCTCTCTCTCTCTCTCTCTCTCTCTCCTCTCTCTCTCTCTCTCTCTCTCTCTCTCTCTCTCTCTCTCTCTCTCCTCTCTCTCTCTCTCTCTCTCTCTCTCGCTGTTTCTCTCTCATTCTCTGTCTCACTCTTTTTCTCTCTTTTCTTTCTCTCTCTCATCTCTCTCTCTCTCTCTTCTCTCTCTCTCTCTCTCTCTCTCTCTCTCAATCTCTCTCATCTCGCTCTCTCTCTCTCTCTCTCTATTTTTTTTCTCTCCCCCACTCTCTCTCTCTCTCTCTCTCTCTCTCTCTCATACACACACTCACACACACATACACACACTCACGCGCGCGCACACACACACACACACACACACACACACACACACACACACACACACACACACACCTCTCACTGTCACACGAGTGGAAAGATCGATCCATTAAACCCGTTGTTCTTCCCTCCATCGTGGCTGAAGTCGTTCAAGCCCCAACGAAGTCATAGACCGATGATGACAGTCACCGACCAGTGATAACAATCTTTCGACAAGCTGCTGCAGTATGTTGTCGATGCTTCTGTGTGTAGCTTGTTGTCAGAGACAACTAGGAAAGACGTTCACGTAACTTGACCGATATTTTCTCTGTGTTTGATACTTTCTTTTTTTTTTCTTTTTTTTTTTTTTTTTTTTTTTTTTTTTTAAACGTGTTTGTCTTTGTGTCAGTTTGAATGAGTTTTGTTTGAGTTTGTTTTCAAAGTCTGTGTAAACGTTCGTAAATGGTTTGATCATAGCCATTGTAATTTTTCATTCTTTTTTCTTTACAAGAACGTTTGTGCTGGTTTGACTCTTTGATTATTGAAACGCGGATGTCACTTTCATGTGTTTTGTTTTCAGAATTCATTACAGAAGAAGCGGTTCATATCCCTGGAACATGTATGTATGCAAAATACAACTCCACCATCTCTCTCTCTCTCTCTCTCTCTCTCTGTCTCTCTCTCTCTCTCTGTCTGTCTCAGTCTCTCTGTCCTCTCTCTCTCTCTCTCTCTCTCTCTCTCTCTCTCTCTCTCTCTCTCTCTCTCTCTCTCAGAGTTCTGGGAATATCCTGTTTCTCAGTCCAGGTCTCTCAGTCCCCCCATCTCATCGAAGAAGTGGAGGATCAATTCAAGTGGCAACTGTTGAACAAACAAAATAACAAAAAACGTGTCGCTTCCTCCGCCACTTTTACATGGAATACATTTTAAGGGGGTGGGGGTGGGGAGGGGGGTTCAACAGTCTTCTTTTTCTCTTTCAGCTTTCTCTTTCTACATTGATTGCCGATTGTACGAAGGTGTGTGAAGTGAACAGGAATTGTTTATGGCGACAAAGGCCAGAGTGTGGTGATTTGGAGAGAAACTGGTTTTTAAAACGTTCAGTCCACACAAGAAGAATGTGTGGCGTGCACCATACGCTGTTCTAGTCGCAAACACAAGTTTAAAACAACCCACCCCGTTATATTGCCAGCGAACATTGGTATTTAAGGGACGCCCCCCACACGGGACGACATTTTCATGTAGGCCGTGCCGCTTGTTTTGTTGAACGCAGTGTGCGACCAGAGAATCTTGAGCAGCAAGGAGTCGAACGGGACCATCTTTTCCCCCAACTACCCGGGCGACTTTCCGGAGAACGTGGTGTGCCACTACTACCTGGACGGCCTCATCGATGAGCAGAACCTGGAGAAGGTGGAGATCTCCTTCTCCCACTTCAACATCCCGGGAAACATTCCCTAGTGAGTGGCACACGTGTCCTCTGGCTTGGTGGGTGGGTGGGCTAGTTGGCTGCTTGATTAAACGTGCCTTAACGGGTACCCGATAGGTTTGGGGTTGATCGGTAAGTTGGTTGGTTAAACGTGCCTTAATGGGTACCCGATAGACTTTGGTTGATCGGTAAGTTGGTTGATTAAATCTGCCCTAATGGGTACCTGATAGACTTGGGTTGATTGGTAAGTTCGTTGGTTAACCCGGCCCTGATGGGTACCTGATAGACTTAGTTGATTGGTAAGGTGGTTGATTAACCTGCCATAATGGGTACTACACAAGAAGACTAGTAAGTTAGGATACTGGTAAGTTGGTTGATTAAACCTGTCCTAATGGGTACCCGGTAGACCTTGGCTGGCCGAGGGTTGGTGGTTTGACGTACCCTGATATGTACCCGATAGACCTTGGCTGGCCGGAGGGTTGGTGGTTTGACGTACCCTGATATGTACCCGATAGACCTTGGCTGGCCGGAGGGTTGGTGGTTTGACGTACCCTGATATGTACCCGATAGACCTTGGCTGACTGGAGGGTTGGTGGTTTGACGTACCCTGACCCTGATATGTACCCGATAGACCTCGAGAGACTCTTAAGATTGTTGGGTAAACTTACCCAAGTATGTACCAGAAAGATCTTTGGAGTCTGGTAGGGTGATTGGTTGAAGCTGCCGTATTGGGTACCGGATAGATCTTCGTTGATGTGTCGGTTGCTTGCTTGCTTGTTTGCTTAGTCGTGAAGCCGGCATGAGTGAGCCGAGTTTCACACAGTCATTCAGTAAGTGGCTAGTTTGTCGGAGCCTTAAACGGCGTTGCCTTTTTCTTCTGTGTTCAGCTTTTGCTTTTGCTTTCATGTTATGGTTGTTTCTTTTTGATTTGTTAAAGTAAACAAAACGGAGACAAAACGGAAAACAAAACGCGAGTGCGTGCGCACGCGCGTGTGTCTGTCTGTCTGTGGGTAAGATTCAACACTGACATATCATTAGCTGTGGCGAATAGTTTAAGCCCCGACCGGCTCCTACCCAGCTTTGAGTTTGCTACGCGCTCAGTTGGGAAGACTGGGACCACACAGTAGAGTTTCATCTACTTAATGGATGCGTCTCTGAGAGTGTTGCTCAAATTTCCTGACCAACACTGCAAGGTGCCTGTATCTCTCGGCCTGGTTGACACCGGGATATATTATGAAAGTAAGCGTAGAGTACAGCCCTGTCGTGCAGTCTCAGACCGAGAATGGAAATAAGTAGCATCATGTTCATCATTTTCATTCTAAGTGATCAGCATTTTTTTTTAATGTCTGAAGTTCTGTGGCTCTTCACTCCCTCCTCTCATGGTGACCTCGGCTTCGATATCCTGTCCACGTCTGTCGCCTTCGTTTAATTCCGTCGGGGTCACCGGTATCGGCAGACTCATGGGGACTTTCGTTGGACGGACGTGGTGGCGCCCTCCGGAGGGAGAGCTTACTCATGCCGGCTTCACGAGTTAGCAATTATTATCGTCAGTAGGGGGCTTAGTAGGTGGTGCCCATGGTATGATGGATCAGAACAGG
>JADBJO010000068.1:1052286-1077286 GCA_016801955.1 Conus betulinus
CGCGTGTTGTCCATCCGGACCTCGTGTCTGACCCTTCGGTGGTGAACCTCCATGGATGATGATGTCTCCAGCCTCCATGGATGAGGAATGTCTGCAGCCTCCACGGGTGATGAATGTCTCCAGCCTCCATGGATGATGACTGTCTCCAGGCCAGGCAGGTTTGCTCCTGGAGGCACTGGTGTGTTGGAGACCGCCGTCCTCCCAGGAGTCGCCCATGATGTGGCGCAGGATCTAACAGGACGCTGGGATGGGCAGCGAAAAGGGCAGCTTTTGTGTTGGGCGACAGCGAGGTTCGAGCCAGCAACCTCTGACTGAGAAGTCTGTGTTCGACCACTGAGCTACTGGCACAGCAGTGTGTATGGATGCCCTTAAGAGAGAAAGAGACAGGTGGTCCTCACTATAAACATGTGTGGATTTCAGAGTCTTGCTATAGCATGATTTTGGGGTTCAGTGTCTGTCCAGTTTATATAACATGTGCGAGATTCCATGTCTGTCCATGTTATAAACATTGATGGGGTTCTGAGGCTGTCCCCTTCATATGGAGTTTTATGTCAGTCTTTTGTTTTAATAACAGTATAGGGTTCTCCGTCTGAAGTGTTACAAAATGTATGAGGTTGAGCCTGTCCTTTTTATAACGTGGTTGGCTCTTTGTCTGATCTCTTTATAATATGCACAGGGTTTTGTGTCTGATCACTTTATAATACTGTAGGGTTCTGTAAGTGTCCTCATTATAACAATATAGGGCTCTGTGCATGTCCTCTTTATAGCATGTATAGGGTTCTGTGTCTGTCCTGGTTATAACATGTATAGGGTTCTGTGTCTGTCCTCTTTATAACATGTATTGGTTTCTGTGTCTGTCCTCTTTATAACATGTATAGGATTCTGTGTCTGTCCTCTTTATAACATGTATTGGTTTCTGTGTCTGTGTCCTCCTTTTAACGTGTATAGGGTTCTGTGTCTGTCCTCTTTTAAACATGTATAGAGTTCTGTGTCTGTCCTCGTTATATCATTTATAGAGTTGTGTGTCTGTCCTCGTTGTAACATGTATAGAGTTCTGTGTGTCTGTCCTCTTTATATAACATGTATTGGGTTCTGTGTCTGTCCTCTTTATAACATGTATTGGGTTCTGTCTGCCTTTTTTATAACATGCGTGGGGTTCGGTATTTGCTACTTCACATGTGATTTTGCTTTCTTTATAACGTGTAGGTCCTTTTTCTTGCTTTGGAGTCGTGTGTGGGATCCTCTGCCTTTCAGTGAGTGTCCGATAATGATACAGATACATTCTTTGTAAGATAGGGTTTTTTTTTTTAAACACAATGACAGCTACTAATGCCATTATCATTTATATGGTTGTTGCTATCAGCAGCAGCAGCAGCAGCAGCAGCAGCAGCATTATCATCATCATCATCATCATCATCATCATCATCATCATCACCATCGCCATAATCATCCTCATGGTCGTTGCCCTTTCAGATAACTGCCTGCAGTTCAGCTGTGCAGTCAACACAACTACTGCATCAGCCAGGCCCTCAAGTGTGACGGCCAGCCCAACTGCGGCGCCAACGACGACTCGGATGAAACTGCAGAATGTATGTATGGGTCAGCACAGCAGTCGCCCGCGCTGCGCGTCCCACTCTCTGTGTCGTCTGTCTGTGTGCAGTCTGTCTATCGGTCCGTGTGGCGAGAGCTTTTTCATTGCTGTCGTGTGGAGAGGCCTTTATCAGTTTTTGTCTTTCATATCGTGTGTACCTAGGTTGTTGGGTTTTTCGGTTTGTTGATTTTGTTTTGTTTTTTTGTTTATCTGTCTGTCTTAACAGTGTATTTCTCTGTATTTCGGTTATTTCGGTTAATTTAGCTTTATAATTTTGTTTGATTTAGCTTTTTTGTTTTTTTTTTAATTTAGTTCATCAGTGGTCAAAAATAGTAATGAACACAGTAAAGTGTTGATTTCAACAGATTCGAAAAGAATCTGTTTTGTAATTAGTGTAGATGAATGTTAAAAATTCAGAACAGCTTGCATAAATGGACAGCTAGTCAAAAATTATTCTGTTGTTGCGGCGTAAAATATCATAAATGTACATGAAATTGACTTTGTTGTTCTTGTTGATTTCTTGTTATAAGGTACACAGCGGTATGCGTGTTGTTGTTATTGTTGTTTCTTTTTCCCCAAAAAAAAATAAGTTCGTGTGTTGTGTTACAAAAAATATTTTTACCCAAATTTTGCACTCATGTAATTTTTCGGTTTTTGGCTTTCTTGTGTAGCCTGCTTAGATTCCAGTTTTGCTGGTAGAAAATTGAAAAAGAAAATGTTTTTTGATAAATGCAACACCAGCGACCCATTTTTCTTTGTTAGTTTATTTGCATTGTGTTGAAGTGATGGTTTAGACATGGGTTACCTTTTTTGTACCTGCGTTTGGTGAGTGAGTGTGTGTGTGTGTGTGTGTGTGTGTGTGTGTGTGTGTGTGTGTGTGTGTGTGTGTGAGAGAGAGAGAGACACACAAGGGTACAATCCGGGAATCCTGATGTCCATTGTTGTAGGCACCAGCCGACTGAGCAGTTCCGGCAGTGCCTTCCTCCTCCCCCCCACCTTCACTCTCCTCTCTCTTCTCTTCCTCCGTGCCCTTGTGTTTGGTTGCTAGAGGCGGAGGTAAGGAGGCATGGCCACAACTGCAGCATGTGCAGGCATGAGGAGGAGTGTGCGCCCACAGCATGCGTTCTGGAAGAAGAAGAAGAAGAAGAAAGGACATTTCCAAACGAACTCTAGAGTTTCTCATAGCCTGAAGATTTTACACGGTTTCTGCTTTTCTAACCGGAATGAAAGAAGACTGACTCTGAACCCATCCTGTTGAGCCTGTGACAAGCTTGTCTTTTTCTTTGTGGCATGCCAAAGAAGTAGGTTCAGATCTTACAGATGACAGACTTGGATTTGGATTTTTTCATCATGCAGGAGAAACAGCCCCAAATCCCACAGATAAGACTAGCATTTGCTTCGTAACACACAAAAGAAGCAGCCCCAAATCCCACAGATGAGACTAGCATTTGTTTTAACACACAGAAGAAGTAGCCCCAAATCCCACAGATGAGATTAGCATTTGCTGCGTAACGAACAAGAAAAAACAGCCCCAAAGCTGACAGATGACAAGCATGGGTTTTGGTTTGTAACACGCAAGAAAAGCAACTCCAAATCCGACAGAGGCCTTGTGACGAGCAAGTTTAGCTGGTCCACATTTGACAAGAGGACAGGCATGGGCTTGTGCTTTTTAATGTGGTCAAAAGACGTTCCAGAATGTGGTGGATGACAGCATGGGTATTGCTCCTTGATATATATGCAATGAATAAAGAAGAATCCCAATGTAACAGTTGACAACTGTACAGTTTTGCTTTTTAGCATGAAATAAAAGAAGCCGGGTTTGGCAAAAGAAGTATTGCCTGACAGATGCATGGATTTGGTTTTAACATACAATAGGAAAAACCTTTAGTTTGTAGGCCTATAGCCGGAGAGGTGCATGAATTTTGCTTTGTGGAAGGCATGAAAGAAACCCGACATCTACATTTCACTGACAGCTAAACCTCAGTTTGCTTTCAAACAACAACAACCTCACACACACACGCACACATTCTCTCTCTCTCTCTCTCTCTCTCTCTCTCTCTCTCTCTCTCTCTCTCTCTCTCTCTCACACACACACACACACACACACACACACACACACACACACACACACACACACACACACACACAGGACAAGCAGCTCCAAAGCAAAGCACACTTCTCCACTCTGACAGAAGCAAAGCGTGATGCTTACTTCCTAAGAGGGAGAAAAAAAAAACTTCCAGTCCACGGAGTCTGACAGACTACAGGCGCCATTTTTTGTCTAACACAAAATGTCCCTGACCTAGCCGAGCAGAAGACAAAAAATAATTGTTCACAACTAGTTAAGGGAAACGCTCCCCTACATTTCCAGGGAAGGCAGAAATCACTTCGCTGTGCAACAAGCGAAAATAACACTAATTTCTTACAGAAAGTTACTTTTGCTTTCTTGACAGAACAAAAAAATAGGAACTAAAATCTGCTTTATGTTAGCAGTTGCTTGGCGGTGGCGTTTTGTTTTTGCTTTTTTTTTTTCTTTTTTTTTTGTCGGTGGGCTCTGCAGTCATGAAATACGGGCTAGTACACCCATAGGAACACTCCCGTGGAGGTTCTGTCGTGACACATCCGGTGGCCATTGCAGAATGGCGTTTGCCAGGGAGCAATTATGTCCCTTCACTTCTTAATGGAATGCCCTGTGTGTGCCTGTACCCTATGTGAACACAGCCCAGGCTTCCAAGTGTGGTGCAGGATTGCTCCCAGCTGGTTTGTTCGGCAGTCGAGGACAGTACTACTCTGGGTCCTATCCGCACCTTCGGCTGTAACTTTTTCTTTCTTCTTTAGCCGGTAACAAGGGGGGGAAAACATTCTAACAGAAGACAGGAATCATAATCCGATTTCTGTTAATACATGAAACATGGAAATCTGCGGTCCGGCGGAAGACGACCCACAGAGTTACAGGAACGACAAAGAAGCCCCCAATCTGCAGTCCTTACAGGAGACGTGCTTGCATTCTGCTTTTAAACAGAGCGAAGAATTACCCAAATTTGGATTCTAGAAGAAGACCATCACGACTTTCAATCCCTTCCCTCTCACCTCGAACAAAATCAAAATTCTGATGTGGACTTTTTTTTAACTTTGTAATGAAATACATCGGTATTGTACTTCGAAATCAGCAAGGTTTTATTCTTCCATCAGGAAAGAAAAAAATATGACGTCTACCTTTTACAGGAGGCAAATTCAATTTTCACTTTCTGATTTGAAAAAACAGGAGATTTGGGGCATGAAGAATGGCGGGGTGTGTGTAACCAAACCAACAGTCTGACCGAAGACAACCTCTCTGTGTGTGTGTGTGGGGGGGGGGGGGGGGGGGGTACCCAAACCGACTGTGTGACCGCAGACGATCTTTCTTCTTTGTTTCAATAAACCTGACAAGAAGTAAAGACCTGCTGTCTGAAAGCAGGCATGCTATGCAGCCAGCAATCAGAAAAGAATAGATGATCTGCAGAGATTCTTGGAGGTGGGATAGACAATCGCTTGTTGCAGTACTTTACGATCTGACTGATCAGTAATGGCACGAGAACGTCCCCGCATGCACACGTGTGTGTGTGTGTGTGTGTGTGTGTGTGTGTGTGTGTGTGTGTGTGTGTGTGTGTGTGTGTGTGTGTGTGTGCTAACCTTTAAAAAAGTGTGGTTACCAAGTGGTGAAAACTTAGATTTTACTTTAAACCCACAAAGATAGAGAGCGCGAGACACAGAGAGAGAGAGAGAGAGAGAGAGAGAGAGAGAGAGAGAGAGAGAGAGAGAGAGAGAGAGAATTATCTGGTGGAAAAGAAAAGGGTTGTTAAACATCAGTAGTAACAGCAACCACAGGAAATCAATGTATGCTTAAGGAACAAAATCTGAGTGTGCGTTATATACATTCATCATTTTGTGCTGTTTTATTTTCCGGTCGTCAGAATGTAAGGTTTCAAAACTGTCTAAGATGAATGTGCATGTCGTCTATTATTTGCCTGCTTGCTTTTGGTTGCGTCATCGTGGTAGTAGTTTAATGCCGTGTATGTGTGTGTGTCTTGTGTTGCACGTGCTCACCGTAACAGGCAAAGGAGAAACCGCAGGTAATGCTCGGAGTGGTAATGGTGGATAGTTCTTGGCTCATGTCGCTTTTCTTAACTCTTAACTAAATCTTGAGAGGAGTGGTTTACGGGTGATTTTTGTTTATATATCTGTGCATTCTGAATCATTATAGATTTCCCTCCATATTCATGTTGTGTTTGACTATGCATTTATAAGTATCTCGCAGTCTGGTCACCTTTCTATTTTCTTGCTATGTTTGAAAAAGAAATATAACACCTTTACTAAAGTTCTGTTCATTTTAACGATACTAACCTTTACTATAAAGTTCTGCTCAATCTAACAAACATTAGCCTCATTTAAAGTTCTGCTGATTTTAACAAACGTTGGCCTTAACTTGAGTTCTGTGGATTTTAACAAACGCTGGCCTTTTCTAAAGTTTGGTTGATTTTAACCATTTCTAAAGTTTTGTTGATTTTTAACAACGCTAGCCTTTTTCTCAAATTCTCTTGATTTTCTTTTACTTAACTCTAACCTTTTCTAAAGATCTATTTATTTTAACAAATGCGTGCGGACGGAAGTATGAAAGTTTTTTGTTGTTTTTTTTAATAAGAGTTTTAGGGTTTAATCATTCAATCGTGATACTCGATTTCCCCACTACCTTTTCATGATTTTAAAAAGTCTTGAATGCTTTGTTTTTGTAAATGAAATTATAAAAGATTTGTGATATTTACTTCTTGTGTGTGTGTGTGTGTGTGTGTATGTGTTTGTGTGTGTGTGTGTGTTTTAATTACTTATTTGCTTACTTTAAACCATAAACCGGATCATTCAAAGGCTTTTTATAGTCGGCAGTTTTAATCTGTCCCATAGTTGTCTGTCAGTGTGGCGTCTGTTTGGCTTCAGTGAATTCTTTGCTTCGATGGGCCCACCTTGATGTGCTTGTTTCTCTTATTTTTCTTTGGGGCGATTTTATCTATATGCGCTGTGGTGGTTTCTGTATACAAATCTATACCTTACTGAAAAGGGAAAATTGTTATAACGGGGTCTTTAGTTCATATGAATGAATGAATGGATTATTTCAGCATGTTGAATTGCAACATTCTTTTGATTTTCGTCGTTGGGATTTTTTTTTTTTGCAGACAAGATATAGGCCTGTCCACATGTGTATATTGGTCAGGAGTGTGTATACACACGTTAGTATGTTATTCATCTGACTGTGAACGGGCTCGTATGTTAACCAGGTTGTTTTGTTATTTATTCGTTTACCGTTTTACGTCTGTACTTTATCATCCAAATTCAGGATGACATGAACAGTAGGCATGTCCTTAAAGGTGTTTCACTTCGCGCGCGCGTGGGGAGGGGGGGGGGGGGGCAGTGGTGGAAAGTGGGGGGAGGGAGGGGGTGCAAAAAGGACCAGAAAAAATTTACACGGTTTGGTTGGAGTGATATAGTTGTCGATCTATGCCATCACCAAAACCCACTGCTGTACTGAAATCTATCAAAATCATTTATGAGATTCATGATTCCTATAAAAGTCATTTTCCTTTTGGTGTATTCATGTGGTGAAAACTTAAGGTCTTGCAGATATGAACTAACTCTGGAAGAGGCATTGGGCATGGAATATCAAACAGTGAATGTATAGACACACAAGATATTCTGACTTTTCTCCACTGCTCAGCTAAAAAAAATAAAGGTCGGACCTTAATCTGACACACACAAAAAGCAGGATGGATGCAAGCATTCTTGGGCAGAAATGTGAGGAAACCGACTGTGTCACACTGCTGTCACTGACGAAAAGGACATTAAAAGTGAAATTCTCTCACAGTGGGTTTTGCCAGATGTGCAAATCATCCCGCGATACAAAGGAAGTCAATAACTCAGAATCGCCTCAGTTTTCCATTGTTCAGCAAAAAGCGTTCTTGTCCTGAGGAGTACTTCACGAGATTTGATCCAGACGGCACATAAAAAAACGGTTTTAAACAGTTCTTCATTACGTTTTGCTATTTTTCTTATGTTTTCAGTTTCCCAATGTCAAACTATTCCAGAAGGTATCAGATGGCGAATCTTCATTTCTTTAATAGCAGTTGAATTTTTTACTGGTGTGCTGTAGTGATAACAGTTTTACGCCGTGTTGAATGCATCTTGATGCTGTACGTCGCAGGCAAAGAAACAAGCACAGACAACTCGCTGAGCGATGACGGTTGGTAGTTCTGCTGCAGTTGGTTGTCTCTACACTTCTTGATTCTCCTTTCAAAAAACGAAAATAACAATTCTGCAATACTGGGCATGGGTTAAGTAAGTCTCCTTCGAGGATGGATGGATTAACCAAGTGGTCGTTTTTTCTTTTCATTTTTTTTTCGTACTGTACGTTACCGCGTAAGATTCCAACTTATGTTGTTCCATTTTTTTTTCTTTCTTTCTTTTCTTATCAATTATTTCACTTTCATCTGTTCACGTGCTTTCTTTTGTCATGGGAAAGCTATTCTACACAATTTTCTTATTCCAGTCTTCTTTGCATCACTCTTGCACATACTCCGTTCCAGTGTGCACGGTGGGGTGTGGGGTGGGGGCTCTTTCAATAAAAACTGTATCCCCACCATCTGGAAATCTTGTTTTTAGCGATCTTCTCCTTTCTACCGCTCACTTTGATTCTGCCATTTAAAAACATTTTAAAAACTTTTCTATCATCAGCTTTTTTTTTTTTTTTTTTTCTTTCTTTTCTGACATTTTCATATGTCTGTGGTTTTCATGTTTTTTGTAACTAAGTGTGTAAGGAATTGACTTTTACAAGAAGATGATACCCCTCATATGGTTTCCCACATGGTCGCCTGGGCAAGAAACAAATTGAACAGAACCTGCCTTCGCTCTAACAGAGTTTTACTCTTTTTTTTTAATGAACTGTCATTACAACGTGCCAACTTTCCGTGGTGAGCTGTTGACTATAGGTAATGAAATGGAAAGATTTGTCAGAGTGGAAACAAACTGCTGATTGTGCAGGTTCTCTTTCTACTGTTCTTAACATCTTTTTTTTTTTTTTTTTTTTTTTTTTTTTTTTTTTTCAAACTGTGGATGACACATCAACCGAGCGCGTTGTCAACACGACCTTGTCTTATTCACCATAAGGACGCCCATTGATGCGCAGTTACGTTACGAATTAACTATAAAGTCATGTCTGTTTTGTTGATGAAAGTTTTGTTTGTTTGTTTTTTTCCCTGTTGTTCAAGGTAAGACTGTGTGATGACCGCTGCTCTCTATGGAGGGCTGGGCTGTAATAGAACTAACAGCCTTTGCTCTCTATGGGGGCTGGGCTGTAATAGAACTAAACAGCTTTGTTCTCTATGGGGACTGGGCTGTAATAGAACTAACAGCCTTTGTTCTCTATGGGGACTGGGCTGTAATAATAGAACTAACAGCCTTTGTTCTCTATGGGGACCGGACTGTAATAGAACTAACAGCCTCTGCTCTCTGTGGGGGCTGGGTTGTAATAGAACTAACAGTCTTCGTTCTCTCTGTGGGGACTGGGTTGTAATAGAACTAACAGCCTTTGTTCTATACAGGGGCTGGGCTATAATAGAACTAACAGCCTTTGTTCTCTATGGGGACCGGACTGTGATAGGACTAACAACCTCTGCTCTCTATGGGGGTTGTACTGTAATAGAACTAACAGCCTTTGCTCTCTATGGGGACTGGACTGTAATAGAACTAACAGCCTTTGCTTTATAAAGGGGTTGGGCTGTAATAGAACTAACAGCCTTTGCTCTCTGTGTGGGGGCTGGACTGTAATAGAACTAACAGCCTTTGCTTTATACAGGGGCTGGGCTGTAATAGAACTAACAGCCTTTGCTCTCTATGGGGGCTGGGTTGTAATAGAACTAACAGCCTTTGCTGTCTATGGGGGTTGTACTGTAATAGAACTAACAGCCTTTGCTCTCTATGGGGGTTGTACTGTAATAGAACTAACAGCCTTTGCTCTCTATGGGGGTTGTACTGTAATAGAACTAACAGCCTTTGCTTTATAAAGGGGCTGGGCTGTAATGGAACTAACAGCCTTTGCTCTCTGTGGGGGCTGGTTGTAATAGAACTAACAGCCATTGCTCTCTATGGGGACTGGGTTGTAATAGAACTAACAGCCTTTGCTCTCTATGGGGCCTGGACTATAATAGAACAGCCTTTGCTCTCTATGGGGCTGGACTGTAATAGAACTAACAGACTTTGCTCTCTATGGGGGCTGGGCTGTAATAGAACCAACAGCCTTTGCTCTCTATGGGGGTGGGCTGTAATAGAACTAAGACTGGGAGTTCCGTCTATTCTGTTGGTGCTTTGATGACGTCTGCAACACTAATGAATGTAGGGCGTTGGGATACACTTTAGTTTGCTTGTTTTCAAAGCAAAAAAAGCAGATGTGTGACCATGTTCATGTGTGTATATATATATATATATATATATAGAGAGAGAGAGAGAGAGAGAGAGAAATGCATACATAGATAGATAGATAGATAGATAGATGAAGAGAGAGAGAAAGATTAATTAAATATATATGTAGATTGAGAAAGAGGGTGAGAGAGACAGACAGAGAAAGAGAGAGACAGACAGACAGAAAGAGAGAGGGATACCGAACGTTTCATTGACAGTTGATTCTTTTTAACGTTTTCGTATCAGAAACAAACAAAAGGAGAGTGTTTTATTATTGCAGGTGACTCCGTTCGTGGTTCAGTTCAGCGTCTTCTCATTAGAAAAGATACTGGACGAAAACAAAACGCACGTGTGTGTGTGTGTGTGTGTGTGTGTGTGTGTGTGTGTGTACAGGAAGGTTGATTGTGTGTGTGTGTGTGTGTGTGTGTGTGTGTGTGTGTGTGTGTGTGTGTGTGTGTGTGTGTGTGTACATGACTTCGTATGAAATGTTGTACATACAAAATTATGTGGAGAAAAAAAAGCGAAGAGCTTGTATACGGAACGCAGACAAACTTTAGTAGCTCTTCTAGGGAGCCTATTCAAGCCACTGAGGCAGAGATTAGTTTCATCTTCATCTTTTGTCAGATGTTAGAAGTTTAAGTCTGAAAGAGAGGGGAGTAGGGAAGGGGGGGGGCAGTTGAGGAGCGAAAAAAGGAAAGGCGGAGAACTGCGGGAAAAGCATCTTGGATAGGTTGATGTATACTTGTGGCAGAGCTGCCGCCATGTTTGATTATACGGGGAGTATTTACAATACTTTTGGTCCAAATGACCATTACATTTTAAAGCACTTTTACCTGCTGTCGCGATGCATATCAGTCTTCTATTGAAAACAAGTTTGTTTTTTTTTTTAACCAGAACCTTCCTCAAGGAGCATGTAATCCTGTTTGGTTTTCTGTAATATCTATGATATGATCTTGTCGTACTGTGGGTAGTATAATCATAAGATTCTTTTTTTTTATCATAATTATATTGTTTTGCATAATGTTGTGCTGTTCGACGTTTTGTTGCTGATACTGTGAAAGATATGAAATTTACAGTAAGTAAAACCTGAAACCAAAGTAACTCGCGCCTGAAGTCGTCTGCCGGACATTTGTGTATAGAGCTGCTCAGTATATGTACCATGATAGTTCTGATTGTTTTTGCTTGACGAATGTCAGCTATGATTAAATCCATTCTTTGAACACTCTCAGTTCCTCACTTGCCTGCAAACATGCGTGAGAAAAGATGCTGAAATCCCTTCTGGCATGTTGCTTAAGACGTGGGGACTGGCGAATGTCACTTGGCATTGATACCGGGTAGAAGGGTTAGGAGGGGGAAGGGACGTTAAGAGAAATGGGGTACGGGAGAGGGGGACAGAACCAGATCCCCGACCCCCCCCCCCCCCCCCCCCCCCCCCCCCCCCCAATCCCCCTCCCCCTCCCTCTCCCTCCGTTTTCTCTCCCTTTTTTCTTTTGTTTGTTTGTTTGGGGTGTGTTTTTTTGTTTGTTTTTTCTCAAAAAAGCAGCAGGAGTTTTTGTTAATTTGAACGTATGGATTATAAGTAACACTTGCCATGATGGTTATTTCTCGCAATGTTCCTATCCTTGGCCGTGTTTTTTTTTTAATCCTTTGCCATGTTCATTTTCTTCGCCATGTTGTATTCGTCTTATTCTCCATGTCTTTTCCCTCTTCATGTTTGTATTCTTCTGCCATGTCTGGTATCTTTCACCATGTTCGTATCCTTCCACACATTTTGTATCATTCGCCAGGTTTGTAGCCTGCGCCTGATTCTATCGTTTGCTTTGTTCATATCCTGTACCATGTTTGTATCTATCCCATACCATGTTTGTATCTATCCCTTACCATGTTTGTATCTATCCCTTACCATGTTCGTATCTGTCCCTTACCATGTTGAATCTGTCCCTTACCATGTTGAATCTGTCCCTTACCATGCTTGTATCTGTCCTTTACCATGTTTTGAATCTGTCCTTTACCATGTTTGTATCTATCCCTTACCATGTTTGTATTTATCCCTTACCATGTTTGTATCTATCCCTTAACATGTTTGTATCTATCCCTTACCATGTTTGAATCTGTCCCTTACCATGTTTGTATCTATCCCTTAACATGTTTGTATCTATCCCTTACCATGTTTGTATCTATCCCTTACCATGTTTGAATCTGTCCCTTACTATGTTTGTATCTTTCGACATGTTCTTGTCCTTCTGGTTCGTATAGTTAGTCTTCTTCTTTGCAACCTGTTCTTTTCCATTTTTCTGTTTCTTTTCTGTTCTCGTTTTTTTTTTTTTTTTTTTTTTTGTTTTTAAACATGTTCATATCCTTCGCCATGATTGTATCTTTTTGCCATTCTGTCATCCTTAGCCATATCTTTATCCGTTTCCATGTTCGTATCATTCACCATATTCAGGCCTTTCTTGATGTCCGTACTTCCCCCCCCCCCCCCCCCCCCCCCCCCCCCCCTCCTCTTCAGCCCCCCCCCCCCCCCCCTCCCCCGCCCTCTCCACCCCCACCCCAAATGTTCCGTTATCCTTTGCCATCGTCGCACCCTCCGCCCATCTTGTCCCAATCACGGGTTGTCTCCCTGTGTGGCTGTCGGCCAGGTCCCAAGAGCGGGGGCTTCCAGATCCTGCACATCGCCATCGGCACCTCCATCTCCTCCTTCTTCTGCATCATCCTGCTCATCTGCGGCTTCTACCACCGCCGCAAGTTCCGCAGCACGGAGCGCGCGCCCCCCGACCACGACCACGTGGAGGTGCGCTACGTGTCGGCCCCCACGGCTGCAACACCACCGACCGCCTGCTGATGGAGGACCGCCACAACGACACCAACACTCCAGCACCCTGACCCGGGGCGGGTCCTCCGATAGCCCCCGCTGTCAGAAGGTCTCCATGGTATGACCCTGGTGGACTAGGCAGGGGGTGCTAGAGCAATGAGGGGCTGGGCTGGTGGGGGAGGGGGGGGGGGTTAGCGGCATGGGTTTCAGGCAGGTTGGATTGTCCGCAAGCGGGTTGGGTGGTTTTGGTGGGGGGTTTTTTTTTTTTGTTTGTTTTTTTGTTTTTTTGTTTTGTTTTTTGGGGGGAGTTGCGTGAAAGTGGATCGTTTCGATTGGGTTCGGGGGGGTGGGTGGGGATGGGAGTGCCGGACCTGTCTGTTGGAAGTCGTTCTTGAGCGTGTCAGGTTGAGTAGGGGAGGGATGAAGAGGGAGAGTGTGCGAAGGCGGCGGCGGAGGGGGGGGGGTGCGGTGGAGAGAGAGAAGTGTGCGTGAAGTCGTTTGCCGCGAGTGGGAGAGAATGCTTGCTGGGGTGAGGGCATGATGATTTTTTTTCTCTGGAAGTGTTATTCTTCAATCTTTTGAATAACTGTGAGAACTGAAGCACGTCACATTGATGGGAGAGAGAGGGAGAGAGAGAGAGAGAATGTCGCTGAAGAATCTTTACTGTCCCGTTCCTTACAATGTCAGATGCGCCGAGTGGAAGGGAATGCTTCTAGGTGTTGGCACAGCACGAACTGACTAGTCGTAAGTGTTGCTATTCCCTCAAGCATTCTTATGCAAAAAGGGCCTAACAGCGAAAGAGCAGATCACAACCACTGGAGAGAGAGAGAGAGAGAGAGAGAACAAATGTCATTTGTTTGTGTGTTTTTTTTTTTTCCAAATAGCCACCCCATTTCATTCAGCGTCCACATGGAACAGATTGTGAGACTAGCCTGGGTAAAGAAACTTTCAGAATGCCAAAACAGAGAGAGAGAGAGAGAGAGAGAGAGAGAGAGAGAGAGAGAGAGAGAGCCGCCGCCTGCAATTAGGCTATATATATCGGTGAATATTCGGTGTGTAATCTTGTTTTGGTTGGTCAAAAGTCTAAGGGGTGGGGAGAGAGGGGGGGGTGGGTGGGAATGGAGATGGAGAGGGTTTTTTTGTTGTTGTTGTTTGTGGGGTTTTTTTGTTTGATTTTGGGTTGGTTTTTTTTTTAACGAAGAGACGGTCAAGGTGCAAGTTACGTTGTTTCTGATCCCGATTTCAAAGTATTGGAACTGCGTGTGAAGAAACGAGAACAGCAGGGAGCGGAGGGGGTGGGGGGTGGGGGTGAAGTTAGTTTATAAGCAGGATTCAGGAGGACCCCTCCCCCCCTCCCAATCCCCTTCCACCCCCTCCCATCCCTCCCTCCTCCCACTGCGCCCTTCTCTGTCTCCCCCCCCCCCCCCCCTCCCCTCTCTCTCTCTCTCTCTCTCTCTCTCTCTGCCAGGCACAGAAGAATAAGGCGCCAAGGGCTTCGTGAACCTCCCCGTCAGTCCGCTGTCTGCCTGCCAGCGTTCGAACGTCCACCTTCTCCGCCACCTCCTGCTCTTCTCTTGTCCTCGTGAGTCCCACCACAGCATTGATGACGTCATGGAAATGTGTGATGATGAATGGTGGTGGTAGCCATGGGAACATGGTCACGTGTTTTGACTGCTGTGTCAATTCGGTATGATTCGGTTCCTGTTCTTGTTTTCTTTCTCATTGATGTGTGGGCTAAGATCCAATCCCCCCCCCCTCCCCCTTTTACTATTCAAGCCAGCTACGGCAGCAGCAAACCTGTTCGTCTGTTGTTTCATAATAACTGCACTGAGGTTATGTCTCTGTATCACTCGCTTGCTGGCTTTGGGGAACACGTAATAAAGTGGCGTGTGTGTGTGTGCGCGCGTTCATCTTGACATAAATGTGACATTTGATTTTTCATGGACGTCGAAAGGGCCAAAACTGTACCAAATCAAAGTGACCAAACACACCGAGAACAAAAAAAAAAAAAGAATGTTGTGTGGCTGACTGAGATATGGTGAAAGAATAATAAATAAATAAATAAATAACGCGCGCTTGCAGCATTTCGCCTTTCTGCCAGTACCATGAGATATTGTGTGTGTGTAAGTGTGTGTGGGTCTGGGTCTGTGTCTGTGTGCACTATTTCCGATTGATCAGTCGTCATCGGCGACTCCTGGGAGCATGCTTGTGGTATACTGTCTTGTTCACAGGTCTGTCCACATGTGCTATATGTTCGGCAAATATGGTCCAAATAAATGGTGACATTCACGGTGAAGTTGTGGCGGTGCACGTGGAACCAAAACCCCTTTGACGGTGAAATGTTTAAAATTAAAAAAAAAAATTAAAAAAAAGACTGAAGTGGGCGCAGAAAAGAAGAACCAAAAGCAAGCAGGACAAGAAATCCACATTCGTCGCATGCGTTTGCTTCCGGTCTGAGGCTGATGCTTTAATTAATGGAATAATCCAACGAGGGAATTGATGTTTGCTGATGTTGAACGCGTTTTTTTTTCTTGTTTGATTCTTTTGTTGTTGTTGTTGTTGTTGTTGTTCATGAATTAAACCTGGCTCGTTGGTTCAATTTTCGATATGTTGCAAGCACCAAGGGTGGTTTTTTTTTTTTTTGTTTTTTTTTTAAGAGCAAAAAGACTGCTATGTAGTCGACTGGGAAGTTCGAGAATGACCTGCCTGTATTCTGTGTGGGCTATTTTCGTGTTTGTGCGTTTTTCCCAGGGCTTTTTTTTTTTCCCCAAACGTTAGTGTACCTGCGTTTTTACTGCTCACTTGATCGGAAATGTCGTCAATTCAAATTGATCCTGGCACGGCATTTGAATTGACGCAAACAATGTTTTTTTTTTGTTTGTTTGTTTGTTTGTTTTTTTTTTGGTATGACAAAAATGATTTGCCTCCAAAAAGTGAACGTTATTGCGATTTGGTGTGGCTGTGTAAGCGGCCACAGTTTAGCTCAGTAATGATGCATGGAGCACATGGGGTTTTGGTTGGATGGGTTTTTTTTGTTGTTGTTGTTTGTTTTGTTCTGTTTGTTGTTGTTGTTGTTGTTGTTGTTGGTGGTGGTGGTGGTTTTTTTTTTTTTTTTGCTTAATTGTTTTATTTGTTCTATGATTTTTTTTTTTTCTTGATGACTTGTTGAAGTTTAATGTTGCGGCTAATAGATGACGAGGATCTTGTCTTAATCACTCCTGTTTTGATGTGTGTTGAAAGTGGTGGTTTGGTCTTTGTTTGTTTGTTTCATCGTTTGACAGGCAATTCTGAGGGTTCTTCCTACCTACCAATCGCATGAGAGTTTACAGACGTCGGTGAATGACGTTTTCCGAAATCTGTATTCATATTTGTAATGTAACAGAGAGAGAAGGGGGGGGGGGGGGGGGGAACGAACGAACGAACGAACGAATTTTATTTTCAGAGGGTAGTGGAGTAAGCATAACTGCTTTTTTTATATCCAGCCCCTCCGGGGCCAAAAGAAAAGAAAAGAAAGAAAAAGATACAAATTCTGAAGAGAGAGAGAGAGAGAGAGATCACAAGCGAAGACAAAGTTTAAACAGTCTAGTTTCTTATTCAGCTTCTTCCGCCTTGAAATCTGTTTGATTCTGTAATACTAAGTCTAAGTAATAGATGCTAAACATTCACCTTGAAGAAAAAGATAACACACCTCTGGCTCCCACCCGTACCTTCGGGTGTATCTTTTTCTTCAAGTAAATGTTTTCTCTCTAAGTGATAGAGGGCTAAACATTTAGCTTGAAAAAAAATAAACACATCTCTGGCTCCCACCCGCACCTTGGGTGTATCTTTTTCTTTCAGGTAAATGTTTTCAACGTAAGGTATAGAAGTTTTGAAAAAAAGGCGGGGGGGGGGGGGGGGGGGAAGGAAATGGTTTCTGATAATGTCCAGCCATTTTGCTCCGCGCACCAAAATGTGTAATGTCGTCCGATTCGTAGGAAGAACTGTCAACATTTGTTTCTACCCCTGCCTAGGGCTCAGTCAGATTGGATGGTATCTTTTTGTTTTTGTTTTTGTTTTGTTTTTGATTTGTGGGTGGGTTGATCGATCTGTTGTTTTTTTTTATTGTTGGTCTGGATGGGTTGAATGACAAAGGTAAAACTGTATTTTTTGATTGCTTTCTTTTTGGTTTGTTTTTTTTGTTCGAATATTTCAACTTCGTTACCCCTTTCGCGCTACCATGTCTTTTGTGGTCAGTTTTTATTTTTTAACCTTGTGTGTGTAGTCCCCCCCCCCCCCCCCCCCCCCCCCCCCCTCCCCCTCCTTCGGTCTCGTCTATTGTCACATGATCTTCATTGTTTTATAACAAATACATAGGGTCATCGTGCACGCTATTGAGCTTCCAAGTCTTTCGAAATCAATCATCACATCGAGCTCCTAGACGTGCAAGGGAATTCATAACCTGGTGACACTGGAAACGTCCCCGCTTATTAATCAGCTTTGTTTTTATCCGATCAGGCCTGCAGTGAGAACTACTCGAAGAAAGGTCTGGCTGGGCTGCATAATAGTGCTGCTGTTCACTGCAAAGACAAGGCCTTAAGTAAGGATCGTAGATGTTCGAGTGCAGGCCTTGGCTTTCGTTTAACCGTACACTGGTGCCATGCGCATGAATAGGCTTTGGACCATTATGTTTTGGAAGATTTATACCGTTGCCTTTTTTTTTTTCGTTAATTAGCGGGAAGGGATATATTTCTGTTATCACTGTCAGGCCAACTTCTGTCTGAGTTTCTCGTTCGTTCAGAGAGAGAGAGAGAGAGCGCAAGCAAAAGTCACGACATTCGATAGGTAACGTTTCGGGCGTTTTCGATACTTGAAATACCCTGGTGTTAGTAAAGTGTACTAAGGAGGCTTAGCTGAGCTAGCGTGAAGGGTGCAAGAAGTGTCTTGGGATACAGTGTCACACGGACCATTGACGCCGTCCAAATCACGTCTCTGCTGAATTTGTAGACGAGGTTGTCCCCGATATTCAGCGAGGTCAACCGTCTTTTTGTGTCCATGCTTTGTACGATGTCGACAGAAGCCCACAAAATTTGTATCCCTGCTGAATACCCGTCTGTAAACAGTCAGGTTTGTGCCAGACTGGAACGAATTGTGTGTGTTTGTTTGTGTGTGTGTGTGTGTGTGTGTGTGTGTGTGTGTGTGTGTGTTTCCCTACAGCAGTTCCGCCTATTACTAATATCTCTGGCGTGTTAACTGTCTTCCGTTCCGTCGCTCATGTGTACATTTTTTTATCATCTTTTAGTCTGTGTTTTATACTGACCCTGATTTTGAACAGAACGGGATATTTCTCTCTCTTTTTTTTCGGCAGTGAAACAACCTCGGTTACTGATCTTGCTACTCTCTCTCTCTCTCTTTTGTTTGTTTTCTTTTTTTTAACAGATTTTTCGCTACAGTTTTGGGCTGAATATAGGCCTATATGGTTTAACCATTCGCTCTCCTGTCGCCCATCGTCCTTCTCCTCCTCTTTCCCTGTTCCTTTCGTCATTCCTTTTGTTCATTCCGGTCTGTAAAGAAAGAAAAAAGAGGAAAGAAAAAAGAAACCCGTCGTTGATTTGGAGCACTTCCTCAATATTGAGCATGGTTGTGTAGTGAAAACTTCCTCAGCGTCATGCAGCTCTGATGAATTTATATTTTGTTATCACTTGATGCTGACCAATACTTTTCTCATAAACTCGGGTTTTAGTCACACAATCTGATCAGCGCAATCTTCTTCTTCAGCGTTCCAGTATCTGGTAGCGTGTGAATTCGTTTTACCTTGTGGGATGCTCACACTATACTCGAGAGTATATAAAATTGAAAAGAAGTTAGGCAGGGAACAGTAAACAATAAACACACACTCTCTCTCAGAGAGAGAGAGAGAGAGAATTAGAGTATATATAAGTTAGTTAGTTCACTCCGACTTCGCCGAGTGCAGAAATATGTGGGAAGAGGTTGTGGAAAAAGATAGATAAAAGATATGGTAGACAGAAAGGACAGTAGACGACAGTACAGCAAAGGAGGAGACAGAGTTACTGAGAGCGAAAGGAAAAGGGGACATTACTAGCACAGAATGTCCAGAAGGTGGGGGAAACTTTTTGTACAAAACACCCCCGGGGGAGATCAGCGCAATGAAACGTGCATGCGTCTTTAACGTATGTGTCCCTTTTGACTTGAGTGGAACAGAGCATGCACGTAGGGGACTTTGATTTAACCACATGTAGGAAGTTAAGGAACTTAACTGAAACGGATCCAGGTTTTCTTTTAATTGAAAAGTGACTTTCAGATGCATAGCTTGAAGGAAACGACCTAAAGATTCTTTAACGTGAAACTGGAGACAGAGGTATATTGCAGGACCTCCGAATGAAACAAGGTCATCAAAAAAGGCGGCCCTAAGTTTAAAAAAAAAAAAAGAAGCCTGATTCCGACTTCTTACTTCGACGTGATTCTCAGATTTAGGGAATAATAACGTTTAGTTGCGTTGTTTGTGACGAATGCAGGGCCGTTAGTGAAATGGGTCATGGACTGTACTGTACAGAGGCAGAACGGAAAGAATCTGCCCAGTTACCGTTGTCCTGGCTTGACACGAGGAACAGTCTATAAGTGTCCTGTCTAGAAGAAGGAACGAAATACCCAGCGTGGCATCTCCTAAGTAAATGCAGATTTATAATGGAAACCCGAGTGTAGACATGATATACATGCACGATTGCATTTTTTTTTTTCACGAGACGGGAACTGACGTAGCAGGATTATTCAAATGGAGCGGACCATGACATGGGATACATTCGCAATAGAATGCTGAACAATTAAGTATTGGCGGAAAACAAGTGCAGGTTAACAATTTTTTCCATCATTAAAGTAATGACTTGACGAAGATTTGGAATCCAATTTAAAAAAAAAAAAAGGGGGTGTGTGTGTGTGTGTGGAAGATGAAGAAAATGTATATCATAAACATAAACACCTTTCATTGGCTGCATGAGGGAACCGTGTCAGTTTCTCCTGAAGGTAGATCTGTATGTATTGCCTGCTCCTAGGCTTCGTCGTCGGCTAGATCGGACTCGTCAGGGAGACGCCGCTGGTACTGATTGTGCTCTTGGCGTCAAATAGACGCACCATAGTCCGTAATTCTGTGGTGTTCTCACCACCAAGGGTTCAAACAAGAATCAACAGCACCTCAAAAAGCAGCCAGCGAAAGGTAGTAAATAAAACAAAACGAAAGTGTGGAGAGGAAAAAAAAAGCTGCTGAAAAACTAAAAACATTATGCAAACAGTATAAAATGTAGGGGACAATCTTTGAGCCTTTAAGGATGTAAGGGAGATCAAAAGGTATGGAACAGTCTGAGTGGTCAGCTCTGCTCTGCTGTTCAGTAATAACCCAAGCATTGTCAGCAGCTAAGAATTGTGCAGAACAACCTTTACTTGGATCTCCTAAGAGATGCAATCGCCCATATTCGCAATAGGATTCTCTTGAACCAGGACTTAACGACTGAAGAGTTGTAGAGCTGAACGTTAAACAGTGGTCATCGAACGGGACCTGCAGTTGCAGCGTTTTTTTGTTTGTTTGTTTTGTTTGTTTTTGGTTTTGGTTTTACTAAAACAGACATAATATTGCAGAATTGTAATAGTACGGGACGTGCTGTTGCAATACTTAATGAAACGGCGTATGCAGTTGTATTTTTTTTTTTCTTCTGATATAGGACATTCAGATGCGTATGTTTACAAGACTTGAGTGAAAGAGGGAAAATAACTGCGCGATACACTGAATTCACCGAAACGTGGAACTTCAAGTGCAGGATTGAAAATGAAACAGGACTTACGGTTACTAAGTTTATTTTGTTTATTACTGAATATTGATATATACTGTTGCAGGATGTCATTGAAAGTGACGTCTTTTACAATTGTTTTTAATGAAACAGGGCACATGTTTGCTGGCGTTTGAGAAAAAGGACATTGTTACAACATTTGAAGGAAAGTGGACAAACTATGTATGCATACAGACATATATAAATCATGTGCATTAGTAAGCTTACACGTACATGTGTAAAAAGAGAGGACGTGCACGCGCGCGCGAGTATGTGTGTGTGTGTGTGTGTGTGTGTGTGTGTGTGTGTGTGTGTGTGTGTGTGTGTGTAAAACACGTTCATGAAACAATGGAACTCCTTGGAGTTCCAGGATCTGCAGCTTGAAAGATTCGTTTGCCATCAACCTGGTCTCTGTCTGTCGTGTTAGGAATTGAATTCTTCCTGTTGAAGTCCAGTAGAAAACACCCTAAGTGTTCTAGAAATCCTGCATGTGCACACAAAGCTTGCACATTTTTCGGCTCAGGCGACCTTAATATTTGACAGAAGGGGGAGTTTACTGATTTTGAAAGGTACCCCCCGTTCATTCTTGGACTGCGGATATACGGGCAGAGGGTAGAAAGAGGTTGGGAAAGATTGGAGAAGGGGGGTGGGCGTGGTGGTGCAGGGGTCTGCCAGGATGTGTATGTGTGTGTATGTGCGCGCGCGCGTTCGTGTGTGTTCTTTAAGGGTGCATTACGTAACTACTATGCAAAAATCCGCGATAAAAATCAATTCACCTGGACCCAGAGATCAATAGAACTACGAAACACTGTTAACAGTTTGAAACACGCTTGTCTGCATGGTTGCTCAAGTGTCCCCATCCAACTGTATCCCATCCAACTGTATCCCATCCGCTCTGAACTTGTGTTGATTTTCCTTTTTTTTTTTTTTCAAAGACGAATGCTGAACTGATTACAAGGCATATTTCCCTCCAATACACGATCTCAGCTTACAATACTATTTCTCCACCCTCCTGTAAGCATGAAAGCTTTTCGTGAAAGGGACATACCTCTCCTCTCACACACACACACACACACACACACCCTTCCCACTGATCCCCCCCTACTCTTCCCCTCCCTCGCTCCCCCCCTCGCTCCCTCTCCTCTCCTCTCCTCTCCTTGCCTCCCCCCACCCCACCCCCCATCTTTTCACTGCCTTCCATTCTGCCTCATCTCTCTATGATCTCCCTGACTGACCATCAAAGCCTTCGCGACCATGCATCATTCAGCATCAGATGATCCGTTTGGTCAGGAGGATTTTTCTTCCTATTTTTCTTTCTTTTTTTTTTTAATGAGATCTACGTTTTTTCTTCTGCATCACTATATCTGCCAGCGATGACACTTATACCCTTTTTTCTTGTTAAATATTGAGAGTTTTGCTGATCTTCTATTGTTTTCTTTGTTGATAACTGGTACAGATATTCAAAAGGAAAAAGAAGAAAGGGTTTCTCGGTGTCTGTTACTTTTGATTTATGTATGTATATAAACCCGCTTCTTTGATTTCCGTGCGTAATGTTGATCATGTTGTTCTCTTGAATTCCTTGTGTCCCCTTCTGTTGTCCACTTAAGGTTGAACTTATTTCTTCTGGCTCTTTTTGTAATGGATGTAAGCGTTCATCCTATGTCAGTGTGAAGGGGAATTTAAGTCTTATTGCAGACGAAAAATCGTACCCAAGTACATTGGGGCTTCTTCTTCTTTTCTTTTCTTCTTCTTCTTTCTCTCTTCTCTCTCTCTCTCTCTCTCTCTCTCTCTCTCTCTCTCTCTCTCTCTCTCTCTCTCTCTCTCTCTCTCTCTCTCTCTCTCTCTCTCTCTCTCTGTCATTGATTTCTAATCCCCAACGTTTAGTCCTCCGAGCTCTATACAAACTGTCATGGATAAGACAAAGGCGTTTGCCAGAGACACGTACAGCCTGCAGTAGGTGGTAGAATTACGTCCCATCGGCCACAGAACTTCAAGGACAACTCGTTCCCAGACCGAAGTCTTTATAGAGTCAAGTTCGACCACAACTACCATCCCCTATTTTGACCACAAGTATCGTACTCCAACAGTGGCTGTTTTGTTTTTCTTTTACTTCAGATGCCTTTCAGCCAAGATCGCAACATTTTCCTGCTGTTCGCTCAAACGCCCGTTTTACTCTCAAGCTGCGTTTCTGCTGTTATGTTCACAAGAACTGTTGTCTGTCTGTCTGAGGGCAAGATTCTGCCAAAGCTACCCAACTGACGTGAACGAAACTTGGTTCACAGATGGAACTTGGCCGAAGTGCGAAGCTCTGACATTTTGGTGTGGATCCGTGCTGTCGATCCGGATCGAACGGCGGCGGCGGTGCCAGGATCCGTTAAAGAAGCTGGTTACAAATTGTTCGCTGAGCATGATCAGAACGTGGATAAGTTGCTGTTCATAAATTGACAACTATCTGTGAGATATTACATTTTTATGGAATATCAGAATTTTCTTTTTTGATATTAACGTTGCCATTTCGTACCTTCCATATTCTCGGGAGGGGGGGGGGGGGGGGGGGGGGGGGGGGGGGCTGGGAAAAAAAAAAGAGAAAAAAGACTGGAGAAAAAATAAAAGGAAAATAACCCGATCCGTTCCCATATTTACCTAACGTGTGGGAACATAATTTTGTTTACCACTCATAAGACAGATTTGCTCACTCAAGTTTCAGCAAAAATTAAGCAAAGTCAGGCCCACCTGACGACCCAGTTGATCCTCCCATATGAAATGAAACACTTTCTAGGGGGAAAGGGGCGAGGGAGAGGGTGGGGAGGGGAAGGAGGCTTAACGTTTTGGGACAGATCCGGATTCAAAGGCGGCGTACCAAGCTCCAACTGACCACGGCGGAGGTCTACGATCTCCAAAGGGCCCTGCCACTAATCCGTGTGTGGTGTAGAACCCAGCCAGCCATACGTTTCATACAAAAAAGAAAAACAGGTCATTTTTTTTCCGTTTGTTCGTTTCGTTGGTTCCGGCGGTGTTTGAAGAGGAGGATGTGAGTCAGCACAACACGGCGGACCTGCACGTGCAACCTGCACAAAAGGTGACGGCAGAACGTGGTTCGGCGACTGCCCCATCAGACCGTGCCATCGTGAAAACACACTGTGCACAGATTTAAGTGAATTAAGCGGCGGACGTCAACCGTGGATAATAATTATGTTCTTATGATAATGATTATGTAGTTCGGGTTTTTTACGTGACGCTTTCCTGTTGTGAAAGCGTGGCAATGTCGTCTGCCAGGATTTGTAGCCCGGGCAGTTGTACATGCCGCCACTTGGCTTGCTACCTTTTCCGTTGAAACAGCTGACTTTAAAAAGGTGTTTAAAGGATATTCGTAGGTATTAAGGATGGGAACAGCTTCAAAGAAATCGTAGAACAGACAGAATAGGGTAGGAAAGAGCATAAATGGGAGGAAGGGTGTGGGAATTTGTGAAAAAAGGGTGGTACAAGGTAGGAATGGTAGGGGACAAAGTGGCAAACAATGGAAATGGTAGGAAAGATTGTTATTGAAGAGGTTCAGGTGAGAAAAAAAAATTATAGAAATGGTAGAGGATAGGGTAAGACAAAAATAAAGAGGGTCATCATCTTTCAAAAGCTCGGTAGTAGTAGTAGTAGTAGTATAGTCGACACCGTGTGAAAAAGCGATGAACTTTGGTGGTCTCTTGGAGCAAGCTTGGCGACATAACGAATGGGGAAATCATACGTTAATGAGCGAAAAACAAATGTTCCAGTAGGGAAGAGAGGGCTTCGTTTTCATTGGTGCAGAGCAGGCTTTAAGTGCGCAGGATTTGCGTCCTCGTATGTAGACTGTTTTCTCTCTCTCTCTCTCTCTCTCTCTCTCTCTCTCTCTCTCTCTCTCTCTCTCTCTCTCTCTCTCTCTCTCTCTCTCTCTCCATCTGCTTATTGGCTTACGTATTGTTCAAACACCTCATCATAAGGGGCTATGGCCTGTTATGAATAAAAAATCTTCCGAGCTCCCAGTTAATCTGGTGACGGCAGTACGAGTTCTGCCTCCGATTCATATTACTTTTGTTTGTTTGGTCTGAAATGGAAGTCATCGTTCTATGCGTTCAGTCATGTTTCGTTGAAATAGAGCTGGTGATAACATGACTATTCAGAAAAATAAGACAGAAAAAAAGTAGAACAGTTTCTTGCAAGTCGAAGCAGAATCTAGCCCTTTTGGATATGTCGTATTGTTTTTAATGGCAACGAAACGATTTCTGAGGAGAAAAGCAAACGCTTAGCCTTGGTCTGCGCATTACCTTG
>JADBJO010000068.1:1079786-1089786 GCA_016801955.1 Conus betulinus
TTTCTTTTTTCCCTCTTCTTTCTTTCGCATTCTTCCTTCAGTTGTCGTTCTCCTTCTAGTTCTTCTTTCTCTTCTTCGTTCATCTTTGCTTCTTCAACCCCTTACTCCCCGTCTTTTACCCCCCCCCCCCCCCCCCCACCCCCCCCCACCCCCCTCCCTCCCTCAGCAGAGAGGCATCCCCTTCCTCAGATTTGGAACCATCTTGGAAAATTCTTGTGAAGGATGAAAACTTGGATCATAGTTCGGCAAAAAAAAAAGGACTTGTACACCAAGGAGCTAGTGGAATCTTTACGGTGCGAGGCTAAATCAAACCGGATCTCTGGAGAAAGGAAGGCCATGGGTGGATCATCAGGAAATTTGGAAAAATCGCTCAACACTCCAAGGTCTTTATCTGCTTGTGAGTTATTTTCAACGTGGTGACAGCCCTGAGATGGCCTTTTGCAGTCGGCTGGGCTATAAACAACACATTACTATTCCCCTTACTATTCTGCCCTTACTTCCACTTTTTCTTCGCTTCTTCTCTCTTTGTCTTCGCCGCCTCCTTTCTGCTCCTTTTCTGTGTGAGCCTTTTCTTCTTTCGTTCTTTTTCTTCTTAATTCCTCCGGCTCTGTCATCTGTTGTCTCTTTCAAAGTGATTCGTCAGGTTCTCAGATCGTCAACCAAGCATTTCTGGAGTATAAAAACTTCCTAATCACTTCGTTACCTTTTCTGTGGACACACAGACCGAAGGACTAATGATATCAAGAAACGGTTGAAATTATGGGGGATGGAAAGGAAGTATGGTAATAAACCTTGGAATCAGTAGGGCGAAGTGCATCCTTTAAGAGAGAATGCGCAAGGTAGGTAGAGAACCCCAGCTCCCCTACTGAAACGATTGCATGCTATAATCACCACATGCCGAAAGCACTAACAAGGGACGTTACTTAATAGGATTTTCAATAGGAGGCCCCCTATTCCAACCCCCGCAAGATAACCTCCCTTTGAAAGAAAGATCTGTTAAAGACATCTTCTGTCCCATTTTAAGGTCGGCTTCGTTTAAACGGTAGATGTGCAAATCTGTGTGTGTGTGTGTGTGTGGAGGAGAGAGAGAGAGAACATTGAGGTGTTTTCATATTGAATTCACTTTGATTTCCGACGGAAAGAAAAACAAGGGGAGAGAAATGATTGAAAGCGAATGAGACGAAGTGCTGCTCGCATACAGCGATTTCAGTCTGGCCAGTTACACCGGCACCGATCGCAAAATGAACACAAAACTTTTTTTTTTTTTTTTTTTTTTTTTGTTGTCAGAAGACAGTACACATAGAACGGAAACAACACAAGTAGGGTCGGTATGATTGATATGCAAGGAAATCTCTAACCTATATTCGATGCTTAACGTTGTCAGACAAAACATGGATAATTGTCAAAGCAAAACATGGATAATTGTCAAACAAAAACATGGATAACTGTCAGACAAAACATGGAAACGTGGACACAGACCGAAGGACTAATGATATCAAGAAACAAACAAAACATGGATAACTGTCAAACGGAACATGGATAACGGAACCAGACTGACCAGTGCTGTTTAATCTTGAATGTAGTCAACAAAACGTGTAGAAGAACAGAAACAAACACAGACTGACCGATGCTGAACATTGAACATGGTCAAACAAAACATGGAGAACAGAAACGGAGAAGTGTCCCCCTTGCTATTGGTGATACGATCATGTAGATCTGATGTTCAGTACCTTACAAGAACCTCTCGTGTCCATGGCTTGGATTCGTCTTTCCAGATCTGTTGAGGGTCCGTGTTTCACACGCATACAGGCAGATGGAGGATACTGCTGCGTGCCGGAGCCCTGATCTGGAGTTTGATGGAGATGTTCCTATCCTTACATACAGATCTAGTTGCAAAGTGAGACGACTGCAGGCGGAAATCTAAACAAATCTTAAATAAAATGTTAGCGAACCGCCAAGAGAAACGTGGACAAACGAGTCACAAGACAAAAATGGACGCGTTTCGACCTCTTAGGTCTTCTTCAGGCAAGACACAAACAAAAAATAGGACAATGAAAATGAACGAGTTTGTCACTTAGCTTTGATCTCTTCAGCTCAAGGTTGCGCGCGCGCGCGCGCACTCACACACGCGCACCTTCACACACACACACACACACACACACACACACACACACACACACACACACACACACACACACACACACACACTGATAAGATGTGTCGTCTTTTCTTACACACACAGGTTTTTAGTCTGGACAGCGCCGATCTTGTCTTTAAGGTGCCTATCCACACCGTGCGCGCGCGCGCGCGCGCACACACACACACACACACACACACACACACACACACACACACACCACACACACACACTCACTCTCACACTCTCTCTCTCTCTCTCTCTCTCTCTCTCTCTCTCTCTCTCTCTCTCTCTCCAAGAATCCCAGCCAAATTCACCAACCAGCCAACCAACCACCAACCAACAAAAACCAACCCAAACCAGCCACACCAGCGACCAACAACGACCCAAGGTGTTTCCTACTTGAATTCACTTCGATCCTTGACGGAAAGAAAACAACGGAGAATGCAAATAAACGGTAGTGCTTCCCGCTTAGAGATGATTCTTGCGCGTTACACCGGCACCCTACGACATGTCTGTCATGGAAAGACGTAATATATAAATCCGAAATAGCAATTATGACTGTAGAGTATGGTTACTGTTTTCCGCATGCATGAAAACGGGTCTCTAAGTAAGAAGGAAATGAAATATCGACCTTTTGAGACAAGCAGGACCCCATACGCTCCACAGAGCAAACAACACGTGAGGGAAAAGACGACACACCTTATCAGTGAGGACTGAGGTGAATGGGGCCGAGAAGTGTCGCCCTTGCTGTCAGGTCACACGATGAGGTATGCTAGGTGTGTATGCGGGTGTGTGTGTGCGTGTGTGTGTGTGAGGAGAACAGTTGACTTACACTTCCAGGCGTGTGTCTGTGCCTCTCTCTCTCTCTCTCTCTCTCTCTCTCTCTCTCTCTCTCTCTCTCTCTCTCTCTCTGGTGTACGTGTGTGTGTGTGTGTGTAAAACCACATTGACAGTGACCTGCTCAACAATTTCTCCAGCCTTGCTTTATATCCGTCGTAGTTGTGCTGTCTCTCCCTCTCTCCCCCCCCCCCCCCCCCCCCCTTCCTCACACACACACACACACACACACACACACACACACACACACACACACACACACACACACACACACGCACGCACTCACAGAGAGAGAGAGAGAATCTCTTCTTCTTGTTTTTTTTTTTTTTTTTTTTTTTTGTCTTCCTCCTTTAAATGCCATTGTTCACGGACTGCTCTAGTTCCAAGTTGTTTAGCCAGCAGTGATCCATGCAGCGTCAAAAACTAGTTTTAAATCGCACGCGGGCGCGCACGCGCGCGCGCGCGCGCGCGCACACACACACACACACACACACACACACACATACACTCTCTCTCTCTCTCTCTCTCTCTCTCTCTCTCTGAATCACACACACACACACACACACACACACACACACACTGTCACGCACACACACGTCTCTCGCCTCTATCATCAAAAACAAGCCCTTCATGACACAAACGAACGTGTGTGCAGCGTGTGGGGGTCAGGGGCTATAAATAGCAGACGGACGTCACAGCACTCGGCAAGGGAGAGCAGGTCCTAATGACGCGATGCAGACGACTTGAAAAAGGTGAAAACACAAACCATAGCACACGCCGTTGTGAAATATATCCCCGGATTCATGACCTGAACAAAGTGTAAAGTCAACAGCCTGTTCGCTTTAGACTGAGGACATTTTGTTCAGAAATGCTTTGCCGGTGACATGCAGGAAGTTGGGAGTCACGAAGTGTGTTTCGGTGGCAGTGTTGTGAACTTGATAGATTTTCAACGTCATTTGACCTCGATAACGCAGGTGTAATTTTCCTCAAATTGTGATGAAAACAGGGATTTGGGTTTCAGCCTCAACTGTGGGAGTACAGGTGAGTTGGCGGGTTTGGCTGAAAAGCTTTGGTGCATATTATGAATATCTGTCCGTATCACAGGGGCCTCAAGGCAGTTGGAGCTTTTTAAACATCTCTCTCTCTGTCTCTGTCTGTCTTTGTCTGTCTGTCTGTCCCTCTCTCTCTCTCTCTCTCTCTCTCTCTCTCTCTCTCTCTCTCTCTCACACACACACACACACACACACACACACACACACACACACACACACACACACACACACAGTGTTGTTATAGTTTTTATGTTGAATTGTTAGTATGATGATATTATGTTGACATAATGTATGCATGACAAGGACTAGGCTGTGACCTAAAATCTTCATCCTTGCGTATAAAGATCAGTCAATCAATCAATCAGTCAATCTCTCTCTCTCTCTCTCTCTCTCTCTCTCTCTCTCTCTCTCTCTCTCAGCGTGCGGGTGTGTGGTGGTGGTGGTGGGGGGGGGGGGGGGGGGGTAATGTTTTTATGCTGCAGGCCAAAAGTTTTCTTGCTAGGAAGCGGAGTCGATCATTCTGTTGGAACTAAATTAATATGGCTTGTTGGTTGGGTATGCTTTCAGCTGCAGGCTCCAAGTTTTTCTTCCGTAATAAGCTTTGTCAGTCATTCTGTTTGAACAAACCAAACAGAACCATGTTCTGAGCGTGTTCCACCTCCGCTGCTTGCCCAGAGTGCAGACACTGATCAATTGAGACGGATCCACGAAGCGCTGACCGCGAACACAGGCCTAATCAGATCTAGGTTAGGATTAAACAGATTGACTCACAATAAGTTTTAGGTGAGCCCATGGCTCTTTAGCGCAGTGGCCGCCCGACAAACATTGGCTAGGTTAGAGGGGCAGGCAGACGTGCTCTTTCTTTCATTGATAATGGAGAAAGGAGAAGACAACTTACCAGTGAAGGTTTTCATCCGGTTTTGTGCCTGTTAGGGTCAGGGTAGGGTCATCGTCATAATTAATGAGCTGGAGAGCCACCGATGTGTGTGTGTGTGTGTGTGTGCGTGTGCGTGTGTGTGTGTGTGTACAAAGGCATGTTCAGTGAGCGCCACTTTTCGCCGTGAGTTTCACCACGTCTGTACTGGCGTAAAGTCGGCACAATATTTTTCATCTAATTCCTACATTCACAGACAAAAGAAGCCAACAGAACATGAAGCAGACTGCAGTGTTACTAAAACGAAGGCGAAGACAGGGGGAACACGCAAAACAAGGTGCACAGTAACACTTCTTTGATACACGATACGGAGCAGACACATGAGTTTTTCCCTCGAATGTGTCTTCTTTGAAAGCGAATACACCTCAGCCGTCATAATGAACACACACACACTCACGCACGTACGCACGCACGCACAATGGGAACAAAAACACACACACACACACACACACACACGAACAAACAAACAATACTTGCCAGATGGCAAACAGCATGAGAATGACAATGTTTGAAAGACTGAGGAGTGTAGGAGTAAGGATAGTGCAAAAACAGACAGCAAGAATGGAGTGTGTGGGGGGGGGTGGGGGGGGGGGGGGTTATAGAACGAGGAAGAAGGTGAGCTGAATAGCTACTGAAAGAGGTGTGTGTGTGTGTGTGTGTGTGTGTGGAGTGATGTTGTTTGTGTGTGAGAGAGAAAGAGATGGTATTGAGAGAATGCTATTCTCTCTCTCTCTCTCTCTCTCTCTCTCTCTCTCTGTGTGTGTGTGTGTGTGTGTGTGTGTGTGTGTGTGTGTGTGTGTGTGTGTGTGAAGAGGAGAGATGGGCTTGTAAAGTCTATGAAAGGTAAGTGGAGACAGTGCGTCAGAAGGTCATTGTACATAAGCAATGTAATAATACGAAAAAAAAAAGTATTCAACGGTACATGTTGCTCAGTAAACTGTAGGTGCAGGGCTGCAGAAGGGATGTGATTAAACGTTCACAAAGAGAACTGTCAAACATGTGTAAAAAAAAAAAAAAAAAAAAAAAAAAAAAGACAGGGGGGACGGCCGTATAGTCAGCCGTCTATAGCGGCCAGTCAGAATGTGATCCCTGGGTGTTTGGAGGACGGGGGGGAGGGGGGGGGGGTGTTAAGAGAGGGCCAGCCGCCTATAACGACCAACCAAAGGTCTGACCTCACGGTAGGGTAGGTTGCTCTGCTCTAGCCCCCGAGGAGCGAGGAGGGGAACATGTACAGTTCACAGGTACGTTCAGTTAGGACTGCTTTTCGTACACGTCATGCCACAGGTGTCATTCTTCTTAGGTGTGCCATTCTGCACTACTTTTTGCCAATCTTGTATATAGAAAACAGTTCTCAGGGGCCTCCAGTTAGCACCACTTTTCACGTGCTTTCTGCTGCGCGTTTATAGAGGTAGATTCGTTCAGCACCACTTTTCACTCTTTTTACCCCATTTTTTCTGTTTATGTCCCTTTTTTTAATTTCTTTAAAGCACATATGTAATTGGGAATACCTCAGTTCAGCTGTACTTTTCACATCCTGTTCTAGATGTACAGTTCAGAATGTGTTCAGTCAGCTCTGTCTTTATCTTTTTGCTACATGTGCAGAAATGCGTTTAGTCATTCCCCACCCACGCACCCCCACCCCCACACTCCCACACACACGCATCTTCTCCATGCACCTCCCCCTCCCACCCCTTTCTCCTTCCCCCGACATCCAGGTGACATTGTTACGACATCATTCATTTTACGAACCCAAAACGCTAATCAAATTATGTATATGGTCGATACCTAACGTTTAGTACCATTATTTCACAAATGTTTAGAAACTACGTGCCTTCGCGTACATCCGATGGCAAGTGTGTTGTTAGTGCCGCCGCCCCCTGTACCCTGCGCCTACTCGGGAATACAACAAGAATTAATCACAGCGATGGCGCGGTATGGATGGTGTTTGTGTGTGTGCAAATCATGATTATAACGACCAAAAACGTGTCCTGGTCAAAGTACGGTGGCTGACATAAACGAATACTTTCTTTTGTTTTTCTTTCAAATGGATGACCAGACAATTATAAGTATTGGACAGTGTGAAAATTTTCCCACGAATACTCATGTTACTAATTCAGTTTTCCATTCCATCTGTTAGATTTTTAAGAAAAAAAACATTCTGAAAAAAAAAAGAAAGAGAAATAGGATTGTTGTTTCTGTTCTTTAAAAGCATATGGGATCGGACTGTTTAAAACTTGACTGTTAGGTATCGATCAACGCACATGCGGCTGCTGTCCCTTGGTAGTGTAGCAGCATTGAATGCTGTGGTAGTTCCTTTGTTCAGTCGAGAGTTTCAAGCAGGACCTACTTCAGGGCAGACGCATGTTGCCTTTGTGTACAGCAGCAGTCAGTGTCAGGGACCATCAACACCAAACACACCATATGCTGTGATCGTCATTACTGATGCTCAGACTGCACCGATCGCACTTGTTGAACCTTCGACTCAAAACGAAGAACTGAATGAATCAGCCTGTATTCTGTCAACTCTGGCCGCACAGGTGAATGTAAGGCTGTGACTACTGTCCTGCTCACTGTGGAGTACCTGGAGATGTGACAGCTGGCAGACTGGCGAAGGACAGGGGGCAGCTACAGCAGGTCAACAGAGAGGTTTAATGCGATGAAGAGAAGCTTTTCATTTATGACCTGTTCCAGACAGAAAATCAAACAAGAAGGAAAGAAATGAGAACCAGACCATCCGATCACTGTTAGTTTCAAAGGGAGGAGACTGCAGACGAAAACTGAATCAAATCTGAAGAATAATTCTTCGTGAGTCTGCCACTGTTGATACCACACAAGTGCTGTCATCATATTTCCACCACAAGTGGCAGTAATCCTCTATTTATCTGTGTGTGGTGTGTGTGTGTGTGTGTGTGTGTGTGTGTGTGTGTGTTCTTACCACTATCGTTATCACTACTGTTAATGCTCTGTGTGTGTGTGTGTGTGTGTGTGTGTGTGTGTGTGTGTGTGTGTGTGTGTGTGTGTGTGTGTGTGTTCTTACCACTATCGTTATCACTACTGTTAATGCTTTGATGATTATCAATATGATCATTATTATTAACTCCCTTTGTTTTCCTCCCGTCGGCCTCGTTTTCATTCAACACCCATCTTGCGGTGAACAGGAGAAGATAAGTGATTGCTCGTTTTTCGTTTCCATTGCCCTGAACGTTGTCTTTCTTGCCTGAAGAAGACCTAAGAGGTCGAAACGCGTCGTGTTTTGTCTTGTAACTTGTCCATGTTTTTGGCGGACTCGTTAAGAATTATTCTTGAGACTTTTATGAGATCACTGGCTTTCTGGGTAGCACACTCGCCACTTGTGGTTTGTACTGTCCTCTGTTTCATTCTGTGCCGGCAGGCCTTGGCTTAAGGCTGTGTCAGACCGACTGACAAAGGCTAGAACACCAAGGCTACATCAAAATGTTGTTATGCTCTGCATAGTTATGTGTGGGGATTGTTTTCAGTCGTGACAAACTCCTAGCATAACATAATCAGTCTCCAAATCCCTCGAAGTCGGAGTGTGGCTGCCCACGTGGCGGGTTCATCAAAAACGGTCACACACGCAATGTTCTCATCCCTAGCTGATGTATTTTGTACCATAATGTTCAAGTACTTCGGCTGTTCGGATGATTCCCTGCAGTCTTTTAGCCAGGGTACAACAACAACAACATTCGATGCCGGCGAAAGGTATACTGAAAAGCGTTAATTCAGTCTCCTTTCTTCTTCTTCTTCTTCTTCTTCTTCTTTCTTCTTCTTCTTCTCTAGGTGAAAGTTTCGTTGGATGAATAACCACTTATTTTCAGTGAAACTGGCTGATCGACACATGTGGTAAATAGTTGAGGAAAGGTAGAGCTGGTTGTTCGACGCCTGCAGTAGAAAAAAAAAAAAAAAAAAAAGAAAAAGAAAGAAAGTAGAATGTCTGACTGATGCATGTAATAAAAGTAGGAAAACGTGGAGCTCGCGGAACGCAGCTCTGGGCCCCCTGTTGGCTGTGTGGCGTTGGACAGTGACAGACTGAACAGATTACGGGTGTAGGAATGTATTATGTAGATTCCTCATATTGCGTCTGGCTTGGGGCCAACATGCCGGGCCGCTTAACGAACTATGTAATTTAATACCACAGATTCCTGTGTAAGTATGCCGAGCAGGGACGTAGTTTGCTTTAGGAAAACACTAAGTCTCTCTCTCTCTCTCTCTCTCTCTCTCTCTCTCTCTCTCTCTCTCTCTCTCTCTCTCACACACACACACACACACACACACACACACACACACACACACACACACACACACACACGCACACACACACGCACACACACACACACACACGCAGATATGAAATCCTGTTTCTCGGGCAGAAAGATTACCTGGTCTACATATACCCCCCCCCCCCCCCAACACACACACACACATACACACACACACACACACGTGCGCGCCCTCGCATACACACACACACACACACACACACACACACACACACACAGGTATGAAATCCTGTTTCTGGGCAGAAAGATGACCTGTTCTACATATATCCCCCCCCCCCACACACACACACACATGCGCGCCCCCCCCCCCCCCCCTCCCCCCCCCCCCCCCCCCCCCTCTCCCCCCCCCCCCCCCCCCCCCCCCACACACACACACACACACATACCGCATGTTTCATATACGAGGAACATTGCCTGTTCCACAAAGAGCAAAAACAAAACAAACAAACAAACAAACAAATCCATTAAGAGTAAGATCCAGAAAATCACCATATCCTCATTCATACATAAATAAAAACATCCTATTCCACAGATGGATAGATTACCTGTTTCACAAACAAATGTCCCTGAGAAGAACCGTTCGGAATCTAGATCCAATGTTATCAACACACTAAAGTGTGTGTGTTTGTTTGTTTGTTTTCAAAAACAGACAAAATATGACCTGTTCCATACACTACAGAACATCCTTTTTTTTTTTCATTTCAGAGACAAACCAAACACTTCTATCGTGCTCGGACGC
>JADBJO010000068.1:1094786-1097286 GCA_016801955.1 Conus betulinus
CAGATAGTTTGTGTGAGTCAGCGTTACCTTCTTTACCCGTATTCCCAGCCGCTCGTAGCTGTCATCATTTGAGCGCCTTCCGTGTGTCGAGCGTCTACCTTGCTGCTGGTAGTTACATCATTTGCTTTAGTTGACAGTCTGGTGTTTTTGCACTCTCTGTCTTTTACATTTTAATCTGCATTCTCTGTCTTTTTACATCCTTGCTTTGGTTGACAGTCTGTTTTTTCTCTGCACTCTCTGTCTTTTTACATCCTTGCTTTAGTTGACAGTCTGTTTTTTTCTCTGCACTCTCTGTCTTTTTACATCCTTGCTTTAGTTGACAGTCTGTTTTTTTTTTCTCTGCACTCTCTGTCTTTTTACATCCTTGCTTTAGTTGACAGTCTTTTTTTTTTCTCTGCACTCTCTGTCTTTTTACATCCTTGCTTTAGTTGACAGTCTGTTTTATTCTCTGCACTCTCTGTCTCTTTTACATCCTTGCTTTGGTTGACAGTCTGTTTTATTCTCTGCACTCTCTGTCTCTTTACATCCTTGCTTTTGGTTGACAGTCTGTTTTATTCTCTGCACTCTCTGTCTATTTTACATCCTTGCTTTAGTTGACAGTCTGTTTTTTTTTCTCTGCACTCTCTGTCTTTTACATCCTTGCTTTGGTTGACAGTCTGTTTTATCCTCTGCACTCTCTCATTTTAATGTTTCCTTTGTTTATGTTTGTAGCTGCTCCTGCGCACAAATAGTACATTCTGCAACCATACGTGTTGCTTCAGGTGGTGTGTCTGTCACCAGACACTGACGTGTTGTTTCAGATGACGTGTGTTGTTTCAGATGACGTGTTTCAGATGACGTGTTGTTCAGATGACGTGATGTTTCAGACGGTGTGTCTGTCACCAAACACTGACGTGTTGTGTTTCAGATGACGTGTTGTTTCAGATGACGTGTTGTTTCAAATGACGTGATGTTTCAGATGGTGTGTGTCTATCACCAAACGCTGACGTGTTGTTTCAGATAACGTGTTGTTTCAGATGACGTGTGTTGTTTCAGTGTGTGTCTGTCACCAAACACTGACGTGTTGTTTCAGATGACGTGATGTTTCAGATGACGTGATTGTTTCAGACGGTATGTCTGTCACCAAACACTGACGTGTTGTTTTATGATGACGTGATGTTTCAGATGGCGTGATGTTTCAGATGACGTGATGTTTCAGACGGTGTGTCTGTCACCAAACACTGACGTGTTGTTTCAGATGACGTGTTGTTTCAAATGACGTGATGTTTCAGAAGGTCTGTCTGTCACCAGACACTGACGTGTTATTTCAGATGACGTGTTATTTCAGATGACGTGTTGTTTCAGATGGTGTGTCTGTCACCAGACACTGACGTGTTTATTTCGGATGACGTGTTGTTTCAGGTGGTGCATCTGTCACCAAACACTGACACTGCTCCTGGCCACGCTGTCGACAATGTGCGGCACCGCCCTAACTGTGGATTATGTCCTCTGGTGCCACACTCTGCAGAACACTATGGGGGAGTCCAGGTGGTCCTAGGGGATTTGAACCATGCTGGTTAACCTAAGAGAGAGAAAGAGATACGGACACACGGATGATCTGTTCATTCAAGGCCGTAGACCCTGACAAAGGCGGTGGATTGAAGATAGACAAAGGATGACAAACGCTTCCATGGGGACCTGCTAACAGTCAAAAACAAAACTGAAATTTGTAGCCTGAGAGAAAGAGTTTGTGTGTGTGTGTGTGTGTGTGTGTGTGTGTGTGTGTGTGTGTGTGTGTGTGTGTGTGTGTGTGTGATTTCTTACTATAAAGTGGGTTTACCAAGCTGTGAAAAAAAAGCCGAATTTTTTTTTTTACCCACTTTTCTGTGAACCATGATTATTTTTGCTTAGATCTGAACATATCCCTACTACAAACCTTTTGATCAGTTGATTTAGAACTTAACAATAAATATTTTATGGGTAGATTTCCGAAAAAATGAAATAGTTGAAATATTGAACCAAAAAAAAAAAGAGTAAAACATCCCAAGAGATTTAATGCCTAAGTGGTATATCATGTACGAGTATTAACTTTATGTTTCTCTCTGTAAATCAAAACATGCTTTAAAATGCCTTTGAAAATTCGATTAATCCAGTTTGTCTATATGTGGACATATGTAGTGTGTGTGTGTGTGTGTGTGTGGGGGGTGGGTGTGGGGGGGGGGGGGTAGGGCACGCGCATCTGCATGCATGTGTGTGTGTGTGTGCATGTGTGTTTGTGCGTGTGTGTGTGTGTGTGTGTGTTTGTGTTGTGTGTGTGTGTGTGTGTGTGTGTGTGTGTGTGTGTGTGTGTACATGGGTAGCGAGAGCGAGTAATTGTCTATGTGCACGTTGGATCGGTCCGTCACGCTATGTCACCATCTCTGTTCAGCTGTGACAGCGCGGCGTCACAGTACGACCACATTCACAGAACGTCCAACATGACCGCCTACTTCAGCAAAAATGCAGATACAGCAGGTCAGTG
>JADBJO010000068.1:1102286-1179786 GCA_016801955.1 Conus betulinus
CATAACGTAATTGACGTATAATCGTCTTCTCTCGCCATTACCATGACATACGAACACAAACAACACCAACACTGTCACAGACTGACTGTGGATGTTTTGCCTGTGGGGATTAGGCGATCTAGTAAGCAAAGGGAGAGAATGCGAACAAGAATTTCACCGAGTATCGCCGAACTCAACAGAGAAAACACAAACCTGACAGCACAACTTCGCATATAATTGAAATCAATTAATCTTTTATCGCCTTGGCTTAAGGCTGTGTCATACCAATTGACATAGGCTAGAACACCAAGGCCACATCAAAATGTTGTTACGCTCTGCATAGTTATGGGGGGATTGTCTTCAGTCGTGACGAGCTCCTAGCATAACACCATCAGTCTCTAAAATCCCTCGAAGTCGGAGTGTGGCTGCCCATGTGGCGGGGTAATCAAAAACGGTCACACATGTAATGTTATCGTCCGTAGCGGAGGCACTTGTACCATAGCGTTCAAGTACTTCGGATGATCCCTGGAGTCTTTTAGCCAGGGTACGACAACAACAACAATAAACGCTTTTCAGATATAGTTACTCCTACACAACAAGCAGGAGAATGGCCAGAAGGAGGGTCTCCACCCGAGGAACTTAGCCACTCTAAATACACCAGAGAATGTTACAGTAACTTCTAATGCTGGGAGGGGTAGGGGCGGGGGTGCGCTAAAAAAAAAAAAAACAAATGTTTCCGCTGAAGCTATGCGACAACTATTGGGAGACCAACGCCGAACACATCAGAGTAGGGAAGCTCTCTAATTACACTCTTCGAATTGGAATACATTCAGTTTAGTTGACACACTTCTCCACCCCAAAACCGAGTGACTTCCACCATAAGTCGACAACAGCAACAAAGTCGTCGCTCTGATCGTAGAAGGAAAGAAAAAAAAAAAGGCGGGCGGGGGGGGGGGGGGGGGGGGGGGATTCAAAAGGAAAGAACACTGTTTATGACTCAATTTTTTCTATAATTCTGTAACAACCCTTCTCAAGAGGAGTCACGAAAGGACGAACTAATCTAAGAGGGAATCTTCCAAAGTAGTAGGACAGACCTTCACATTCGAATATAAACACCCAGGGCTCATGTGCGGCTCCCATCTGGTCAAAATGAGTTTCACAATAGAAAAAACAGAGAGGCTCATCGCTTCAAGTTTAGTCATTAGAAGCACACTGTCCCGGCCTAAGAATTCAGTAACCCTTTTTTCCCCATCAGTCCACCTAAAAAGTATCTTCCCGCAGGTCCTTTCCAAGGTTAGGTTCTTCAGCACAAAGTTCGATTTGCTCCCCAAGAGTACCCAACACACTCCTTGCTTCTCCCCATTCACCTCGCATACATGATACCCCGTAAAACACACGTCTGATTCTCTAGCAGCTCTAGGTCAGCTGGCTGAACAGGGGAAACAAAAGGAACTCCTCCCGCAGAGAAAAAAAAGGGACCAAGGCGCCACACCTAGCGCTGACGTCGACCGCGAAGAGCAGGACAAGAGGGCAGGACTGAAAAAGCACGAAGCACGACCCCGGGCCTAAATATCTTTTCATAATTATGATTCATGATATTTACTCTCCCCCCCCCCCCCCCCCCCCCCCCCCCCCTCGCTTTTTTTTTTTCGTTCAAAGATCGGAGGGGGGAGAGGGGTCAGGATCGGCTGACAAAAAAAAAAAATGTTATAAAAGGGACAATTTTTCTCGTAAGAAATGATTTGACAGTTTGGAAAAGAAAGGATCAAAGATACAAAATAATGTACAAAATCTTAATTTTACTAATATCAAAAGGCCCTTTTCCCCACACATCAGAAACTCGCTTGCATCCACCTGATAAGTAGGAAGTGAGTGATCGCAGATGAGTATGGATACTGGGGCCCCGAGCATTTCACACCAACTGTGTCAGGACGAAGAGTGGTCAATCAGGGGAGGGGGGGGGGGGGGGGGTCCAAGTGCCTCCCCCCCCCCCCCCCCCCCCCCACACCCCACACCACCCGCTCCTCCTTAAATGAATCGAAAGAAGTTACAGCCCGATCGGTACGACTTAACGTGACAAACTTAACGAACATAGAACAATAGGCCGAATAGGGCAGACAACCAATGCCTGACACTACCCCCCTCCTGAAGAAAGAAACCGACAGGTTTCTGCGTACGCACAGAAATACGTTTCATAATGTCATCCGATACATATACAGAAATAAATCAACTTGAAACACACACACACACACACACATTCACATGCACGCACGCGCGCGCGCACACACAGGCACACCTTCCGTATATCAGGGGCACATAGGGAATCATTTGCTCAGCTTCAGAGCGAGAAAGGACGTCAGCGAGTTGGTTAAGAGATCCAGACACAGGCTGTGCAGAGAAAAGTACCCCTGCAGTGACAATGCCCAACGGCTTAGGCGATCATGTTTTAAACTGCCCGACTGTAGGTACGAAAGTGGCCCAAGACCTGTTTGGAGGACAAAAGGACGTTCCCACGAGGACCTGGACAACTTCTCCACAGCGCAAACTATTGTAAGCACTCTATACGGTGCTGCAGTTTCTGTCACGTTCTATAAGTTTCCTGCTGAAATGAATAATGGCATGAGAAGAATTCTAAAAAACTGAGTTAACACTGCACCCGACAAAACTACTGCTGGCATCTGTTCTCACCCTAAATGACTGAGAAAGATTTGATAGCTTTAAAAAAGAAAAGTTGCTATAAGTTTCTAAACCAGTGAAATGCTGATCAATGACAATGAGGATGATTAAGGTGAAAATTCCTCGTCACAATCCTCTGTCCATATCATGGGTTTCCCGCATACTCCCTTGGTGAGATTAATAAAAGCGGATGAACTTACTGTATTAGCTCAACAAGCCCGCTAAAGAACGAACCTGCTTTGAGAAGCAGGCTTTGAAAAGAACTAATCTTTTTAACATTGTCTTTCTGTAGTTTGACCAGAGACGTGAAAGAAATTCCTCTACGTCTATGGTTTGACAATACACATGTCCCCCAAAACTCTGAAGCCTGCACACATCTTGGAAGAGAACGGGCTGTGAGTAAATCTTGCTCATTGAGTACGTTCCCAAAACGCCACGAACATGGACAAGATGTGTTATTCCAGCAAGCACTTGCAACAAGGACGTCGTCAAAGAAATTCAGACTTGAAAAAGGTATGGTCTAACTTTCTTGTCATTCTGGCGAAATGACACCTTTCTTTTATGATCCGTGACAATTATTGCCAAGGGACTATACAAGGCCTTTTATGGGTTTACCAAACCCACGGAAGTGGAGGAGGGTGGGAGAAGAGGGCGAAGGAGGGGTAGGGGAAGGAAATCTTTATCCTCTCCATTACTTTCGACATTGGAAACACAAGTTATCGTCAAACTTGGTTCAAAATCTCAGTCCGGACGATTTGTTTTCTTTTTCGTCATGATATATAGAAGAAGGAGGTCTACATCAGTTACTACTACTACGTCCTGCTGCTGCTGCTGCTGCTGCTGCTGTTGCTATTACTTTGTAATGAAATGTTGGAAAATTTAGTTGTGGGGAAAACAAGTGTATGTAAACAATTCCTCCGTCATTACATTGATGTCTTGACAAAAGAAAAAATGATAATGATTAATTTTTTTTTTAATGAAACACATTGCAGCTGGCCCTTTAATGTCAGTGACTCACAAAAACACACACCCACAATGATTAACGAGCAACTTTGTTGTATGACACTCTCTAAGTCTTAATCGTAAAATCACACACACACACACACACACACACACACACACACACACACACTTGTGTTTTAACGGAACAGAATCATGAGCAGATTTTTTTTAAATTTTCAATCCTTATTTTGTTCCCCTGACGACGAATAAACAAACAGCAATAATACAAGTAGTACATGTCGGAGTTCCTCAGTCCAGGACAGTCACTGAGGCCGGTAGGTTTGCGGTTAGGGACAGGGGAGTTACCACGTTTTTTAGTGCAGTGGTCGGTCAGCAACAAAGACTTGTCTATGAGCTCTTCTTCATACAGGGTAAATACGAATGTAATTGACACAATTTAGAGAGCAAGGCCAATTCAAATATGTTACAGTCCATTTATATCATTCTCATGCAAGGCACAGCATAATCATTGCTTTCTCTTTCGTTTTTCCTTATCAAAGAGAGGTAACTATAGTTAAATTGAGTGAGCAAATCCTTTGCTGGCAAACTTTTTTTTTTTTTTCTCAGGTTGCACACCAAAAATGAATGCGTCAAGCCCTTACTTAATGAGTCGAATATTATTAAAGTGCCGCAATTAGATTGTTTTGAGAATTTTATTGTGTCTGAAAGTTGATTTTCCTCGTTTTCTTTCATATGAGCATTAAGATACAAGCCAGATGGTTTCAAGCAGACCGATTAAAATGAAAGGACTGAGTCTGTTCGGGAGAAACCAGCTGGCGCAAAGGTAGGGTCACTGGTATGTACAAACGCCTAAAAGGTGACGGCAACTAGGCGGAAGGTCATGCAATTGAAGATCTTATGCGATGTCATGGGTGGAAAATCCTCAAAAAAAGGAAATGATTGGTGGGTATTGTTCTTTTGATCAATTGTCAATTTAACATCAAATGCTGGCTCAAATGCACGGTAAGTCTCAAAACGCTTACATGGATTATGTAGTGATTCAGTGCAAAATCCTAATTGTGGCGTGTGGCCACAGAGTTCAAAATCAGGTTCAGTTCGCACGAAACTTTCATGTGAACACCGCGCGAACATGCTAGGGTTAGTATTGGCAGCCTCTATCGGCAGTGTCGCTCTCCTGTTATGGGTAATTATGCCCGACCCTACACCCAGATGTGGAGTGTATGTTCAGCCGAACAAATGGTACCTATTCAAATATCCTTTCTTTCGCTTTCTCCTGTGGCTTCGCCGACGAAAAAATCGCTCCATGAAGCAGACGACAGGCAAAGGTGCCGGTTATGGCGTCCGCTCACGCAGCAGCCCAGCTGAGATGGATAAAGTGCAGCCACTACCGAAAGACCACCCCCTTGTGAGTTTTTATTTATTTATTTATTTATTTTTAGCTTCCTTGTTTTATTTTGTTTATTGATTTCGTTTCCACTTTGTACTGTGAGAGAGAACCCGTAGCCATTTCGTTTTTAGTATTATACTAAGGCGAGAAGCACCTTGAAGAATATATGATTGAAGGGGAGGGGACGAAATTTGACATGCATTTGAGTTGCTTTCTTGTAAGATGGTTACATGCGCGCGCGCGCATACACACACACACACACACACACACACACACGCATGCACACACACGCGGGCATGCACACGCACATATACATGCACACACACACACATGCACGCACGCACGCACACACGCACATACACACACATGCACGCTCGCGCGCACACACACACACACACACACACACACACACATACACATACACACACGCACACACACACACACGCACACACACACACACACACACACACAGATTGCAGATGAAAACTGACAGACCAGTTGGAACAGGCTATTCAGCAACATTCGTTAAAGGCCACATTACAGGTAATTTTTGAAAACGGTCAAAGAAGTTGAACGACACATTGTCACTAGTCTCAAATGATGTCATTGTCTACACATTCGTTCATTTGACTGTCAGTGAGTGTACTCACAGTGTCCAGAACTCTCTCTGTTTTTATTGACGCATAGTTATTCAATTCAGTTCCGTTAAAATTGTCTCAGTGCTTTGGAAAAAGCATCATTCTTTCTGCCTGATTCCTCGTTCAGTTTGAAAGCACAATGCTTTATTCAGTTTGACAGTGTCATCAGTTTTGTGAAACGGGGGTTTTTTTTTTTTTTTTTTTTTTTTTTTTTTTTTTTTTTTTTTTCCCACAAAGAAATTGCAAAATGAGGGTGACATGATAGATAACTTTTTTCCCCCTGTTAAAACAATTACAATGGTGTCTCTCTGAGTGCTTCATGTCTTCATGTCTTCACAGGCACTTACTTCAGCTTGAGATTGTCTGTCAGTGTGAAAGTGCCCAACATTTCTTTTATGGTGCTGCGAAGATTTAAAGGTGTAGGCCATGGAGATGAGATCAAGAGCGTCTATTCTTGACTTGTACATCATATGCAGCATTATCAGGTTGTTCAGATGCTCCTCTGTACTCTGTGTTCATAATTCTGTCTCACGGCACTAAGTGTCTGTTCACTTACTGTGTTTGTAGCTGGCATGACAAGATGAACTTCAAGAGAGACACAGCTGGTTGTGACAGTGACAGCTTCAACTTGGATTTCAGGAAGATGACTGAGTAGGTTCCTTATCACATTAAAAGCACATCTTTGCAGTTGTGTGCTCAGAACAACAGATATCAGACTTGTAAAAAGTGACCTCATCATTTACTACTTCATCAGCTTCCTATCTTTTCATGCTGTGCAACAGGAGCTGTACACACAGGTTTACTGTTCTGCTAGAAATAGGTCAAAGGAAAGATCAGGTTTTTTTTTTTTTTTTTTAATCCAATGCCTCAAAGTAGATAGCTCCGTTGTGGTCCTGATATTTAGGTGTTCAAATTTCACATTTTTCTCCCTCATTCTTCCTGCTTGGTCTTTCCTCCTTTCTTTGTCAGATTACTCACTCTCCCCCTTCCTCAGGAATAGCCCCCTTGGTGCAACATCTATATATACTCAAATAGTCAAATTAGGACCCAGCTGATGTGTGATTGTGCATATCACACAAAATCAAGTCTGACATGGCTGGTTACAGTAACATTGCACACTTCCAAGTATTAACATATTATGGTTCTCTCAGTGCTTGCCTGCAGCTCTCATAGCATTCACCTTGTTGATTGGTGGGTTTCAGATTTAAGGTTGTTACGCACTTGAGGTAATACAGCAGACACAGATATAACTAACCCAGATGAGTATTGGGTAAGAATGTAACTAACACTTCAAATGTTATGCTGCTGCTCAGGCATGGAGTCTACCACTGTCCCCACAAAAAAAAAAAAAAAAAGAAGAAGAGAGTATTTGAATAGATGATGTTTGGAAACAAATGTGACAGGGGGACAAACAGCCTTTAAGCACCGCATTCACCGCATGACCCAAGTGAACACTGCTAAGGTTTTATGGGATATTTTTATTATTGCCTCACTCTCAGTGAGGTTACCAAATCTTATTTAATGTGATAAGAATGTTAAGAACCATACATCACTGTTTTTGGTTCTGTCACCATTTTTTTTCTTTTCTCTCTATGAATAATCAAATTCAAAATGAGTTCTCTACATCAAGGCGTAGGATCTGAAAAGACCAAAATGGCTGGTCAGCCACAAGGTCGGGAAATGCACTCAGCATGCACGTGAGCAATGTTCCCATGCATTAGAGATAAGGAACAGCCCTCAGTTGTTCGATGAAGCGGTTTGGTGGCAGGGTCGTCACTGAGCTCTGAGCCACTCGGTGTACAAAGTAGGAAAGATCTGAGACATAGCTAATTGGTTTGTATTGCACTTGGCTTTTGAGGTGCATAAGGCTGTAAGAAATAACTCTTGTTTTTATACCTGGGTCATCCAGTCAATATTGTTCAATGTTGTTCACTCACTTTCCATACTTCGTTCATTCTTTCCATTTCTTATGGCGAGTGCATGCTAAGTGTAACGTGTCATCCATATCATCGGCCAAACTGGCCTTTTCTTTCAAAAGTTGGTGATAGGATTTTATGTGTGTGCAAGATGGTTCACTCATGGAACCTCGGTTTATAGTCTCATTCGAAGTACTGAATAGGAAATGGAGTCAGAACCAATGTTAACTTTTAGGGAAAAATCCTCGTGTACCAAAATGGCCCGGTGGAGATTCGAACCCGCAATCCCAAGATCACCAAGATTACGAGTCCGGCGCTCTACCTCTGAGCTTTTCTGGCACTGATGTTTCAAAGAGGAGTTCTTGCAGAAGAATAGTAAAAGGTATGGGTTCTATTCCCAATCTTGGTTGCAGGAGAGAGGAGATGGACGAGGGGTGAGGAAAAGTTGAAAGGGAACCCACTAAAGGAATGGAGAATCGGGAAGACGATGGGAAGGGTCCAGTGGTTTGCTGGAACTTCTGACTGGTGAAGGACATCATGCCATACCTCTTTGGTTTTATGATCATAAGTCTAGCAAATAAGACAATTGTAAGTTTAAGTTACAATCCTGACAGTAAATCATGTAACAACAATATTACATCACAAACGCAGAGATCGCAAATGAACAACTGACACATTTCGTCTTGTTTAATATCACAATGTTTTCTGAAAAGATATAAAATGAAAACAAAACTGCTCTTACTACTGTTGTTACTACAGGTACTACACACACACACACACACACACACACACACACACACACACACACACACACACACACACACAGGTGCACCTTTGATCCTGCCACGCTGATAACTGTTATCGATCCATATCCAGACCTTGAGTTTGACGAGTTATCACATCGCTGATTTGTCACTTCACCAGGTTGTTCCGGGTGTTGAACTAGGTTTAATACGCTTTTGTCATAAAGACCTATGCATAGCTCTACATGATTCTGTACATTGGCAATGGTGTATGTGAGTGGGAGATATCTTTGCTGACTTCTCAGATACTGCATAAAAGTTTATTAACTAATTTAGATTAGGCTGTTTTTTAAAACAAAATGTTCAGAAATAGAAAAATTTTGGTATATGTTGTGTGTGTGTGTGTGTGTGTGTGTGTGTGTGTGTGTGTGTGTGTGCGCGCGTGTGTGTGTGTGTGTGTGTGTGTGTGTGTGTGTGTGTGTGTGTGTGTGTGTGTGTGACTGAGTTGTTATGGTTAAAACATAATTACCTCTGTCATAGGAGAGTTAGGTTTTCACCCATGCCTGATGGCGTGTCTGCCTGCTCCCAAGATTATATACAAACTACCAAACAGATTTTAAGAACAATTGTTGAATGACAGACGGAATCTGGCCAGTGGACAAACCTGTCAAATGTTGATACAGCTCCTTCGTGCAGAAGTGCATTGGCATGTCAATCCAAGATCCCGCAAGAGTAGGCAAAAACTACAGAGCTGATGTAACTAAACATGGAATGATGAACTGTAGGCCAAGGACAAATCGTCTGATGGTGCAGCTCCCAATCATAGGAGGGATCCCAAATCTGTTCCAGCTTAACAGAGATCTGTGTTCTGTATATCATATTTTTGAGGGTAACTTTATGATCCATAAAGAGAAATGGAGAGATACTTGGTCAAAAAAAGATGTAAATTTATCATTAAGCTGATGTCATGGAATAGTTGATATACTTGATCATAGTACTCAATTTGGGAGCTGCGGTAAGAAAATAGACTGATGTTTACTTGTGCTGCATAAAGGCCTACCTGTGGGACTGGCAATACTTCATTGGAAACAGGCCTGCACATTGTGTAACTGCGGTATCAGATATATTTCAAGAAGAAGATTGACATAGAGTTAATGAATTCCTTAAAAAGAACAAAAAATGCCTACCTGATTGAACCCAGTAATAATGTGGACAAACTGGGACGTCACTTGTGGAGGCTGTCTGAATTCTTCTGATGTGAACAAAATTAATAAGATTTAATTAAGCTAAGTCATATGAATGCAATCTGTTGTGTCACCAAGTGTATTACTGTCACAGAGGGTTAGATCAGTAGCATTTGCCATTTGTCAGGGATTGTTGAGAAAGGGTGTTAATGAAAGAAAGAGAACAAACAATGATGTTACGTGTGCATTACTTAGGAGAGTTTTTCCCTGTTCCACAGGGAGGGTTGCAGATGACTTCAATGGAAAAAAGTGTTTTAGCGGAAATCTCGTTTGACTCAGACAAAAGGTTTCTGGTACTGATTAGAGTAATAATAATCACTGCAAGGCCAGTGGAGAGATAATATTGGGTAGATTGATCTGACTTGCACTGAGCAGCCAAGTTGTTTCGACTATACTACTGATGTGTCCAGGAGAAATTAAGCAATGCAAAGATTTGGCTGATTACTTTCTTTATCCTTAATTATAGATAGAAATGCCCACTTTGCTTGATAACTTTTTTTATCCTTAATTATAGATGAAAATGCCCACTTTGATAGATCGTTAAAGTTTGATTAGAAATGATTCAAGCGTTTATTTTCACTATTTGTCAAAAACACTTGATATATCCCATGGAGTTGACAAATTATTGCTAATCTCAAGAGTAGACCTTTAGGTAGCTAGTTACATTATTGCATTGTGATTGGGAACACACTGCTTTTTACCGCATAAAGCTCGTCATTTCATTATATGATTGCTAATGCCACAGGTGGTGGATGCTGTCTATTTCAATGGTGGCATTTCATTATAATTTATATGATTGCTAATGCCACAGGCGGTGGATGCTGTCTATTTCAATGGTGGTGATGCTGAGGGAAACTACTTTGTGGCTGCCACTGCACGTCGCCATGACAACTTGGTCCAGACCATACTGCTGTTCAGGGTGAGTGAAGCCCAGAATCCCATGGTGTAGAAATCAAACTGTCAGGGAGTGCTGTTAGTAGTACCCAAGTGCCCTTTGTAAAAGTCTACGAAACTGACATTGTACATCAGCTTTCAGTGGTAGGACAAAACTTCGAAAAGGGGACACAGTTGTGTTTGTTACTTTTTTTTTGCTGGTGACAGAAAAACTATTTTTTGTTGCCATGGATACTAGTAATGAAGCAGGAGAGTATTTTGACATTTTTTTGTTCAGTTGCATTGCTTGTGAAATGAGGATCCCCAGAATTCATGAATATTAAGTGAGTGTGAGGTTTAAGTACTGCAAAGCATTATGAACATTTTATGGTTGTCTCTGTTGTTACAAATAGTAACACATATAAGTTCAGTACTGATTTCTAACAGGCACAGGTCTACATGCATTTTGGCAAGTATCAATTTTGAGCTGTTACTTTAGCAAAGGCATTGTTTCGATTGTCAAATCACGATCAGATAAAATTCTAAATCTTACGAAATGATGTAATTTCTCATGTAAAATCTCTCTCTCTCTCTCTCTCTCTCTCTCTCTCTCTCTCGACCCCATCCCACCCCGTACCCACACAAGCACACAAATGTATGCACACACAACATGCACATGTACACACACACACTATTTATATTGATTTGCATGCTCACTAGCGTTCACACACAATATTCCATGCATGCACACGATGTCACACAACACCTACATAACCGACACACACACACACACACACACACACACACACACACACACACACACACATGCCAGTAACTTTTAAGCAAGCAAAACACATGGTCCAATGCGAAAATGTTGTTAGGAAAAAAAAAATTGATGGCAAACTACTCCTTTTGCTGTGAGAATACTCATTTGGCTGGGAAACTACTCATTCAGAGTTTGGGAGGTAGGCAGATGTGGGCAAACCCACCAGAAGAGACACTGCACTGCTGAATCATGTCTGTGGTGTTCAGTGTTGTCTGTTCTGATCCAATATATGCAGGTCACCAGTTGTAGGGCCCATACTGACAGTAGTCATTGTTTAGTCATGGACCCAGCATGAGTGAACACCCCCTTCAAGAGAGTACCACCATGTCTGTTCAGTGACAGTTCCCACGAACTGGCTGATACCAGCAACCTCAAAAGGAACTCACTACAGGCACAGACATGAAGACAAAATCAAAACTGAGGTCATCCTGAGAGCAGGACATGAAGGGCCACAGACTTTTTGCTATGCTGGTTGAAATGAGGATGATGAAAATGGTGCTGTGAAGTTCCATTGTGGCCTGAGACTGCTTACTTTGATAATATATCCAGTGTCTTCCAGGCCTGAGAGATACAGGCACCTGAAGTTGGTCAGGCAATTTGAGCAACACTCTCAGTTCTAAGCACCTCATTTTGGCAAGGATCAAACTCAGCTGTGTAGTTCCAGTCATTCCAGAGGAGCTCATCATAGTGAACTCAGCTGTGTTGTTCCAGCCCTCCCAGAGCTCATCAAAGTGAACTCAGCTGTAAATCTCTCCAGTCATTCCAGAGGAGCTCATCATAGTGAACTCAGCTGTGTTCTTCCAGCCCTCCCAGAGCTCATCATAGTGAACTCAGCTGTGTTGTTCCAGCCCTCCCAGAGGAGCTCATCATAGTGAACACTATTTTATGTGATTTGCATGCTCCCGTCCACACACTCATTCCATGCATACGATGTCACTCAGCTGTGTGTGGTTCCAGTCACACATTCCAGAGGAGCTCATCATAGTGAACTCAGCACACACACCACACCCTCCCAGACACTCATCATAGTGAACTCAGCTGTGTTGTTCCAACCCACAGGGGCTCATCATAGTGCGAACTCATGTGTGTTGGAAAAACCCTCCCAAATTGATGTGCAAACTACATCCTTTTGCTGTAGAACTCAGCTGTGGCCTGGAAACTACCCTCCCAGAGGGGCTCATCATAGTGTAAACACCAGCTGTGTTGTTCCAACCCTCCCTGAGCTCATGTCATAGTGAACTCAGCTGTGTTGTTCCAGCCCTCCCAGAGGGGCTCATCATAGTGAACTCCCATGTGTACTCCCAGTGTGTACCTCCCAGAGGAGCTCATCTTAGTGAACTCAGCTGTGTTGTTCCAACCCTCCCAGAGGGGCTCATCAAGAACTCAGCTGTGTTGTTCCAGCCCTCCCAGAGGGGCTCATCATAGTGAACTCAGCTGTGTTGTTCCAGCCCTCCCAAGGGGCTCATCATAGTGAACTCAACTGTGTTGATTCCAGCCCTCCAAGAGGGGCTCATCATAGTGAACTCAGCTGTGAAGACAAAACCCTCCCAGAGGGTCATCATAGTGAACTCAGCTGTGTTGTTCCAGCCCTCCCAGAGGGGCTCATCATAGTGAAACTCAGCTGTGTTGTTCCAGCCCTCCCAAAGGGGCTGCTTTCATAGTGAATATCAGCTGTGTGTTCCAGCCCTGAGAGAGGGGCTCATCATAGTGAACTCAGCTGTGTTGTTCCAGCCCTCCCAGAGGGGCTCATCATAGTGAACTCAGCTGTGTTGTTCCAGCCCTTCCAGAGGGGCTCATCATAGTGAAACTCAGCTGTGTTGTTCCAGCCCTCCAGAGGGGCTCATCATAGTGAACTCAGCTGTGTTGTTCCAGCCCTCCCAGAGGGGCTCATCATAGTGAACTCAGCTGTGTTGTTCCAGCCCTCCCAGAGGGGCTCATCATAGTGAACTCAGCTGTGTGGTTCCAGTCATTCCAGAGGAGCTCATCATAGTGAACTCAGCTGTGTGGTTCCACCCTCCCAGAGGAGCTCATCATAGTGAACTCAGCTGTGTGGTTCCAGTCATTCCAGCCCTCCAGAGGGACTCATCATAGTGAACTCAGCTGTGTTGTTCCACCCCCTCCAGAGGGACTCATCATGTGAACTCAGCTGTGAGTGGAAGCTGATCATGGCTCAGAAAATCTCCACAAATATAAATGGCTCTGATAAGAATCAAACCCATAACCTCCCAGCCAGGAGTTAAAAAAAGTCTGTATTTACTGAAAATAGTTTTTAAAGTCATACATAGTTTGTGCTGAATGTGTTGTTTGCTTTGTTTGCTACTTTTGTTTATTTATTTTTTTCTGTAATGTAGAAAATGAATTGAGGATTGTCGTTTGTGTCAATCTGATGTTGGCAAGATGAAGTGTAATGAAACTGTATTAACGGCAAAAGCTGATGAATTCAGTTTGCAGACCTTGGGATCATGGAGATGCCCAACATGCCAGACACCAATCTGTATACAAAGGAAACCAATGACGCCTTTGCTGTGGCTGGTCTGCGTTTAGAGCCAGTAGAGCCCATGAAGAAATGGAAGCTGACCTACCAGGGCAAAATGAGGTGCGTGTGTGATCGGCATTCACTGATTCAGGGGTGCAATAGTTTGTCTAGAGTAGGAGGGGGGATGGAGAGGTAATTTTGTGAAGGCATGTAAGTTTGATGTTGATTCACTCTTTCATCCCTACAACCTGGTTTTTCTGGGTTGGCAGAAATCCTACCTTTCCTTCCTGCAGCCTGGAAAAATAGTTCTCGCGGTAAGCACTTTGAACTTGTGCGAGTCGCGTCATCGGTACACGTCATGCCGGGTCGCTTGCGCGGCAGTGTTTATGAATGGAATGGAATGCCAGACGGCCTGTACAGCATGGGAAAGTGCTTGCCGCTCTATTCTGGCCGGGTCTGCTACTGCATACATAGCAGTTCCCACTTTACACATCTTTTTTTTTCTCTCTAAATCCAGGAATGAAGGGAATACTGGTATTATAAGAATCTAGGAACAAGAGGAAGTAATGGTTCATAGAAAAGTAGGAACGAAAGAGTTAACAAAAAACAGTAGAGGAGGATTTTTGGGTGGTGGGGGTGGTGTTTCTCCAGTAGACAACACTTTTATTGTGTGTCGATTTTGACTACACATGGCTTACAATATGGGTCTCTCACGATCCATGTATTTCACAGGAACTTTTTCTTTAAAACTTACAAGTCATGGAAAACCTATGTCATCAGCATATGGGGAACATGGTAATCTGTGGTAAATGTATGGATCCTGAAATACCCACATTTCCAGCAGTGTGTGAACAAAAGCAGTAGAGCATGGGTTGGTCCTGTACAACATGTCATGGAAAGCATGCAATTCAGGTTGGATAAGTAATTAATTCTTTTTACTTTCTCACCCAGAAAAAAGATTGGATGAAAAAGAATTACGGTATTGGGATATTTTGTTTAATATTTGAAGAGAGATGATTTAATTGTGTCTGGGTCATTTAACCCAGGAAGCACTGCAGTTTGGTGTTTAGGGGGAAGGCATGAGTCCCATCAATTTGTTCACCTGCTGCCTGCGCTTACCTGAATACAGGGTCGTATGCTCCTTGTAACTTCTTGAATTCTGAGAGCCAGTTTCAAGTCCTTGCAAACCCATGAAAATCGTTAACGTGTGGTTCTGTTGACCAAACCACCTTGAAAACCTTTAGAAATCAAGCCATTGGCTCCAAAAATTTTTTATGTGGAATGAAAAAAAGGCAGTTTGATTTTTTTGCATTCAGGTTGGTGTGATAGATTATTTAAAAACAACTTTTTACATAGTTGTGTGATCCCACATTGTAGTCCACTATTTAGCCAAAGGAGGTAATTTGTGTAACTTCCGCAATTATTAAATTGTATGCATGTGTGAAGGTCTTGCACTTCCAGCTTGTTCAGTTGTGTGTGATTGCAGGTTTTTGAAGGAAGTTGGGGGGGGGGGGGGGGGGGGGGGGGGGGGGGGGGTTGTGGAGAATGTGCTTTCAACTGTGTATGGTTGGATAAACCCGAGTATTCTGACTGGGCAAAAGAAGACAAAGCGAACAACATGCCTGCTACTGCATAGTCTGAAAAAAACAAAGTTTCGATGGGCAAGCAATGGGCGAGAGTGCCTTGGTTGGCAACAGCAAAGTAAGAAACAGGGTTTCCACAGGTTTGGAATAGTTGGGAAGGTTTAGGGGAAAATGGAGGGTCCTTTTCCCAGTTGTGAAAGTTTGGAAAAACCAAACAACAAAGGCACAAACAAAAAAAAAATGGCATTTGGTGTCTGTGGGTTGGGAAGGTTCGGGAAAATTGAACATCATCTTCAAAAAACTCAACAAGCATCTTCAAAACCAAAGACATAGAATAGAAAACCAAAACAAAGGCACAAACAAATTCTGATTGTCCCAAAAATTTGCCACACATTGCGAGACGGTGAGTTCTTCATTTCTTTAATTCAAGCTAGTGTATAGAAAATGAAAATTTACCTGCCGCTACCATATGTATATGAGATGTAAAATGGTTGGGAAAAAAACCGGTGCTGGGGTTTGGAAAGGTTGGGAATTTTGTTTTTCCAAGTTTCCCCGAAGTTGGAGTATGGCTGCCTCAATGGCGGGATAAAAAAAAACGGTCATACACACAAACTCCACACCCTATACAGGGAGCGTCTGCAGGTGTATTAGCCTGCATACACAGAAGAAGAAGTTTCTCCAAATCTGTATGTACCCCTGAAAAAGCACATGGCTGTACTGGCGTTGAGCAAATCTTCGGCAGCGATACCTATCTAGCACTTTCTTACAAACAATACGACAGCAGCAGCATCGAATGCAAATGTTGTTGTGTCACCATTAAATCATGATCCAGATGTGTCCGTGTGCGAATCTTGTACCAGTTCTTCAACCACAATGGACTCGTTTTGTTTTAAGACAGATGTGCTAAAATTATGAAATTCTCTGGACACTGCACACTGTCAGCTCGCACAAAGCTTCAACTCTTCTGAACAAAATTCTCAGCTTTTTCAAACAGTGTTTCCAGATGGTCAAATCGCCAAAGGATTTCAGTGTGATGAGGGAAAATCACAGTATTTGGTGACATTTGGTATTGCACTTCACTTTCAGTCATTGTTGAAAAAAAAAGTACACAAGAAGAACCAAACTATGTGGTAGTGAGCAGTTTGCTGTGAGTGTGAGCAGTGACTTTCCAGACTTTTAGCAGTTCTTTTGTATAAAATGACTTTCCAGTCAGTACTAACAGTATTTCTGCTTTCTGCTGTGTGAAGTAACTCCTGATCAAGTCGACCTAGAGCAGAAAACTGTTGTAGCCTTGATTTAAAAAAAATCATCCTGAAAACTCATGAATTTTGTTCTTGGGAGTCTAAGAACCCTGGGTATACACCTTCATGTTACAACAGTGTGCTGTCTTGGCGTCGGCTAGCACCCAGAACTTGATGCCAAATTTCAGGGGTTTGTCCTTCATGAACTGCGTGAACAACACTATGGCTTCATCCACAGTCAGTCATGTTTTGATACAAACAAACTCATCCCCAAAACTGTCCCTGATTGTATCAAGAACGTACCTAAGTTTGTGGAGTTTGTCACTTTGAGCAACAGGTGTGTTTGGATTGGTGAAATACAGATGTCACCAAATCTGTAGAAAAAAAAGCTGTCATGACTCATCATACTGCCAAACTGAGTTCAGAAAAAAACATTGTTTTGTGTGTGTGCTCCAGCAGTGTGTGTCTCTGTCAAGTGGCAAAACATCCTTTGTCATCGGAAGTCCATAAAAAGCTTTGATTTCCTCCACTGTGACAGGTTTCCATTCACCTTCATTTTTCACCTGCTCTTCAGTGTTTTCCTTGTTGGCAATATGGTTGGCAAAGTTAACTACAGAACTGAACAAATTGATCCAAACAGAAAAAGCTGAAAGTAATCCACCGCTGTCATTGTTGTCCAGCACACGCACAGGTCCCCATCATCAATTGAATGTCGTCCTGGTGGTTGGATCAGGTGGAATATATATAGTTCCACTGATTCATTCGAATCTTGGCCGAGTGTAAAACAATGGCAGGTTTTCATCATCAGCTCCTCTTCACTGTTGCAAACCTCTGCCTGTGTTTCTATAGCAGCTGCTAGTTGTGCTCTCTCCTCTTCGTTCAATTCTAGTAAATCTAAATCGTCAGCAGGTAGGGTAAAAAAATCATCATCAGAAAAATGGTCAGAATCGGCATATTCTCCCACTTTCCATTTCCCATGTAGGAATGTTCACTGAACTGCTACGTATGCAGTAGTAAACTGGCAATGATAGAGCAGTGACCAGTTTCCCTGTTTGTGACAGGTGTCTGCCATCCATTTCATTCAGTAGTAAACAGTGCCTGGAAAAGAACATGATCAGAGAAATGATGTGCACTGATGACACGATTCACATGAGGTTCAAAGCGCCTACTGAAAGAACCAGCTGCACTGGAAGGACAGGAGGGATTTTGTGCTGCCTGGTTTATCACTTGGCTGTAGGAAGGGCAGGAGGGATTTTGTACTGCCTGGTTTATCGCTTGGCTGTAGGAAGGACAGGAGGGATTTTGTGCTGCCTGGTTTACCACTTGGCTGTAGGAAGGACAGGAGGGATTTTTTGTGCTGCCTGGTTTATCACTTGGCTGTAGGAAGGACAGGAGGGATTTTGTGCTGCCAGGTTTATCACTTGGCTGTAGGAAGGACAGGAGGGATTTTGTACTGCCTGGTTTACCACTTGGCTGTAGGAAAGGACAGGAGGGATTTTGTACTGCCTGGTTTATCACTTGGCTGTAGGAAGGACAGGAGGGATTTTGTACTGCCTGGTTTATCACTTGGCTGTAGGAAGGACAGGAAGGATTTTGTACTGCCTGGTTTATCACTTGGCTGTAGGAAGGATAGGAGGGATTTTGTACTGCCTGGTTTACCACTTGGCTGTAGGAAGGACAGGAGGGATTTTGTACTGCCCAGTTTTCCAGGCTGCAGGAATGAAGGGTAAGATTTTTCTGTAACTGGAAAGCGGGGCCATAGGAATGAAAGATATGTGTGTATATATATATATATATATATATATATATATATATATATATATATGTATGTATGCATGTATACACATTTGTCAAATTCTGAAAAACATATAATTGAAAAGGTTTGCTTGCTCGAGTCATGTGTATTATTATTTTTATGAAGATTCACCTCTTGATATACCTGTTGTGTTGCTTAGATATAAATTAGTGGCAGACACAATCAGTTTTGAATATGAGTAAAACAGTCCTTCCATTGAGGAAAATGTATGTAGGATTAGCAGAAAGAAGGAAGAAATCATTTGGCTGTTCTGGTATTCTAGTCATTCTGGCATTTTGTCAGACTAAATTTTTTGTTATTCAGACTTTGCGATGTAGGAGCTATTATGAACACAGCTATTGGTATTTGCTGTTCATGTCACAAAGGTCTGGAGTGGCTGTGCCTGTTTTGCCTTGCAAAATCCTTTATATGTAGCTTCTTAACTACACGTAATTCTTTTATTGGATAAATGAATGCTGTGTGGAATGTATATGATTTTTGTTTTTCTAGATATATACAGTCCAAGCTGTTTTCATCAAAGCAGTTACAAATTGGTTCCATCTAATGGCTTTTGCTGCAGGTGTCCACCACAAAGATGGCTTTACTTATGGCAGGTGGTTTTTAGGCACATCAGGCTTTAGTACAACTGGCTTTGACAGTCAGATTCAGATAGCTCCTTGTTGGAAAATTAACACTGAGTCAAGTTGATCATGTGGACGTATGTTGGTTCAGGCTGCGGCGGAAGGAGAAGAAGGAGAAGGAGGTCAAGTTCAGTCTTGACTGGGACAGCTTCACCCGCCACTTCGACTTTGACACTGACATGCACCCAGCGACCATGGCCAATGGCATTGCACAGGAGAAATGGTCCCGGGACTACTTTGACAATTTGCAGAGGTGAATGGCATCAGAAAGGAAAAAAATCATTGACTGCTATCCATTTTGTGTCTGAAAACAGCAGGGTTACTGTGAGTAACAATGGAGCTGCAAGTCTTTGGAAAATTGCCTGTGTCAGTGTCAGTTCCAGAAAGAAGTGAGGAGAAATAGTAAGTCAGTTTAAACCTGTTCCTGAGAGACAATAGAAAAAAATTTCATTTCAAACAGTCATGTTTACTGTCATGATGACCAGATGTTTATGTTTGATTATGCAGCATATATAACACCTGTAATCCTGCAGTATTTGTATCACCAAGGGCACATCAACAACATCCAACAGCCATCAGCCATTAGTAAAAAAAAAAAGAAAAGGAAATAAGAAGATGGATCGAAAAAAAAACAAACTAGCTAACAATCCAGTGAGTGTTTTTATGTTCATTTAAAAGGGTAATAATTTCTTTGGATCAAAAAATGAACAAACACGCGAAACAATCAAATAGGAATTTTTATATTCATTTGAAAAAAAGTAATTATTTGTTTGTCTTTGGTTTCACGCGTGCAGAGTTCACCAGACTCACTACGAGCAGTTTGGTGTCATCAGCGGCAGGGTGGAGATTGAAGGCCATGGCACTAGAGAAGTGAGCATGAGAGGAGTTCGAGATCACTCCTATGGTCAGTGACATCCTTTCTTTTTACTTCATTGTCCGTGGGTGGGTGTGCAGGGGGAGGCTGCTCCGATGTTAAACATCAATTATCATAAGACTCGGAGGGGACTTTGTAGGAAACCTCCAGCATGTGTAGGATCAGAACAGGCAGCATTGAATGTCCACAAAGTGATTTGGCAGTGCGCTTTGTGTCCTGGTGGATTGCCAGATCAAAGTATGATATTGACTGTTCCTTGTGGAGTGCTGGTATTAAGGTGGCCATAGAATTAACCTGTATGTGGCTGTGTATGGGGCGTTGGGAAGGGCGGGGTGGGAGCGATGCCGCCGGGAGGGCAGGGGAACACATGGTTACCAGGCAATCTTGCAAAGCTAAAAAGGTCATGAATGTCCCTTGCCCCGTGCCGTCTCTCCCCACCAAACACACACACATACAGAGAAGTGCTCTTCCTATTCTTATGAAGTGCTTCCGTCCAGAATAAAAACCAGAGCATCTGTTCACCTGTATTTGACCTTTGACTACAATTTATTGTTTCATGGTAGCCCTCTCTGTGGATTCTGGAAGAGATTTCTATCCAGGAGCCACATAATCTGACTCGCCTGTCAGTGAAATCAAACATCCAGGGATCGAAACATGATTTAAATGATGTTCACTCGGCTATGTGAAATAAAAATCAAAAGAATTTTCAGTTTTCCTCTAGTATTGTGTCGTCAGTGTCAGAAAGTTTTACTACAATAGTAAGTAGCACATAAGTTGCGATGGAGCATAAAAAGATGGTTGGAATGAAGTACCAGTGCATAATTTATGTATACTTTTTTATTGTTACTTTCAGTCATACAAACAAAAGAAGAATAGGTTTTTGTAAATTTTTTAATGGGAGTTCAGTTTATAAGCAGGTCTTACAAGCGTCACCATTGAAAATGGTGTTAGACATGACACATATGTCTGGTTCATATAGGCACAGTGTGTTGTTGCAAAATCCTCAGCTGTCAGATGAGTCTGTTCATAAACTGTGCGTGCATTTATTGCAGTTTTAGAAGCGTGTGGATTGTGTGCTTTCATCCATAATATTTTAGTTGTAGGAAGGACAGACAAAAGTTTGGTAACACTCACTGGCTGTTTCTTTTGATGTTAATGTTTTACAGTTCATTTTCTCATTCTCTCTATTGTTCTTTTATCTCACAGTTCTGTGAGCTGGATTTTTGCCATTTCCAAAAGAGGCTTTCAGTGTGCGAAGTAGTAGTGATGTGAACTGACACAGATGATTTGCAGGCAACATCAGGGACTGGAAGGCCTTGCACCGCTATGCACTACAGTACATCAGTCTGGAGGATGGGTCAGCCCTCTGTGTGGGTGCCATCTCCATGCCCTCCACAATATCAAGGTACATATGTACCCAGTCCTACAGTATCATCCATACCCACTCATTCTGCAGTGTCAGAGTGCTAGTTCTGCCTTCCACAATATCAAGGTACATATGTACCCAGTCCTACAGTATTATCGTATCCACTCATTACAGTATTATCGTATCCACTCATTCTGCAGTGTCAGTACTGGTTCTGCCTTCCACAATATCAAGGTACATGTGTATCCAGTTCTACAGTGTCATCCATACTCACTCATTCTGCAGAGTCAGAGTGCTAGTTCTGCCTTCCACAATATCAAGGTACATATGTACCCAATCCTACAGTATTATTGTATCCACTCATCCTACAGTGTCGACACTGGTTCTGCCTTCCACAATATCAAGGTACATATGTACCCAGTCCTACAGTACCATCTGTACCCCCTTCCAGAGGTTGCAACCTTGCTGTGGTCGGAGGGCTTCCGTGGTCCCATGATCCCTTAGGCTTTGCAGATGGGGGCAACAGTACTCAACTAGTTAGTTGGTTCAACCATCGGCAAGATAGGTAACTCCGTAATTTGAACATGGTTACTCAATTAAAAAAATAATTTAAAAGAGAGGAAAGGAAAGAATGAAATGAAAATATTTTTAAAATTCCTACGAATATATATGTTGCTATATCGTAAGTTTGAAGAATGTCACATGAGCCATTTACTCGGGGGGGGGGGGAAAAAAAAAAAAAATCTTCTTCTTCAGAACTTTCTTCCGAATCGTTGCTCATCATACCTGAACCTCATCCCAGTCGAAATCTAGGTCACTCTAAGCTTCATCACCCAGCACTTTCACTTAGTCTTATGCCGTAAATTCTACAAATCACAGTATCTCCATCACTAAATCTCATTATAGAACGGCAGAAATCAAGGTAAGCCATGGTGAAAAACCGCATTTCGACTTCAAAAATTTAAAAAATTCGTAACTCGAGAACCACGGCACGCATCGACTTGCGGGTTTTTTGCAGACGGTAGAAAATGGCTACAGGAAGAAGGAAATCACGTTTCTCGCGAGACTTCCTTTTCTATGAGAAACATGGCGGCGCCCATTGTTGCCACGTGTTTTTTACCGGGCGCTGGCAGGCGCTCAGCGTTTTGGCTGTGTGATTTCTGGGTTGGGTTCAGAACTTTCTGGCTGGTTGGCAGTTCCACGTGCGTATTAGCACCATGCTGTCTGACATCCATGGGCAGGAGTTGGGTGTTCCTCAAGGGAGCATTCTTTCTCCTGCTCTTTTCAGTATCAAAATCAACGCCATTGTCAAATCAGTAAACCTGGGTTCTGAGTCCTCTCTTTTTGTAGATGACTTTGCGCTGTTGCAGTTGGAGCCTCTTATGCCAGCATAGAGCGTCGACTACTTTGTGTCAGTAAGATTCAACAGCGGGCCGAGGAAAGTGGGTTTACCTTTTCAAGTACCAAAACTCAAGTCAGTCCATTTCCACAATTTTTGTCAGTTTTATGCTGATCCTGAAGCGATCAAAGCTAAGTGCATTTTCATTATTTTGTCTGTCTTTATTTCACCTGAGGAAGACCTAAGAGGTCGAAACGCGTTGTGTGTTGTCTTGTGACTCGTTTGTCCACGTTTCTCTGGGCGGTTCGCTGACATTTATTTAAGATTTGCTGATCCTAAAATTTGTCTGGACAAGTCCACCATTCCAGCTGTGAAAGAAGCCAGATTTCTGGGAGTTACTTTTGATCAGAAACTGAACTGTAAAAATCATATCCAACCCTTGAAAACTGCATGTCAGACAGCAGCACTGAACATTCAGCGAGTTGTGGCACACACAGATTGGGGCGCTGATAAGAAAACTCTCCTCCATCTTTACAGGGCTCTGATCTGCTCCAAACTGGGCTATGGATGTGTAGTGTACGGCTCTGCCAGACCTTTCTACCTAAAAAGTCTTGATCCTATCCACCATCAAGGGCTTCGATTGTGTCTGGGTGCATTTCGCACCACCCCCCTGTTCATAGCCTGTATGCTGAGGCAGGAGAACCATCCCTCTCAGATCATCAGTTGAAACTTGCCTTGAACTACTGTCTGAGTCTCTCATCTGAACCTCAAAACCCTGCATCGGACTGTTGTTGATCCTAAGTTCCAAAACAGATTTGATGACCACCCCAGTTCCATTCCACCCCTGGGAATTGTTTCTTCTCCATTTGAACCAAGCAGATTGATGCCCCTTTGGACTAGTTTATGATTTATCAAAGTTTCCTGATGACCCTCCATGGACTTTCTTCACTCCAGAGATACGGTTTGACTTAGCCTCGTACCGTAACGATTCCACTAGTTCCTTGGCATACAAGTACCTTTTTGCTGAACTGTGTTCAGAGTTTCCATACTTCAGAAGAATTTTCACCGACGGTTCTAAATCTGAGGAGGGAGTAACCTCTGCTGTGTGTTTTGTGCAGTAAATCCCCCTCAGAGATGTACCAAACACATTCCCACCGACAGCTCCATCTACACTGCTGAGCTGACAGCTCTCAAAATGGTCTGTAAATCAAAACATAAAGATTTCCTCATTTTATCAGACTCCCTTCCTGGTTTGGAGGCCATTGCTGGCCGTAATCTCAAGCACCCTCAGCTGCTGAAAGTTTTTTGAACTGTACACCTGTCTAAAATCAGATGGATACAACATAGTGGGCATTTGAGGCAGTGAAGTGTGGTTGATCAACTTGCCAAAAGTGCCACAAAGGAAAAGTTGAGCAGGTTGTCTGTCCCTCACACTGATCTGAAACCCAAAGCACAGGCTTACGTCAAAGTCCTCTGGCAAGAGGAATGGAACTCACAGATGGATAACAAACTGTTTAGAATCCGTCCGGACCTGAAGGAGTTTTTACCATGTTCCAGAGGTGGCCGTAAAGACTAAACAGTCTTGTGCCATTTACACACAGGTCACTCGTTTTATACCCAGTCTTATCTCTTAAAAGGTGAAGAAGCTCCTTAGTGCATTCCATGTCCATTCCATGTCACAGTGAAACATTATTCTTTCAGAGTGTTGGGACTTGCACGATGTGAGACATAAACACTTTACAGCAGACTCTGTGAAAACTTTGTTCAGAGATGTCCCACCTGACATGATCTTTGAATTTCTGAAAGTGATTAACATTTTTTCATCTGATCTAAGATTTTACAAAAAAGAAAGGCTTTTTAATGAAGTTTCTGGCATGTTTTTAGAAGGTGTTTTAAAGAGATGTGTGAATGGTGTTTTTTTTTTTTTTTTTTTTTTGTTTGTTTGTCTTTTTCTTGACTTGTGAGTTGATTTTATCATGGTGGTGACAGCCCTGATATAGCCCCTTGCGGTCAGCTTGGCTATAAGCAACATTACCTTACCTTACCTAACCATCTGTACCCACTCATTCTACAGTGTCAGAGTACTAGTTCTGCCATCCACAATATGGAGGTATGCATGTACCCAGTCCTACAGTATCATCCATACCCACTCATTCTGCAGTGTCAGTACTAGTTCTGCCTTCCACAATATCAAGGTACGCATGTACCCAGTCCTACAGTATCATCCATACCCACTCATTCTGCAGTGTCAGTACTAGTTCCGCCTTCCACAATACTGAGGTACATATGTACCCACTCATTCTACAGTGTCAGAGTACTAGTTCTGCCTTCTGCAATATTAAGATACATATGTGCCCAGTCCTACGGTATCATTGTTCCCACTCAATCAGTGGTATCAGAGTACTAGTTCTGAACTGCAAAGTCAAAACTGCACGTCTGGTTTTGTTTCTTGTTTTTGTTTGCTTTGTTTGTTGTTGTTGTTGTTGTTTTTTTTTGGGGGGGGGGGGGGGGGGGGGGGGGGGGGGGCTTGCCTTCACAATCACAGCGTGCATCTTTGTTCTGTAGTTTTAAAATGTGTGCATGTTCTCTGGTGTTAAGGCGTATGTTGTTATAGCACAGATTGAGGTGCATCTCTGTCTCTACAGTATCAAAATGCATTCTGATGCTACATTATTAAGGGACATGTCTGGTTCTACAGATTAAAGATGTATGTCTGGTTGTCAACGGTTAGAAGGTGTATGTCTGGTTCTACAGTATGAATGTGTATGTCTAGTTGTTTGACAGTATAGAGGCATATGTCTGGTTGTTCGACGGTAGAAGGTGTATGTCTGGTTCTACAGTATGAATGTGTATGTCTGGTTGTTCGACAGTACAATGGTGTGTCTGGTTGTTCGAAAGTTTAAAGGTATATGTCTGATTGGTTGACAGTGTAAAGATGTATGGCTAGTTGTTCAACAGTATAAAGGTGTATCACTGTATGTCTCATTGGTTGACAGTATAAAGGTGTATGTCTAGTAGTTCGACAGTATAAAGGTGTATGTCTGATTGTTCTACAGTATAAAGATGTATGTCTAGTTGTTCAACAGTATAAAGATGTATGCCTAGTTGTTCAACAGTTAAAGGTGTATGTCTGATTGTTCTACAGTATAAATTTGTATGTCTAGTTTTTGGACAGTATAAAGGTGTATGTCTAGTTTTTTGACAGTAAAAAGGTGTATGTCTGGTGGTTCTACAGTGTAAATGTATATGTCTAGTTGTTCGAGAGTATGAAGGTGTATGTCTGGTTGTTCGACAGTATTAAGGCATATGCTGGTGGTTCTACAGTATAAAGGTTGTTCAACAGTATTAAGCTGTATGCTGGGTTGTTCGACAGTATAAAGGTGTATGTCTATTTGTTTTTGACAGTATGAAGCTGTATGTCTACTTGTTTGACAGTATGAAGATGGGTTTCTGGTGGTTCTACAGTATAAAGGTGTACATCTGGTTGGTCTACAGTGTAAAGTTGTATTGTCTGGTTGTTCGACCATATAAAGGTGTATGTCTGGTTGTTCAAAAGTAGAAAGTTGTATGTCTGGTTCGACAGTTTAAAGGTGTACATCTGGTTGGTCTACAGTGTAAAGTTATATTGTTTGGTTGTTCGACAGTATAAAGGTGTGTTCGTTCTACAGTATAAAGGTGTATGTCTTGTGGTTCTACAGTAAAAAGTTGTATTGTCTGGTTGTTTGACAGTATAAAGGTATATGTCTGGTTGTCAACAGTATAAGGTTGTATGTTGGTTCGACAGTATAAGAAGGTGTATGTCTGGTGGTTCTACAGTATGAAGGTGTATGTCTAGTTCTGCAGTATAAAGGTGTAGGTCTGATTGTTCAACAGTATAAAGGTGTATGTCTACTTGTTTGACAGTATTAAGGTTTAGGTCTGATTGTTCGACAGTATAAAGGTGTATGTCTGGTGGTTCTACAGTATAAAGGTGTATATCTGGTGGTTCTATAGTATAAAGGTGTATGTCTAGTTGTTCTGCAGTATAAAGGTCTATGTTCTACAATATCCAGGTGTATATCTGGTTGTTCTACAGTAATAAGGTGTAGGTCTGTTTTACATGATCAAGGTGTATATGTATGTAGTGACTTTACAGTATTGGGTTCAATGTGTGATTGTTCTACAGTATCAAAGTGCATCTCTAGATGTACAGAATCAAAGTGTACGTCTGGTTGTTCCACAGTATGGAAAAGAATTTTGGTGGAAGGGGGAGTAGATAAATGATTGAAGGGGTCACTAGAAAGATGTGTTCTGTATTTTTGGTATGACATGGTGGTGTTTCACTTCCTGTAGTGAATTTTGTTTGCAGGCATGTTTGCACAGTTTTAAATTGCAAATTTTCGGTTTATTCAAAACCTTTTTCAAACTAAAACGAGGAAGACCTGCCAACTGCAGTGAACAGTCTTTTTAGCCCTCTTGCATTTGCATTTTTCAGCCTAAAACTGAGCCTAGTATTCGTATTGTTCTGAGAAAGTTAACCTAAAGCTCACCTACTGCCTTTGAAAGGCTGTAGTGGACAAAGTTTCCACTGCAATGCTGTCAAATTTAGTATGCAAAATCCTAATAATCATATTTCATAATGCAGAGATGTCACATGTTTGGGATGCATGTTGGTGTCATTGTCACCCTGTTTTGTCACAAAACAGTGGGGACATCAAACGTTGACAATGTTACCATGATGCACCAGACAGACAGTAACATTGTTGGCATGCATTTGTTAGTATAAATCATCAAAGGGTGGCCTACCTCCACTTGTAAACAGCAGTCCTGGTTCAGTAAATCCGGTTTGGGGTGACACAAAGTGTCACATGATTGTCACACACTCAAACATGCGGCCAGTTAACTTTACAGTTTTTGTTTTTTATTCTAAAAGGTGTGTTTGTCACTACTTAACGATTTTTAACACAGGAATATACACAGTCACAGAAAGAAGTAAACTCCATTATTTACACTCTAACGTGGTGTCTGGTCACACACAGCAGGAAGGTAAGTGTCACCACTGTCACATGTCACCAGTATGGTGAACACTACTCTGGATCCATGGTTTCAATCATATTTGCTGCAAGGCAGAAACCTTGTTTTTGACATCACCCCACTGATCCACAGCTCGCTGAATCGAAGATCAGTCAACCAGTAACACTAGAGTCTTGGCAGACATTTGATTCCCATCATGATGAGCACAGCTGTGTATGCGCGCATCTCCGCAGGTGTCGTGTCCTACCAAAGTGAGTCAGGTTGTCCCCGTTTTGCCATCTGCTGCCTGGCACACATGTTCGTCTGGTCAGCAGCTGTAGTAAAAACAACTGCGGCAGGAACAGAAAAAAATAATCCAGAGGTGTAGCTGTGTCTGGCATATCATGATTCGGCCCTGTCTCCCCCTCAAAAGGCTGAACCACGGGTGCAGAAGTCGCCAGTCGCCACCTGGTCACAAACGCAGACAAAAGGCACATCATCATTTTCATCACTTTCTTCGCCTTCTTCTCCTTCTTCTTCCTCTCCCACATCCACATCACTTTCATTAACTCCTCTCTTTCATATCTCTCTGCATCATGTGGTATTTCATCCAGATCCTCTTTTGTATAATCAAAAATATCGCTGTCGGTAGAAGCGCTAGCAGACGCCATTTTCAGAAACAAGGCAATGCTGTCTGCAGCAGTGGAATGCGGTCAGTTCACGACCCTAGTCTTTTTGAATGAATCATTTCCACACCCCATACTACTGCTAAGATTTCATTAGATGCCTCTCAGGGATCACCGTTTATTTTTGGCCAGCCTTGACTTAACATGAGGTTGCAGTGTGTGAGGAAAAGTAACGCAGCACATGCGACCGGTTGCACGAATCCTAGGGGAGACAAACAGAGCGGCCGGATACAGGCGAAACAAATGCAAGAGGGTCAAATAATAAAACATAAATGCAGGTGTAAATCTAAAGTTAAATTCTGGCAGCTACGTGTGGAATGTACGTGCCATCAAGCGTGTGTCCTTCAGGGGTGTTGAGTTGCCTCGCTTCCACATAAGCTTTCTGGTTTTCCTAATGCCTCCACTGTGGTTGAGCATGGAGGGGTTTTAGGGGCACGCACTACCATGTCTCTTTGTTGAAATAGCACCCAGATGAATTACTGTCTTGCTGTTCCTGAACTCAAGGGTGGAACGTGCCTAGAGGTGCTGGCTGTATTTCCTAAAAGTTGCTTTTCTTGAAACCAGTTACCTTTGAAAGTTGTAATTTTGCATTTATCACCTTTTTTGTCAGAGCTGTTCTTCCTTTTTTTGTGATCAGTAAAGCTTTAAAAATTAGAAATGATCTTTACTTGTGGAGTTCCAGGTGCTGATAGGCCCTTGACCTGGGGAGCCTTGATCGTTTGTCTTCCCTGCACGTTGACAGTTGTGATGGATGTGTCATTACAGATACTGAGATATGTGCATTATGTCATTATGGTGGATTGTGTAGATTTGTTGATACGCTCATGCTAAAACAATAGGTTATGTGTGTGCCTTGGGTAGATTTGTTGATACGCTCATGCTAAAGCAATAAGTTATGTGTGCCTTGGGTAGATTTGTCGGCAAGTTCAAAGCTATGTGTGTTCCCTTGCAGACTGAAGGTGGGCTATATGTTTCACCCTGACGGCAGCATGGATGCTGTGTCGTCCTCACAGTTTGAGTTGTATGAACATGGGGAGGACGGAAGGCCCCTCCCCACATGGCCTTCAACTTCACTGCAGGTGAGATGTTCAGGAGAGTTAAACTTCCCATTTTCTGCCTGGGTTGGCTTTGTGGCATTTAAGGAACAACTGATGCCAAGGCTTCTAATTGATCAGAATTTAGGGGGTCCTTGGAACTCTTTGTCATGATTCCAGAAAATCCTAGCTTTAATTTCAGCGATCAGTTTTTATCTACTGTAGTAATTTTTATCTACTATTGCTAAACATCTTGTCCTCTAGTGATGATGATGATGAGAATTCACTTGAATTGTGTAAAAGTTTTCCCCAAGTCACACACTGGCTGCGTTGCCTGATTCTCTGTAGCGCATGTGTGGTTAACAAAATGTTTCTGCCTGATTCTTTGTAGCACACGTGTGGTTAACAAAATGTTTCTGCCTGATTCTCTGTAGCACATGTGTGGTTAACAAAACGTTTCTGCCTGATTCTTTGTAGCACACGTGTGGGTTAACAAAATGTTTCTGCCCGATTCTTTGTAACATATGTGTGGTCAACAAAATGTTTCTGCCTGATTCTTTGTAGCACACGTGTGGTTAACAAAATGTTTCTGCCTGATTCTCTGTAGCACATGTGTGGTTAACAAAATGTTTCTGCCCGACTCTTTGTAGCACACATGTGGTTAACAAAATGTTTCTGCCTGATTCTCTGTAGCACATGTGTGGTTAACAAAACGTTTCTGCCCGATTCTCTGTAGCACACGTGTGGTTAACAAAATGTTTCTTGATTACGGTGCACCCTGAGCGGTGTGCCGTCTTTGAAAAATGTCAGCATTCAAACCTAATAGTCACAGCAAAGAAGTATGCCTGAGGATATCGAGCGTTTCCCACCTCCCTGTCATGCCCCTTTAGTAAGTTCAGAAAGTGAGGGTTGGTGGCTTTGGCTTGTGATGGTGTGGAGGGGTAAGGGGTGTGCAGGTGAAGACAGGCAGATGGTGATATGCGCAGGAACCAAGGGACAGCAGCCAGTCAAGAAGACACAGAGACGAAGTGGAGTTTTTCTCCTTTTATTTCTCTTCCATGATAAGCTCAAACCAGGGAACACTGCCCTGGGAACTCTTCTCTCTCTCTCTTAGCACTCAGCGCACTGAGCACTCTCACACGCCGATCGCTCACTCGCGGACCACACTCTAGACGACACTCTCCTTCGGGGAACACTGACGGGGAACACTGCTTGTGGAGAACACTGATCTCACTCACGCCGCACGCCTCACTTATATACAGCTTGACCGGACCGCAAAGCCAGCAACGCAGCGCCGCAGGCAAAATGAGCCTCGCGAGACAGCAAATGACAAAATTTGTGCTATCTGTCGCCTTCTGCATTGTCTAGCTCACCGTACAGTCAAAGTATCCAAACATATTAGACATCGATGAAAACCTCAGAACCCAAGGAATAAAACGCAATAAATCATATTTGACAATTTTGTGGCTGTGTAAAGTTATTGGCAATTAAAGTCCGAGAATGAACCCACTTTTAACAAGTTTACGTCATGTTTTCCCTTATTTCGATGACAAAAAGCAAACTGTATGAAATAATTTTGTAATGACTGGAAAGCTGGCACTTCGCTCTTTTTATACATACAAATTTCATTATCCAAGATGCCGTCTAAGTGGAGAACTTTGCGTTTAAAATTTGATGGAAAACACAACTTGCCTTATCGTCACATGGCCGTCGCCATGTGCTTTTAACACGACTTTCGATAAAATGTTATTCCGTTGGAATGGTTAATCAGATGATAATTTTTATATATTTTCGGTTGCTTCTACCATAGAAACGAAGTTACTAAAAAGATTTCGACAGGAAGTCCGAATTTCATAAAACAACAATTTAGATCAGAACGCCGACATTGAACAAAGAAGGCGACTCGCTCAAGAGACCGGCGCCGTCAGTCATTTCGTATAGTCGCATGCTTGTACAGAAAAGATCATAGCCATGCGATATACGAAATGAGAGCTTATGACTTTACTTTCAATGCGCATTCATGGATTCTTTGGATTCTCTTATACTTTTTGTGAAATCAAGAATTATTATTTACGGTTTGTTCGTCGAACAATTCAAAATGGCGCCAAGATTAATTCGGTCGAAATACAGTTTTAGGAAAAATATGGGCTTCTCAGTTCAACATGATTGAAACGAATAGAATACGTGAATTTTTGTGACTTTGGCGATGTATACACAACTATGTAGGTTCTGAGGTATTCATGATTTAAGGAATTTACACAATAAAAAAATTAGATTCAACCAAGGGAGGTAAGGGGGAAGATAACTCATGAACAAAACATTAGCACCCGGCTACAGGCTTAAGTGAAGAATGGTTGGCTTCATTTTCCCTTTTTGATCCACATGTGCGTTTTGCATTTTGTCTGCTACAAGTACCATGTACAGCACCAAATTGTTCAGATCATTCCGAAGGAATATATCATCGTAAGTGAGTTCTGGGTGATATCTGAAGGTGAAGGTGAAGAAGAGTCAACTGAAAGTGAGAATGATCAAGAAGACGAGAAAGATTTATGTGGAGATGTTCCTGATCGAGCTGAAAGATATATATATGAATGATTCAGAAAAAAATTTGGCAGCAATTTACGGTCAGGAGCTGGATTTACTAATTCTTCCCAGCCAAGTACTGTTGGACTTTTACGATCTTTTTAACTCCAGTGATGACATACATTGATGATGACAACTTGGTGTTTGTCAGTGATGCAGTAGGTGCACAAGAAGCTGACACTGGAAGTGATGATGACACAGACAATCAAGACATGTATTAAGTCGAAACTGAAATCGACAATGTCACAGTTAATAACAATGATACTTTGAGTCGGATGATTTGGGGGCTAATTCAAATGATCTTCCATAGGATCAAAATTTTGCAGACTTTCCCTTTGTCCTGTGGTTCAGAAGGGAAAAAAGAACCTGTTTTTTGTGTGTGTGTGTGTGTGTACACACACATATGCATATGTTTTGTCTCTCCGCAGACATGTCTGTAACCATCTGTGAGTGTGTATACTTGCGTTGAGTGAGCGAAACTCTAATACATGACAGGGTGCATCTCAGCATGTTACCTTCCCATTGACTAGTGTCTGTCTTTTTCAAAACATTTCTATCCTTACATTACAAGTGTGTTAAACAGAATATCAAACAGGACAAGGAAGAAACTCAGGCACACATACCACACACACACACACACACACACACACACACACACACTTGTGCTGTGCACAATTTTTTTTTTTTTTTAACATACATGAGAACAGCAACAGAAAGTGAGAGATTCAGAACTGAAAGATTGATTTCAGTTTTTGATTTGTAAATTGAAAAGTGTAAGAATGAAACGTTCAACCAGTTAAAACGAACTGGGGAAAGTTTGAGAAGCAAAAAAAAAAAAAACAAGGACCATTGAGTGAAGTGCCCATTGTTGGTTTTTTTGCCCCTATCATCTACATGACTGGACTCACACACCCAGGAGATAACCAGATTTGATTATTCCCTTATGATGTCAGCGAAGCGTTTTGAATTTACACTTTCATGCTCTCTTCATCTTCCTCCCTCATGCCCTCTCCTTAACATTCCCCTTACCTCCCTGCTCGTGATACATCTTTGATAAATCATTGTCATCATGATGGAGGCAGCGTTTCCCAATACGTTTTCCCTGCTTCTTATTTGTGCCCTGTAGTTATAGTGCGTAATCAGGGGGCGCTCTGCTTTGGTCATGTCTGTGCAGGTGGGAAGTCTATGAGCTGGTGTGCCACGTTTTGGACTGTCCCATTTTCTACATGGGGGTGGAGTGGGATGCCAAGATCTACGAAAGGTTCTGCCAGTACACTGTCAATGGTGTGAAGGGCTGGGGCATCAGCGAATGGGAGTACTGGTGAGTGTCGCAGGCTTAGGCGCCACTGCCAACCAGGTCTTGTTCTCCACTTTTTTTTTTTTTTACTACGTTTTTTATGTTTCAGTGTAACATTGTAATATTGTTCAGTATCTTCCAGATTTTGAACGGATGATGAAAAAGCACTGATCATCAAAAAACCAGCAAGATGGTGTTGATCTGTTTACTTTACATAGCTTGTGTTGTCTCAAGGGTGTGCCTGAGAACTAGGGTCTTTGCTGGATAGGAAAGGGTGTTGTACCTGTTGATCAGACTAGTTGTACCACCTTTCTTCAGGAAGGCCATCTGGGGGTTGCAGCCTTGTCGTGGTCAGAGGACTTGTGCAGTCCAATGATCCCTTGGGCTTTGCTGACAGGGGGCATCAATACTCAACTGCATGGCTAGTTCTTGTTTACTCTTCTAGGCCTGTATAGCCAAGTTGCTGACTGGCCTAAGCACTACATGGTAGGAATTGATGCCCCTGGTGGGGTCTCCCATGTCAGAAAGGTTAAGAGTGAGGGCCCTGACAAAATTGATAGTAAACCACCTTTTTCTGGTCGATGCCAGGATCCAGTATTCTGAAAACGGGGCTTTCACTGGCATTGTTTGTAAGCAGTCACCAGACTCTCAGATTAGAATGCTAAAGATTGGTCATACTCTTATTTATTTGTCTTTTTTGCCGTTTGTTGTCTTTAACCTTGTTCTTGATTTACCCCAAGTTGGACAGAAAAAACTTGTTCCTTTTACAGTTCTTGACTGTAAATGAAAGTCATTCAGGTTTTTCAAAATGAAATGCAAAGCATGAAAACGGTTTATCCAGACTGTTTGTAATTAGCATCTCTATACAGAATCACATATCACCAAACACAAATTTTTATATAATTATTATTTTTATTATGAATACTTATATAGCGCCTATCCTTGACTAGACACAGCTTTACTTTTCCGTCTCATGCGAGACACATAGTGTACTAGTTAACTAGGGAAAATTAAATTCCCAGAAAGTGATGACATCATTTTTGCACAATTGTGTGTGTGTGTTGTCATTGTTTGAATATCGCCTGACCACTTGTGTACAAGCTTTCATGCCGTATCTACATTATCTGCAGGAAAATAAACCTAGTCGAGGTTGGTATTAAAAGAATTGTCGGGAATTCCCCTATTCAGTCATCTCAAGAGCACAGATATATTACATTTTTTCATGACAACCACTAATTATCAAACTAACAGCCCCACTGTAATGGCCGCTCAGCAATGCCGAACACACTGTTGCCAGACTGGCTTTACACAGATGACATTCAGTTTTGCGAGTACAGCACGGTTGGCTGGCTGGTGGGGAGCAGCCTGCAGAAAACACCTCTTTCCCTGACCTGCATTCACGCTTGGCCAGCTGCGGGCGAGCTGTAAACTCCCCTGCCACTTAGAACTAAGTTGCTTGCTCTGAACAGCCATGTAGAGACCAAGCTCTACGTACTTTGCAATCCAGTCATTTACACAGTGGGCTGCCTACCTGGGTAGTGCTGACTGAAGAACTGCCAGCTGGCGCTTCATTCAGTCATTTCCCATGACATACAGTCAATATAGTTCAATATAATTTGCTCAGTTTCCTTACATCCTTCATTTTTTTTCCAATTCTCATGCTGGGAGCATGCTATGTGTAATGTGTCATTCATACCAATGGCCAAACTGGCCTTCTCTTCTGAAAGTTGGTGATGGGATTTTACGTGTGTGCAAGAGGTTATGCGTATGTTTCACACACGGAACCTCGGTTTATAGTCCCAAGTCAGAACCAGTGTTAACTCCAGGGAAAAATCCCCCTGTGCTGAAAAGGCCTGGTGGAGATTGAACTTGCAACCAGTCTAAGAGTCCGGCGCTCTCTACCATTGAGCTATTATGTGTCAAGGGTCTTCTTCACTTGTAACTGGTATCAGCTCAGCTTGTAAGTAGTTTGATGGTCCCAAGTTCCGATGTCTGCTTTTTTGTGATAGATCGAGTTTGTGTAAATGTGAATGTCTGCGGCAAGTTACTGAGGCAGATGTTGAATGTTGTGTGTGCAGCAACCATGTGGGGAAAGAAGCAGAGCAGGAGTGGTACAGCCAACATGAGGCATGAACAGCAGGTGTGTGTGCGTGCGAGGAGGAAAGTGGGGGGTCAGCCAGCTGCCAGCCTTGGTCAGTGTGTATGACAGGGAAGTGCGGGGGTCAGCCAGCCTTGGTCAGTGTATGTGACGAGGGAAGTGAGTAGGTATTGTTACGGCTGGTTGAGTCTTGATCAGTTTGACATTGAGTAATGATCAGCACACACACACACACACATACGCACGCACGCACACTTATACACACAAGTGCGCACACACGCGCACATGCATACACGCACATCATACGCTTGCACACATGAGCCTGTGGCCCACACATACATACACACACGTGTACATTCACTATACACACACACACACAGTGATAAAAAAAGCACAACCTGTGTTAGATAGGTACTTGAGGTCTGACCAGCACGTTGGGCTAATGCATAGGTCAGACATCTGCTAAGTTGTAGGCACAAGACCCTCTTCTTCAATTCTCTCATCATAGTCATTTATCCATCGGCTTTAAATCGTGTGCAGTGTGGCCTCAAAACTAAGCGGATGTGGTGCAGCTTATGTAGTATACAGACTAGTCCGCACGCAGTGACGTGCCCTTGATGAAGCTAAAACCAAGTAATGATCACTTTGAAATTTGTTAAAATGCTGTGTGTAAGCATTTTACTCAAATTTTGTATGTAAAAGAGAGTGAATATTCCTCTCATCTGATAAAAGGTGAATGGTCTTTGCCTGGAATTGGGGATTTCATGCACTGTCTGTGAGAAAAAGTTGCATTAAGTCTTTTGCTTTTCTTGAAGGGAAAGGGAGGGTAGGGGTGGGTCACACAGATGCATGATTGTGCCACAAACACTTGTTTTGCAAAGAACATCATAAACACTTTTTATGTTTATGATGTTGAACTTTTATTGTGTGATGTGAAGGCAACCAGGTCCCAAGAATTACTGTTTTTTATGTCATGATCACTGCACACATTCTGATCAAAGTCTGCTATGGTTTCTGTGAACCATTCCATTTCTGTTATATATGCAACTTTTAGTTTAGTCTTTCACTTTCAGCTCTTAGTTTGGTTGTTTAGTCTTGGACAGTTTATAAATACAGGGTTCATACAGACTCCCAAGAACAAAATTTCAAGAGTTTTCAAGATGATTTTTTTTATTCAAGCTACAACACATGTGTAAATGAATACTCCCCATGCGTGTTTTCTGCCCTAGGTCGACATGATCAGCTGCTGAAGGCAGAAGTACTGTTAGTACTAATTGGAAAGTCAGTTTATACAAAAGAACCGCTAAAAGTCTGGAAAGTCACTGCTCACACTAGCAGCAAAATTGCTCATTATCGTGTAGTTTAATTCTTCTTGTGTTCTTTTTCTCAGCAATGAATGAAAGTGCGGTGCAATGCCAGATGTCACCAAATACTGTGATTTTCCCTCACCACACTGAAATCCTTTGGCGATTTGACTATCTGTAAACATTGAAAAAGCTGAGAATTCTGTTCACAAGAGTTGAAGCTTTGGTGCAAGTTGAGAGTGTGCAGTGTCCAAAGAATTTCAGATTTCAGCACATCTGTCTTTGAACAAAATGAGTCCATTGTGGCTGAAGAGCTGGTACTAGATTTGTGCACGGACACATCAGGTTCAGGATTTAATGGTGACACAACATTCGTGTTGATGCTGCTGCTGCCATATTGTTTGTAAGAAAGTGCCAGATGGGTATTGCTGCTGAAGAATTGCTCATCGCCAGTACAGCCATGTGCTCTTTTCCTTAGCTGTGGCTAACCAGGGCACTCTGGCCCGTTGCTCGCACATCGAAACTTTTTTTTTCTTGCAGACTATGCAGTAGCAGGCATGATTGTTCCCTTGGGCCGTCCACTGACGTCATGCATTTTTCTTGAATTTTCATTCGTTACTATTCCTATCAAAGGACTGAAATAGAGTGTGCTGCCCTTTTTTTATATGTCTACAGTATTAAAATGATATATGCAAATGACCACACGTGAGGGGGGGAAAGACCATTTTTCCTCATCACTGACTGGATGACCAGCCAGCGCTTTGTCTTGCTTGCAAAGATGGCGGCGCAACCTTCGACGAGCGTAGCGACCAAATCAACGTACTTACACAGCTGAGCGGGCTCTGCTAATCATTTTTGATAAAGATAATAATTTTTTATTCAGCGACTCACTCGAGCATGAAGGTGAGATGATGATAGTGATGGAATTGCCGGCCATATTCGTCAGTTATTGAGTCGTGCTGTGCGATCTCAAGAGTGTGTTCAGCTGACTGGTTACCACGTCGAACGAGCTAGCCTAGTGTGTACTCTGCACTGCGTGCGAGTGGGCAGCGGCGTGTTAGTCAGCGCGAGAGGGAGGAGGGGAGCGCGGCCTGCTCGCGGCGTGACACGGGCAGCAGGAAAGGTAGGGGAGAGGAGGAGTGAAAGAGAGGGTTGAAGTCCAGCAAGGGGGCGTGGTGGGGGGAGGGGGGCGTGGTCGTGAACTGACCTGTCTGCATGAGGTGTGAGCGTCTGGATAGACTTCTAGACTGTTTTACTTTCATTTACAGGTGTAGTGTGACAATACAAACTTTATTTTCAACTTTTTTGCTTTGTGTTCTTTTTTGGATGTGAAGCTGTAGTGGTAAATACATATGTTTTTGATTGTGCAAAAAAAAATCTATCCAAATCTAAATGCCTAAAATTTTTTTTATGATCAAAATTAAAACAAAAGAAGCCCAGATTCAAAATCTCCATTCAATTTCCTTCAAAAATCATATATTTATTTTTTTATATCTTTTGTAGTTTCTGAGCTAGAATTTTTTTGTTAATTATTACCCCCAAATCATTAGATTTCCCTGGCACTGGGCCAGCCTTTGTTATCGAGGCTTTGAAATTGGCTCTCAGAAATCAAGAAGTTTCAAGGAGTGTATGAACCCTGTAAACAGTTCTGTTTTCAGCTTGTTTACATCTTGGATATGGGTCTCTGTGATTAGCAGGGATTTAAACATTATGATTTGATTTGGTACCACATTCTTGATACAGATGTGTGTTGATCACAGTCATGTGAGAAATATGTGTGTGTCTCTGTGCATGTTGCATGTTTGTTTTAAATGATGGAGATAAGATGGTCACACAGAAGTGCGGAAATGAAAAGCGGTCATGTTTTAAAGGGAAAAAACTGTAGACATAATTATTTTTTCATTAATGGGGTTCATTAAAAAAAAAAAAGAAAAGTTGGTTGTAACGGGGCTAACAAGTCTGCTTTTATGAACATGTACAGCAGCTTCATAGAAAGTTCATCTGTCCACATGCAGGTTCAGTTAGTATGTCTGTTGATGACAAGGTACTTGATGCATGCAAGGATGGGGGGGGTGGGGGGCATCATGACTGCTCTTTGGTGTGGGGTAGTGTGTGCTGGGACATAAAGATTCAGCCTGGCTTCCTTGCATTTGACTTGATTTTCATTTTTCTTGCTGGAGTGAATTGTCTAGATGCTTTTATATATAAGGAAAGCATCATTTAGGGTGGGTATGGTGATCAGAGATGGTGGGTGGCCCGTACAAGAAACGTTTGTCACACTGTCCTGAATTCTATCCATAAGCATATCTTGTACTGATCATTAAGTTGTGGTGTTTGGGAAAAGTGGTGGAACCAGTTTTGTATTGCAGTGCACAACTAGGGTATGTATACATTTATCCAAAACTATGTGTGTAAAGGAATTTTTTTCAGGTTTATTGTTTTGATAATTTGGTTGGTTCACAAGCTAGTTTTTTTCCTTGTGTTTCTTTCTCTGAAAACTTTTATAACTATTGTTTTAATGGAAAATGAAAATTAAAAAAGTGGCATGAAATCTTATATTCAAACTGTGAGCGATTTGTGTTCAGATGAAATGGCTGCATGAGGAGAGAGCTCTGAAGGGTTGCTGCTTGCAGATGGTGGGTATGACCCCACAAAGAAACACTTCAAATGCAGAAAAAAATCCTAAGCTGTGTTCACCTCCACAACTCTCTTTTCAAAAAAAACCCTCCTGCATTTGAATTGAGAGAGTGGAGTAGTGTTCAGGCTGACTCATTGGTCAAAATATAGGGAAGATTATGGCACAACTCTCAACAAATCGCTCTGCTTCTTCTAAAACTCTTAGCTCCTGGTTTTCAAAGAGACAAACTTGCATTTGACTTGAGATGGAGTAGTGTTCAGGTCAAAACTAGGGTGAGCTGTGTTCACAGCTGTCTACAAACTCTCCTATATAAAGGAATCGCCCTGCAGGGTTGGTGGTCGGGGATGGTGGGTGGCCCACAAAGACACTTCTAAAACTCTTAGCTCCTGGATTTTCAAAGAAAAAAAAAAACTTGCATTTGAATTGAGATGGAGTAGTGTTCAGGTCAAAACTAGGGTGAGCTGTGTTCACAGCTGTCTACAAATTCCTATATAAAGGAATCGCCCTGCAGGGTTGGTGGTCGGGGATGGTGGGTGGCCCACAAAGACACTTCTAAAACTCTTAGCTCCTGGATTTCAAAGAAAAAAAAACAAACTTGCATTTGAATTGAGATGGAGTAGTGTTCAGGTCACAACTAGGGTGAGCTGTGTTCACAATTGTCCACAACTTGGTTTTCAAAGAAAGCACTCCCTCACTCTCTCTTCAACAGGGTTAAATATAAGATTATGGCATACCTCAACAAACAAACTTGTTGCCCACAATAAAGGTACTTTAATAAAATTTTATCTTGCTCCTGATTCACAGTCAGCAGTTGACTCCACTTTTCATCATGCCAGGTTTATACAACAAGAGAAAAGATACTTGGTGCTCATTGTGTGCGTAGAGTTTCTAATGACGCATGAATCAAACCATTTGTCAAAGGGTGTGGTGCTCCTAAACATAAATACAGCTGGCAATTACTCGAACATACTGTGGACATGTTCACACCATGAAAAGGATATACCCCTAAAATGAAGCTCCCAGTTAAAGCATCATCATCTCCATACACAATAACCAGCCATTCTTCAGATGACTGGTTACCCAACAGTCAAAGCATTTTTGTTAACACATCAACTATCACAGCTCCATGAGCCAAATGGTCGCTTCATGTATAACGCTTGTTTAACTGGACATATAACCTTAGGTTTGTAGACATGAATCACTTTGACAATCAACATACTCGTTAACTCAGTGGCTCAAAGCAACTGTGAAATGGAGAATTTTTGTTCCGTGCTTGCACAACCTTTAACTCCGTTGAAATGGCACAAGCCATTTTCTTAACCATGTCGCTATCCTCAGTTCTTTTTACAGACTGAACGCTTGTTTTTTCTCCCCAACAGCGGTCTGAGACAGGCCAGAGGCCGCACTATCCCCAGACAAGGTGGCAGAACTTGTGAATCAATGTTGTAGGTTGAAAATCCAACTCTGAGCGCATTTATGTGACCAAGGGAATGTAGATGGGATCTATTCCTATCACAGCCTGTGCTGATCGATGGTCCACCACCACAGCTTTTTCGTTTTAGAATTTCATGACATGGTCTCAACTTTGCAGCGAATGTGTTGGGGAAAATCTGAAAGTACACATACTTATCTTTCAAATATAATGCTTTCTGTCTTGCTTTTGTCACCTTGTGCAAGTTTACGGCTATAGTCATCAAACTTGATGAAGTGACAAGTCTATGTCTTGCACACTGCCACTGGATTCATTGCTGTTCAGGGATTAAGCCACTAATTGCTAGTAGAAGGGGCTGCATCACGAGAGCTGAACATAATAGAACATCACTGGCTTTTGATAGAATAGCAGTGCGGATATCTGAACTTGTGAACAATTTGCAAAAAAAAAATTGTGCGACATAAGTTAGCTGGCTTTGTGGAGCCAGATGACCGGCTTGGGAACGATATCACCAAGACAACAGAAACAAAAGAATAGAAAACTTGAATTTCTCCAGCGCATTAACATCTGTAAAACTGGCAAGCTGTGATCAAGTAATGCTGTTATCAACATCTTCTTCGGTTGAACAGGTAAATTGTTTGTGATCAAGTAATGCTGTCGTCAAAAACTTCTTCGGTTGAATAGGTAAATTGTTTGTGATCAAGTAACGCTGTTATCAAAATCATCTTCAGTTGAACAGGCAAGTGTGATCAAGTAAAGCTGTTATCAGCAGTTTGAAAAAAAAAAAAACAGCATGCGCATTAACAATGATAAACATCTTGTAATGACAAAATCCTGCAACAGATCTAAATAACACTGTCAAAAATGAACAGGCTTTTTACCAAGATACAGGCTACACAGATGTGAAAATGCCTGAATGAAAAAGAAAATGTATGCATCACTTGTACACATAAAAGCCAAAATATGTAAAAAAAATATCCAGTATGATAATATCATATCCAATCTTACCTCTTTCAAGACAAGTTGTCCCACAATAGGGAAAAAAAAAAAGCATTCCACATTTGTCATCTTCCACCTCTCCTCAAAAGGTAAGAACAAAATGCCTTGTCAGTCCATGGACCACTGACACTCACAAAAACTGTCTAGGTTCTTGAACTGACAGAAAACATTTCGCAAAAAGTAGTAACTTGCGGAACTGGACAATACATAAAAACTGGAAAGACTGAATTCTGAAAACCCAGAAAGCAGTTCATAGAGAAAGTTATGGCACACAGTTTCATCAGATTTCAAGAGTTCAACAATGATTACTGCCAATCTGGTCAACAGGAACGGTTCTTGAGGCACAGGAATACAAACCAGCATTACCATGCTAGTTTAAAAAAGAAAACGGATTTCTTTCTCTCCCACCAGATGCATTTCTTTCTGTGTGAATACACTGTGTGTTGAACACAAAGCAGGCAGGAATAAACATGCACCTCCATACAAAGAGAAATATGCCCAGTGCATTGAATATAAAGTTAAGGAACTACAGTCTTTTTATACAATGTAATCATTCCCACTTGTATCTGTTCTCCAAGTCTTTTTACAAAGTTAAAATAAAAAGCAACTGCCTTTTTTTCTTTTCTCTCTGAAGATGAACATGTTGGGTTAATTCCCATGATTTTTTCCCTTCCAGGTTCAAACTAGGAGAAACAGTCTGAAACTGCATTAGACCAAAGAAGTCAAAAGTACAAGATCAGTATCTCCATCTCTGATAGTTGAAGGTTCATTGTCTTTACTGAAGGCATTCATGTTCTCCAGTTGGTCTAATTGGGTCTGTCTGCTTCCTGTTCACACAGTGGCTGTCTGGTCACTATACAAGTCACAGTGACAATGGTCACTGTACAAGTCGCAGTGACAATGGTCACTATACAAGTCGCAGTGACAATCTGAAAGGTTTAAAAACACACACACGGTGATTTACCAGCTGGCAAAGCCAACAGTCTGCCAGCAGGCTGACCTCGCTGAACTACAAACAAGAAGTGGGCTGAAACAGTTACCCCAGAGGGCAGTCCAGCCAGCTGAACAAGTCTCTCACCCCAAGAGAGGTCAGCGAGCTGTGCAAGTGGACGCGTTTCAAATAAAAAAGGACAGTGGGAAAACGAGGAGAGAGGCTGAATAGCTAAGAAAAGGCTGGCTTGTGAGGCTACCTGAGAGGGCAACCAAGCTCTGTCAACAATCCTTTCACTCAGAAGAGGTTAGTTAACTGCTGAAGCAAACAGGATTCTAACCAAGGCGCGAACAGTGGGAGATCTACCCAGATGAACCTCTCCCCTCTACTTCTTTGACTGGACTAGCCAGATGAACCTCTCCCCTCTACTTCTTTGACTGGACCTAGCCAGATGAACCTCTCCCCTCTACTTCTTTGACTGGACCTAGCCAGATGAACCTCTTGTTCTACTTCTTTGACTGGACCTAGCCAGATGAACCTCTCCCCTCTACTTCTTTGACTGGACCTAGCAAGGCTAACCAGGCTTGAACAGAAAAATTGTTCTGAAATATACTCTTTTACTATACATAACATGCGCTTTCAATCTTCGATTTGAACATCATGAATGGGACTGATTGCTAGCTAGCACTCTAGCACTCAAAGATGATGCTTCTTTCATGGAATCAGGAGGGATTTTAAATGTTCAAAAGAATACAGCATGAATATTGAACAGAAGTGTGTGTACAAGGTTTCATTACAGCACAACTGTCCATGTCTCTCCTTAGTCGTAAAACAGTCCTGGCTATGCTGCTGTCAGTATGTTTAAATGAATTTTGTTGTAATGGTTAAAAAGTGTAAATGTAAGTCGACATTCATGTTCGACTTCTTTGAGATCAGCGAATTCTGAACACATGAAAGACTCAAAGTGAATATTTCTGGACAGTGAGCACGAAAACGCATACAATTGACATTATGATACCAACAAACAACAAAAACCATTTTGGTTTCAGTAACAGTTGGCACTAACAAAGTCCATTATACTCTTTAAAAAAAAAACTGAATTAAAAAATCACAACAGAGAGAAATGACAGCAAAAATAATAAATACAAAATCTGCCTCATCAACACATAAAATACTACCCCATCACCATAGGAAATAATATTCCATCGCCAATTAAAATAATTCCCTGTTGCCGTGTAACACTGCCAAAAAAAAAACAAAAAAGCCATTTTCACCAAGTCACAATGTACATCAATTAATCGGGACAAATTAACAATTAGAAAAAAATGCCCTTCAGAAACCAGGCAGAAATTTCTTTAATTGAAATAACTGTTAAAAGCTAGTAAAAAAAAAAAAAAAAAAATTATATGACCTCTTCTAAACTAACACCAATGCTGAAATACATGCAAAAAGCGATCGGGTTGCGTGAGCTTATATATAACACATGACTGAAGACCCCACCGATCCATGAACCACTGCCACGTGCTCCATCACATAGTGTGGGAGAAGACCTGGGAGCAAGTTGCCACAGTGCCTTCGTCATTGTCAGTGAGCTGGGTCTACATAAACTTCTGCAGCACCTTCACCACCTGGTCTTCCTGTGCCCAGCGCTGCATGATCTGAACAGATGGCACCACATCTTGACCATCATATGTGAGAAAATCGGTAATGTGACAAAATTATTGTTTATTTGCTGTGAATGTGTGCGACCACAAATTAATTCTCAAATTGAGATAATAAAGTTTACTTGACTTGACTTGACTTGACTCATGAAAGAAACACTGAACTGTCTTTCTGCATACACAGGCTGATACTCCTGCAGACACTCCCTGCATAGACAGGCAAGGGTTAATCCCATCTGCCCAACAAAGGGAGTGTATGACCGTTTTTCATCCCGCCGTTAAGGCAGCCATACTCCAACTTCGGGGAAAGTGCCTGTATCTAGATCTTTTTGCCTACTAAAGGTTTTCTTTTTTTAACAGAATTTTTACCAGGACAACTCTCTTGCTACTGTGGGTACTTTTGCGTGCGTAGAAAAAAACATGTTGCACACTGGACCTTGTTTATCATCTCATCCAAAAGACTAGCACCTAGACCACACCCAAAAGGTCTACCGATTCAGTGAAAAGTTCTTTGCCCCATACAGGATTCAAACCGGACTTCTCACTTGCTTAGCAGGTGCTTTACTCCATGGCCATCGAACCACCACTGAACTAACGTCATACAGACTTCCCTGGTCAACATTTGTCTTTCATTATTTTTTCAAATCGCTGTTCACAATGCTGAAAATATATAGTAACACCTGATAAACCATTAGTTGAGTAATCGGAACAGTAACAGAAGACCGGGGGACCACACAGCTAAGGTTCATCAACTTCACCGTCCAAGTTTCGCACAGCTGCTCAAATTCCATGACTGTGGTACCTCTCTGAACTGCCTACACCTGGCTGATTTTAGGAAATAAAGAAAGTAAACATGGGGTATATCTGTCAATACATGCCAATCCAAACAGCACAAACTGTTACTGAAGAAAAATCCACTGTCAAAGGTCTACAAAAATATGGGTCATTCTCAGAAACATGTGTGGCATGGGGGTAACTCACTTGGAAGACTTGAAATTTGTTTGCAGTTAGTGGATGACTGTGCTACATGTTATTTTACTTTTTTTTTTTGGGGGGGGGGGGGGGTAGTGTTTGTATTAAAAAAGTTAAATCAAAAAAGAAGTACTCCGTCACGAGAAACGGTCCACCTTTCATCTCCCCTAATAAATTTGTCATATATATTTTTTGGTGCTTTAGAGTGTATAGATCACGAAAAATCATGTGTAACATAAAAAATTTTGGGACGCACTGTCCCTTCTGGCTTAATTTTGAAGGGTACCCATCTTGGGTGCCGCGGCTGCTTTTCGTCGCTCCAAAATGTTTCGTAAGTTTGGTGATCACCTGTGTCTTTGTTATTTAAGCTTCAAGAATATCCGTTATGTTTTTGTTGACAGTAATGCCTTCTGCACGATATGCAATAATCAGAACGATAATATATGCAATAAGTTGACCGCAGTAAAGCTACTTGAAAACCCACCGTATGTCACACGTTGAGAACTGTAAATTTGCCAAAATGTTTACAATAAACTCTCTCTCGAAAACTGTGCAACTTATTAGAAACAAAGTACACCACAGTTTCAAAAAACATTCTCTTGTGATTCTTTTGAGCTATGCCACATTACGATGGGCTTATGCTGATGTCCTCTATTGCCGGGTTATCTCCCCTACCCCCTATTTGGCTTCGACACAAATTTAATTCTTTAAAAATTCATATTGAACTTTTTATTGTAAAAAAATGTTACTGTCCACTTTCCAAGTGTGAGCGTATATGTGTGTGTGTGTGTGTGTGTGTGTGCGCGTGTGTGTGTTGATGATGATGATTGTTCTCATATGCTAGCATTGGAAGGTATTCTATTTCATGGTGACATCTGCCAGACTGTTTTTAAATCAACCACAATCTCATCATTCTCAGTCGCTTCCCTCGACGCAAGTAGAAAGAGACTCTTCTGATGTGTAGGCTATGACAACTTCTTCGTTGTCCTCAGAGTCTGGAAAATCCACAAGGAAGTCAACCATATGTGTGGGCAGGATGACATCCTTCTCTTCTGCGGACCACACTGGTACCATGGTGCCATCAACGTCAATCCATCCATGTCCATTGCTTGCTGCTGGAACATCAGACATGGGTTTGAGAGCCCTCTTCCAAATGGCAACTTGATAGCTGCTCAGTTTGATATGCTCTTGAAGAGTTTGTTTGCATGGGGGCATGCTTGCCATGTCAACGTTGTGTTTTGCGTTCAATGGCTCATCTCCACATCCCTCCTTGAGTAGCTAGTGTCGGAGGTCATTGACACTGGTGAAACGATGTCTGCCATACACGACACAGGTGAAGGTCTCAAGATCGGCTTTGACTTCTTCAGCGATGGCCCATGTATCTCCAAGGCGGGCAATAGTTTCCACAAATCTTGGATTCCGTGTGAACTTTGATGGGTTTAATTTTCCCAATGCCCTTGAATGCACTTCTTGTGTCGCAGCCGGTATAAGCATTTCTTCGAACCAGTCAAGTGGCTAAACCTGAAAACGATGGCATCGATCAACAAAACCATCCAGGAAGAGCCGGAAAGGCGGTGCAGTGCTGTTGTCCGTACGCTTTTGCGATGTCAGTGACATTGATGAGCCCGTTGTTTGTTCCAAATTCCTGTGTCGAACAGAATCACCATGTCCTTCAACTGCAGAGCGAAGTGCAGTAAAATGAAGAAAATGTCCGAGTCGGGACTCTTGACACGGACGAAGCTGTAGCCATTCCGTTCAGCGTATGCACAGTAGAAAGCAACTCTGGAATCCATCTCTTTGTGTGGACTTGAGCGTTGCAGTTGGCATCCTTGTTGTCGACAGCTCATCTGCCGATTGCAGCAGGAAGGCTTCTCCCTCACATATCAGCATGACTTTTCTGTCCTTGAATTTTGGCGCATTCTCATCTTTGCTCCAAATGTCAGATGATACTTGGCTGAGCTGCTTCTTGTTTTCATCGTTTGACAGAAACATTTTCCGGTCTGCAGGACGCTTGGAGCTTTCTCCTTTCACGATGATCTTATCGACAGTGCCTCTCCTTTTCCTTTCCATCGCCTTGATCAAGTCTGTTTTGTACATGTCTGTACTAAACACCACGTCTGTTCCCTTTGGCAGCATGTCAAATATCTTCTGGCTGATCTCCCTGAAATTGGAGGGAAGCTGTTGCAAACACTGAAACACTGCGTTGCCATCGATCACAACCAGCGTCGCGTCATGGGGAAGTAGAGCGACATCTTCCATATCTTTGGTGAGGTAGTTGAACCCTTTTGCTTTGTCGGTCTTGGCAAGGAAATCGTCAGCAGTAGCAATACTGTAAGGTACAGGAGTAAGTTGGTATGTCATCAACTGCTTCAAATCGAGTTGAACACCTGCTTCCTGTGCCTTCACAAGGAGTTGAAAGGCAAGGTTCCCTTATTGTTTGTATTCCACAACCAAATTCTTGGTAGTCTTCATGTGGATGGTTTTGTTCATCGATGCCATCGTTTTCAGGTTTAGCCGCTTGACTGGTTCAAAGAAATTGTCATTTGCCATCAGTCTCTGCGTGATGAACGCCTCCTTCACGGCTTTACCAGCTTTTCCTGCCCTCAACACATCATGCTGAATGCCGGCTGGGACAGATGCTCCAGATGACAGGGCAATGAGTCTGACCAAGGCTTCCTCACAGAAAAGTCGATGAAACATCTGATTGCATCCCGAGTCTTCATAACGTTGCTTTCACTCTTCAGTATCTCAGAAGGACGCAAGTCACGATATCTACTGCCAACCTCATCACCTTGTGCCATGCCAGCCATGTCGAGAGTTGCATGAAGATACTTAGACCTCTTATGGGTTGTCCTGACCCATCTTTGGTAGGCCTCCTGGTTCGACAGCAGTCCAGTGAGACCAGCGCCACCTCCGCCAGCTCCTCCTCGGCTTTTGGCGTGCTTCATGAACGTTTCTTCCATGGTCTTGTCCACTGCACAGCAATTGCTAGGAATGAAGGACCTTGCCACGCTGAAAGCATCTCACTGCAGCATCTCTTTGGCTCCAGGATGTGACAAGTCAATGTTTGCCAAGAAGACTGAGAAGGTGGTCAGGTAACGTGTGTAGGTTTGTCTACCGAAACTGAAGACGACATCGTTTGTGCGTACAGCAGGGTGTCGTTGATTTTGACAGCCTCAAGGAGCGCTAGGACAAGCCATACATGATCGATGTATGACAACCAAAATTGTGCAGTTGGTCCAAAGGTTCCTTCTCCGACTCTATCTCTGAACTGTTCATACTCTGCCATGAAACTGAAGATAGCTTCATCTTGCTGAAGTTCAGTCAACATCTCTTTTGTGAAGAAATATGAGGCTGTCTGGAGTTTGATCATGCTGTCTCCTGACAGTGTCGGAAATGACATGTCTTCATCTCTGGTTTCAAGATATCTTTCCAGCAGCAAGCGTTCTAGACTCTCAAGCATTGTCTAATGGCAGAACAAAGCTCGTTCATAATGTTTGCCAGACAGCACTCCTTGCCGAGAACCAGAAGAGATCAGACCTGCCTTCAGAAGGATATCTCCAAACCCAGAACCATCCAGCTTTTCCCCAAGCATCTTGAGGTAAGCACAGACAAGGTGGAAAGTACCAATCAGAAGAATATGCTTCTTGTACCGGACAGGTTGGTTCCCGACGATCGGGTAGGCTTTTCATACAAACCCCAAGATCAAACGTAGTGATAACATACTCTTGTCCAACCTCTCTCGTGGCCTCCTCTGCAAGTCGCAAGCACTCCTGGACTGTCTTGTACTCAGTAATTGGGTGATGGATCACAGGGTAGTAGTCCAATGTCGTCTTCTTTGCGGGTTCTGCCCATACTGTGAAATGAAGCAAGCCTACGCTAGTATTTCCTGATCTGACATGCTGCTGTTTTCCAGAGTAGAATCCAGTGGAGGTTTGAACTTTAAACTTTCTTGACAGTATCTTCACCTCCACCAACTATCCAGCGCCTAATTGCAATAGGTGGCTTTTCCGCTGGTTTACGAAGCATTCTGGTAAATCCTTTTGTGTCAAATGCATAGATTGCAGAAGAAGAAGCTGTCAAATCCTTCGTATCATAAGAGTTGCTTTCTACTTGTGCCGAGGGAAGCGACTCGAAATGATGAATTTGTGGTTGATTTAAATACAGTCTGGCAGATGTCGCCATGAAACAGAATGCCTTCCAGAATGCAAAATCTAAATAAATAGATCTGCATGCGTGCAATGTGTCGCTTGCAACAGGAGACCAGGGCACTATAGTTCCTTGCGCCAACCGTTCAAAGTTTAGGAAACGTTTTGCTCCCCATACATCATCGATGCTTTTCTTTACTTCATTAGTGTAAATAACCAAATAAATTTGTAGTGTACATATTGAAATTGATTTTTAAACTGTTGATTGTGTTATTATTTCCCTCTCCACCTGTAAATGCCAGGCTGAGTATGATAGCAGTGATGGGAAACAATGACGCTTTGGTTTCTTGTCGCGACTGTAAGATCAGGGGAAAAAAAAGAAAGTTGAATAGTTTGCTCATCACTTGTTTCTTCTGTTCCATTTTTTTTATCTATCCCTAGTGCCGTTGCAAAAACCGAAATTTACAGTTAGTCTGCAAATCGTATACGCCAGTTAATTCTGAGGAGGGACCTCCATGCAACAGCTACAACCAGAGCTGAAGGTGCTGGCCCTGTGGATGCTGGCTCCGTGGATGCTGGCCTGTGGATGCCCAGTCATGCAGTTACAGAACCCTCACGACACTACACATTGACACCACGTACAAACGAAGAAAACAACACTTACATGCTCCCAAATGTCTCGTGGCGGGCTGGACACATCGGCAGGACAGCTTTCCTGACGATGGAGCGGTGCCGAGGCTGGCCTTTGTCGCGCCCCTTGACTTCCATTGTCAAACCTCCGACCTGAAACAAACCGAGTTCACTGAAGGATGTGTTCCTTTCTATCAGAATGGCGCACCATTAACTTTTCTGCAACAAGCCGTGAGAATGATCACGGCGCCCCACTTACCACTCGGCGATGCGAGACGAAAATACTTGTGGCAAGCGATCTGTCACTCAGGACACGTCGCGAGAATGATAGCGACGGTCTTCTTAATATTAAAATAAATACGATTGAATTTCCCACAGAATTTTTAACCACTGGTGTGTCAGCATACAGATACAGTCCTTCCTACATCATATCATACCAGTTAACAAGCTACTAACAGTCATTTCATTGGTTAATTTGAAGAGAAAACAACCAAACTGTTGCCATCTTCAAGCACTGCATCAGTGCTCCTTGCTCAAAGTATGTAATTTTCAGTTCAATCAAACAGCAACAAAATAATCATTTTGACTTCTAAAACATTTATCATCAACAAGATGAAAGACAGCTCTATTTCACTGTACAAAAATAAAGTCACTGTCGGATTTAGGCTTTTAAGGAAAGTGAATTAAAAATGGTCAAAATCAGGTGTCCTGAGGGAATTTCAGTGCTGTGACTGCAGTGTTGACTGGGCACATAGAGCAGAAGGAGGGTCTGTGTTGATAGAGTTAAAAGTAGTCTCGGCCGTCTTTTGGTGTAACCAGAGCAACAGACATTGATACGTACCTCCAAGACTATATGTTTCAGCTTTTCTGGCTAATACCTGTTTTCAGGCCAGATACAAATTAATCAGACTATAATTCAGCCACTGGCTCCACATGAATCACGACCCAGGAAGACACCACTATGAGCCAGTTGACTGCCTAGAGGAGAATGGATTCTGGGTGATGAGCAGCATGGCTTCATGAAGAGTCACCCATGTCAAACACAACAGAAGTATGAAGGGGGGCCGGATGCGGGCAGACTGCTCTTGTGGTGATGTTATTCTTGAAAGCCTTTGACCAGGGTCTGCAAAGACCAGGAGGACCAACACTGGAATTACGCCCCTTGCTGATCAATGTATCTAGCATGTATGCCAGATGACAATGCTCTACAGATGAGACATCCACCTCTACAGAATGCCCTTACAGAATGCCCCAACAGACCTTTAAAAATATGATGCTCCCACCTGTAGCAACAAATCTGTTGCCCAAGTTGGTCACATTCAGGTCTACGAAAGAATACAGTGAAGAGAAGACTATTTCCTCACTTCCTCCTTCTCCTGGACTGTAAAAGACTAAAAAACACTTGTCCAAGAGAAGGGTCAACAGGTCTTCCTGGGCAAGATCATGAAGACAGCCTCATCCACCTGCCTCCCCGCTCCAGGTTTGTCACCTTTGTGGAACAGGAACACCTGGAGACGCGTCGTCGATACTGTCTGCACTTCTGTTTGTCACCCCAGCCTCAATGGTCTTAACGCCAGGCTGCTTAGCCCCCCTCTTCCATGCACAGCTCCACCCAGCTTGGTCCTGGACTCTGCACTGGCAGTCCACGGGGAGCAGTCAGTATCAGGTCATTACGATTAACCCTCTTATACTCGCAACGGGACAATCCGGGACTTAACGTCGGGCGCCTGTTCTTCCCGTACCGGGAGTTACCGGGACCTCTCCACGGGAATTTTCCATCACGCAGTGATCACGTGTGTAGACACACACAGTCGCAGACAGTAACTAGGAAGACTCAGGCATGGCCCAATCATGTGTTGGCACTATTTTTGGGTGATGGTACCGTGTGTGTTCATTGAGAATAGGCACAGAACGCAGCGAGTAACTTTGTGAATGGAAACTGACCGACTTTCACAATGGCGGCTTTCTCGTCTGCTACAAACGATGATGAAGAGATGATCGACTACTCGCAAGAGGAGTTAGATCAAATTATTGTAGAAGTAGAGACGTTTGAAATAAAGATGGAGAATGAAGGTGATATAGAAGTAGGTAGTGGTGTTGAAGAAGACAGTGAAGTGCAAAGTGACCCGGAATACAATGTTCCACGCAGCGCTTCAGACAAAATGGCGGCCCGCGACACATGGCACGGCAGGGGTGCATCAGTTTCGGGAACCCACTGGGCCGGCTCACTCGTTACCTGACACTGCTACACCACTTGATTTTTTCGTTTTGTTTGTTCCTCTGTGTTTTTTTTAAGACTGCTGCCGATGATACAAACAGGTATGCAAGACAAAAACAAGCTGCAAAGGGCGCACCTGACCCTCTTTTTTGTAGTACTGTGTGTGACATGTGACAAGTTTTGTATGACATTGGTGGGACAACAAGTGAGACCTGTACTGCCAGGCAGCAGATAGATGCATCAGGTAGGCCTCAGATTTCATCTTACACACTAACAACTTGCATCAGCATGGTGATTGCGCATGCTTGCATGCTGTAAACTTTATTGTCATCATGAAACGTCACGTGTCTGGTGACAATTTGGTGACAGTGACACGACCTGTATTTCTAGGACAGACGAAATATAGTTCAAAGTGAAGTGCATGCTCTTATGAAACTGTCTGCCAATTTTCTTTCTCCTACAGGTTCACATACATTCCCTATAAGTTAATAATCACACATACCCATTTTTAGGCTGAAACCAGTAGAAAAATCCGAAATCTAGGGGAAGTTTGCAGTCAGAGAAACCGAGTACAAGAGGGTTAAACCCACCGGAGCAAATGCTGTATAGCTGTTGAGTCAGTTTCTATTAGTGTTCAGTGGTTCCCATTCTGACCTAGCACACAGAGGACACAACCTACTAAGAATAAGCATGCTGTGATGTGACTGACAACAACATGCGTGACCATATACACATTTTGAGCATGCCTGTGATGCGACTAATAATGAACATGACTCAGAACACATTTTGAGCATGTTTGTGATATGACTAACAATTCACGTGATTGTTGAACAAAATTTTCAGCATGACCGAAATGTGACTGACAACAATACACGTGATTGCAGGCAAAATTTTGAGCATAATTACAGTGTGACCAGCAACAGTGCACATAACTCCAGACTTACTTTGAGCATGACTGTATTGTGTGACTAAACAATACATGTGATTGTAGACAAATTTTGAGCATATAACTGTAGTGTGACTAACAACAATACACGTGATTGTAGACAAATTTTGAGCATGACTGCAGTGTGACTAACAACAATACATGTGATTGTAGACAATTTTGAGCATAACTGTAGTGTGACTTACCAACAATCTAACCGACATGCAGTTTACAAACATGATCAAAAACAAAAGAACCTGTGTGAAAACAAGTTTAGATATATACCAGCTAAGTCATGTTGTAGTCTGGCTGACTACAGACTTTTCTTATCAAGGTTTGAAATCAAGAGATCTCAGATATCAGAAACGGGTCCAGTGCAACAGAGCATGTCAAAAGCGTCACACTACCCCCCACCCACCTTTCATGACAGTGCCCAAGGTGGCCTTGACCTGCTGACCTATGTTGGCGTTAGCGTTTCTGGCCAGAGCCGTCAGCAACATGTGACCCCCCCGTGATGAGAAAACAACTGCTGCAGACGCAGGTCACTCGACATCAGCAATCCCAGAATTCTCAGAGCTGCACACAACACATGAACACTTGTTGTCACCATGGAAACAGCCCCTTTTCTTCTTCAGATTATAAAGCAGTATTCATTTCTGTGATCTTGATCCATTCACCTTACAGAGAGCATCATCTTGCTGGCAGTGACAGTGACAGACCTTGTGCTGGATTTAGAGCAAGTGTCATAAAACTGAAAAACTATTCAGCTCATGTTATTACTGTAAACCTGCAATACTATTCAGCTCATGTTATTACTATAAACCTGCAATACTATTCAGCTCATGTTATTACTATAAAACTGCAATACTATTCAGCTCATGTTATTACTATAAACCTGCAATACTATTTAGCTCATGTTATTACTATAAAACTGCAATACTATTCAGCTCATGTTATCACTATAAAACTGCAATACTATTCAGCTCATGTTATTACTACTATCCGTCCGTCTTCTTTCTTTGAGCACCTTGTATGCACCATTTTCTTTTCATTTAAGCAGCAACAAATCTTTGAACATCCATGGTGAACTGGGGCCCTACCACTGATAATATACACAACAGTTGCCGAAGGTGATCAGACTATGACGAACTTGAAACATGTAATCTCAACAGCTGCCAGACTGATAATCAGCATAAACGTGATTCCAGATTATCTGTGCAGACAGAAATGAGGCCAGCAGTGGTTCAAACCATTTGTAACTGGAGCTACAGACGCTGCACAGGAAGGCATTTTTCAACTACGGAATCCTCACCCAGAATCTCCAGTTGCTCGTCGTCATCACTGACTCGTATGAAGTCCAGCAGTTTAGGAACAACTCCACACTTGGACAGCTCCATATGAATGGGCGCCTGCAAATGTTTTCAGCCATTTTTAACATCTTTAACGCTTACATTCAAACACAGAGTTGTTTAAAAAGTAATATAATGTTTTGAGTTTGTCACAGCATTGCAAGTCCAAAGACAAATAAATTGATATGGAATTTAAAACCTTGTCAAACAATTTATTTGTTAGGACAATGTGGAGTTTTTTCCCACATCTTTGTTGAACACTTTTCCAAGATATTAAGAGCTGAAATGAAGTACCCTGTCTATTTACGTAATGATGAAACAATGTTTTTGTTTATCACAGCACCATATCACATGAAATTGTAAAGTCTTGCATTTGACAATAACCATGCATTGTTTCGCTTTTTCGCTTTTTTTTTTTTTGTTTTTTTTTTGTTTTTTTTTTTTTTGTTTTTTTAGCCTTGACAAAATAGTTTCTGAGATAAACAGAGTTGAAGTGAAGCATCCCTTCTCTTCAATCAGCTCAGTCCCACTGGACAGGTAGGTAAGGCTGCCCAGGCTGTCAACTCTGAAGGGTTGAAAGGGTTAAGTCAGGCTGTCAGCTCTGAAGGGCTGAAAGGGTTAAGTCAGGCTGTCAGCTCTGAAGAGTTGAAAGGGTTAAGTCAGGCTGTCAACTCTGAAGGGTTGAAAGGGTTAAGTCAGGCTGTCAGCTCTGAAAGGGTTGAAAGGGTTAAGTCAGGCTGTCAGCTCTGAAGGGTTGAAAGGGTTAAGTCAGGCTGTCAGCTTTGAATGGTTGAAAGGGTTAAGTCAGGCTGTCAGCTCTGAATGGTTGAAAGGGTTAAGTCAGGCTGTCAGCTCTGAATGGTTGAAAGGGTTAGTCAGGCTGTCAGCTCTGAATGGTTGAAAGGGTTAAGTCCGGCTGTCAGCTCTGAAGGGTTGAAAGGGTTAAGTCAGGCTGAGCCGACCTCCTGAACTCAGAATGAGTAGTTTCCAGGCCAAAATGAGTAGTTCTTAGGCTATGTGATCATCTTTCGCCATAGCTGATGTACAACTCTGATTCTAATGAATGCTGGCTACACTGAACTGACATTGCCACTCCCTTTGAATGAAAGACAAATAACACTGGGTTACACTGTGGCACTGAAACAATGCAGATTTGATAGTGTGGCAATTATCAGCCCCTGCTGTCATCCATACCAGCCGTCAAACTGGCCTTCTCTTCCGAAAGCTTTATGGGACTTTACGTGTGTGCAAGATGTTATGCGTGTGTTCACACACAGATCTTCGGTTTATAGGTTCTTTCAAAGGACTCTATGGGAAATGGGAGTCAGAACCAATGTTAACCCACGCTGTTGAGTTTCCAGTATTTTTTGCACTGCCACAGAGTTCCATCCACTCAATGCATGCATCTGAATGTTGCTTGAAGTTCATAATCTCAAGTCTATGTGACTGTATTTCTTGAGCCTGATTGTTGCCACGATGACAGATGTATAAAGTTTCATCATGCAGTGTCCGACCAGACTGGAACCCCATTGCATCATCCTCATTACTCTTCTGGGCCACCATTACAAAATCTCGTTCTGTGGCCCTTCATGCTCTGCTTTCATGGCGGCATTTGGATTTATTATCATCATTATTAATACTTACATTGTGCCTATCCTCAGCTAGAGACCAGGCTCTAAGTGCTTTACAAATCCATGCTTGTTTACACAACAGGTTGCCTACCTGGGTAGTGCCAACTGAAGAGCTGCCAGCTGGTGCTTCATTCAGTCAGTCTGTGTCATCCTGTCAATATCGTTCAATAGTGTTCACTCAGGTTCCCTACTTCCTTCACTCTTTCCATTTCTCACGCAGGGTGCATGCTATGTGTAACGTGTCATCCATACCAACGGCTAAACTGGCCTTCTCTTCCGAAAGTTGGTGATGGGATTTTATGTGCGCGCAAGAAGTTATGCGTGCGTTCACACACAGAGATCCTCAGTTAATAGTTTCATTCAAAGGACTCTATGGGAAATGGAGTCAGATCCAACGTTAATTCTGAGGGAAAAATCCCCCCGAACTGAAACGGCCCGGCAGAGATTCAAACCCACAACCCCAGGATCAACAAGATTACGAGTCTGGCGCTCTTCCACCGAGCTATTCTGGCCCCTCTCCACATCCACACCTGTGGTAAGCTTGTGTTGTAAGAAAGCAGTCAGCGAGTCATGTGCAGTCATTGGATGGAAGTGCTGGCATTCTCTCTGTTGGGGGGGAAGACCACTTATACTGGTTATGTGATGTGGAGATTTTCATCAACAGGGTACTCAGTAGAAGGTGTCCAGCGTATGCTGGATCAGAACACATACCATCAGAAAAGTGACTCAGCTAAGGTGCAATATCTTGTTTGGTGTCTGCCTCATGATACCTTGATTTTAATGGCTCCTTGTCGATTGCTGAAGCCGAGACTGCAACCAGACTAGAACAAAAACATTTGTTGAGAGTGGCCTTGTATGGGAACAGCTAAATGATCTGTGCAGGAATTATACCATTGCCAGATTATGGAAGATGAACCAGCAAAGAAAAGAAAATCCGAGTAAGGCAAGACAATTTCAGAAGGCACACAGACATACACTCACACAGAATGGACATCAGACTTACCACAGAGAATCTGATCAGATCATAGAGGAACACCAATGAATACAGCTTGACGTGGCGTGACCGACTGAAGAGGTTCTGAATAATCTGAGCTCCACAGGTCACCGCAGCCTCTCTTTGACACTGCCTGTTGATTGGCTGTCCAGGTACCAGGGGGTGGAAACTGAGTTGTGATTGACAGCTTATGCCGCTGAGCTTCTGGCTAGTATGGTCAGATGCCTGTGCTCCTAAAAATATAAACAATACATGTACACTATAGAAAAACAAACAGATCAAGTCCTGAGGAAAGCTATGCAGGTCAAAATACTGGGAATCAAACAGATAAAGTTTCTTTTGTTTGAATCTTTTTACACTGACAACACATCAATAAAAACTTGTACTCACACACATAAACCAACACAGATTACATCAACCCGCTTGGTTCATACATTCAAACTGAAACAGAATAACAAGAGTATGAAAAAACGAAATTTGAGGAACAGAAGGAATAATAAATGCCACAATCTATTTAGAAATGCAAACATTTTGCAAGAAAATGAGACCAACAAAATCAGAAACTGTAAGACATTTGGGGAGTAAAGAAAACACAGATTATCAGCTTCTTATTTCTGGTCAGTTTTTAATTTTGCTATCCAAGAAACCTTCACTCCCAGCATCAGCTGCATCAGCATCAGAGCACAAAGAAAAGTTCCAGACTAACTCCCAACACTTTTCATCCAGAGAAAAAAAATGCAGGGAAAGAAATTGCACTCAGACAAAAAAAAAAAAATCTTATCGCCAAGAACAAAATAGATAACGAAAATGTCATAATCCTCTCAGGGAAAAAAAAAGCAGGTAAGTTCTGTTGCTTTTTTTAACCTGCAAGTCTTCAGGTCTTGATTGTTTTCAGTTTGAGTAATCCAAGCTGTCTTGGAAACAGACTGAGCTTATGCTACATAACATGGGGCTGTTGAGCATGCTATGGGCCACAACCTTCTGACAGCACATGTTGACATGACAAATAGAGTGGTTTACTTGCTTAAATTGTGTCTTTTCATATGTTTGTGTCCATATCATGTCCACGCTTGTATTTGAAATAACAGATGCCCGCCCTGATTATTGTCTAATGTTTACTTCCCTCCATGCAACTGCAACTTACACAGGCAGCGCATTTTGCCCGAAAATGTAGCAATGTGTAAATCTTGCGTTGATACCGCTCCTTGTATGCCTCCTGCGTGTGTGTTCGTCATATCGACCGTGTGTCACAGACAGGGTCTAAAAGTGATTCACTGCTCATGAATTATTCATGATGCCCAACCACTTATGGCAGCATGACACAGTGTAAAGAGGTTCCTGCCTGTCAACTGGCTGCGGTCAATTGGTGTGGAGCTAAATACAATCATTTCAAATGTCCCAAGAGTGCCTTCACCTCAGCTGCCCCAAATCCATAAGTGGGACCCTTAAGTCCTTGTAAATTCAAATAGGACCTACAGTTTTCACTTTTGTGAGTGTCTGCAGCGTTTCCTGTGAATAAGTCTGTTAAAAATATACACAAATTCTTCCATTCCACTCACCAGATGTGCCAGTACATTGCAACGAGAATGTCACCTTAACTCTTAACTCTCTCCAGGCGAAGAACCCGATCAGAGATTTTTTGTGCAATTTGAATGTTTGGAGTGGCACTTTGCTTTGCGGATGACAGGATAATCAAATCAGAATATTCACTGACCTTTCTCCTTTCAAAAGCAACCTATAGTTCAGAAATTTTCACTGGGTGAATGAGCCACAGGGTGTTTTGCGAGTCACTGTCCATGCATTCAATGTGTGTCAACAATGGTGTCTCAATAAAAGTACTACACAGCAGCAAAGCTCAGAGAGAAGTCATCGCAGTCAGTGTTTCACAGCATTAGAAGTGCTGTAATTACTTCAAACTGAAGGTTTGAAAACTCAGGAAGACTTTGACAACAGTAATGAGGATTTCATTCCAAGTGAGAGAAGTTCAGATTCTGAACTGGAGCTGGCGGCACTAACAGCTGAGGCCAGTGATAGGGTGAAGAGGGTGGTGATGATATTAATGACACAGCACAGGCCGACCAGAGAGGACAGCGTGTACCAGACATGACAGAGGAAGACTTTTTGCCACTCATGATGCAGGACTGGCATCAAGATCTTCGATTTGTTCCTGCTGTGCCACCTTTCACTGGTGGACATGGTTTACTCACATCACAAGAACGCCATGTCCCCTTTCAGTTTTTTTTTTTTGTTTTTTTTTTTTTTAGCTGAAAACACATCATCTACCACCATGTGGTCATGTCCAGACTTTCCAGTACGGTGTGTGTGTATTTATAATGTCATCATTTTTTTTTTTCTTACTCGCACACATGTATGTGTACACACACACACACACACACACACTTGTGAAAGTAATGAAAATAATGATTATGACATATCTTTATATTTTCAGAAAATGCATGGTTGAGTAAATAACTTTGTTTAGACTGATAATGATTTATTGTGCTGTTGTGTCAGGTGCTGTTGCTGTTCTGCAGGGGATGGACAGGAAGCCAGTTCATGCCATTACCACCAAGGTCGACCCCCATACCATGACGGATGTGACCACATGTGGGCAGTTCAGGAAACCCATGGATGTCCAGGACTACATTCAGAACATGGCTGAGGTGGACAAAAGTGACCAGCTGATCTCCATTCCACTAAACCGCAAGACCATGAAGTGGTGGAAAAAGCTTTTCTTTTCTTCCACCTCTTCACCCTGAGCCTCATCCTGTGCTAAAAACTAGTCCAATTAGCCCTTTCTTATCACTAAGTTTAACATTATGTTTGATTTTATTAGTATAGCAAGTAAGCCAGTGTGTATATAGTGTGATGGTGTAAGTTTTTATTTCTTTTTTTTTTTTTTTTAAGTTGTGTTGGTGTCTATATCAGTAGATTATAAAGTGCTCTTGTGGCTTTAATACTGATCAAAAATCATATGTGGACATTTCTTGGTTTATTTTGTGAGTGAACAGAGTTACAGACTGTTTCAACATTACGCTTCCCTGGATACATATCCTAGACACCTGCCTGTGTCAATTCCGATAAAAAAATAGGAATATTTTTCACCTGGTGCGAGAAGATGAAAGTAGGAAGTTTGATATTTTCACCCCAACTAACTCAACATGATTTTAATCAGTTCTGAAAGTTCCATGTCCTTACTCCGTACAGTTTTTTGTTTTAAGTGATTTTTTTTTTTTTTTAATAACTCTAACAAATGGTCTGTCCCGTGGGAGAGTTAAGGAAAAAAAAAAACTGTCAGTACCGAGTGAGCTGACTGCTGACCCAGGCCGTCTTGTGGAGGTGGGGATTTTTTCAGACGCGGTCCTGCATGCGGACTGGGGTCGTGAACCCAGGGCGTCCCTCACGACAGTGGCCGTGGTGGGAGACATGCGATGAAGGGCCACGTTGATCTGCTTCTCCGTTTTTCTGGAGCCGTCCGCCATTGCTGACTGAGGCCTTCACACAGACGATCACCTTTCAGATGTGCTGGCAGTGCCCATACAACTGTGCAGGTCAACACGCAAACTTACAAGTACATCATACAGACACATCCACACACACATGCACATAGAATCAGACCTTCCTAATTCCATCTAAAAGGATCACAGTTAATTTCTATGCTTTACAAAGAAGTCTCAACAAATCATTTTCACAGGGTTTTTTTTTTTTTGTTTTTTTTTAAATACTGCAACCAAATATCAGCAAGGTTATACTTGACATACCAACAGTTTACACAAAAAAAGCACTTGCATTGAACATTTGTATACATTTAAGAGATGGGGCACATTCAAAAGACTAATTAAACAAGGACAAATCAAATCATCTGTAAATACCTTACTGCACAAAGTATATGAAGCCTGCTTTGAAAACAAGGTTAGGGAATCATTATTCAGCAATGATATTTTCTTCAGTATGCACAACAACGTATTTTTTCGCTTTACTGACTAAATCTTTGCAGGCCAAGACTCAAGCGTATGGAGAAATGCACACCCGAGTATTTATACCCATTAACAACAGGCAAAATAGTTCCTTTGTATGTCCATCTTTCTCTTGCTGCAAGATACCCACCCTTTCTAAATGCAATCACATTACATTTTGTCATGTTAACTTTTGAGGGGAGAGACAGAGAGAGAGAGAGAGAGAGACAGACAGACAGACAGACAGACAGAAAGACAGAGGGGAAGAAAGAGACAGAGACACAGAGAGACGAGAAAGAGGGGAAAAAAAAGAGAGAGAGACAGAGAGAAACCTCTAAACCAAAGAAAGAGAAAAGCATAAAAAAAAAAAAAAAAACCACCACACTGGCTCCACTACCTCTTGTCCTTGAGTGTGGCACTCTGTGAACTGTGACCAAACGTGGTGTCGGGCAGTGCCTTCTCCTGCAGCGGCTGTACTGCCGTCCGTAGGATGAGACAGCACATTGTCTGGAAGGCAACGTCTGGCGTGATTGACACCAGTCATTTCACAGGATGATCGACAGACATGCCCCTTCCTTCTCCTTCCCCACCCCCCTTTCACCACCCACATATGGGCCCATGCACACACACAACCACACAATCATACACATGTGAGTATGTTTACAGTGTCGATGTACTTTGGAAGTTCCAAAAGCTTGACTTTACAGTAAGTAAACAAAAGACAAAAGCTGTGATTTAGTGGTGAACTGCTGCAACACACACACACACACACACACACACACACACACAAAAGTTTTATGTATGCACAGACTTACATCAGCTATGACATTAATTTGTTGAACACAAGAGAATGTGTACACTGCTGCATGCAAACACACACACACACACACACACACACACACACACACACACACACAAATGCCCGCATGCGCGCACATGCACTAAACACACAGTACACACATACAACCTGCCATCTATGTAATCATTTATTCAATCTGATGCACCATAACATAGCACTGTTAAAAAAGAAAAAGAGTTTGACATACGTATTTTCAAAACATGAAAATGTGATCCTCACACAGGAAGAAAGAGAACCACTCGGCCAGCCAGTGACCCAACCCAACCCACCTGCACTTCAGGGACAGCCACTTGCAGGAACAATGCCAGCAGCTCAAACAGGCCTTCATTGTACAGCCCCCTCCTCACTCGCCTCCTGTCCGACAGCGCCTCCTTCTCCACATCCTCCTGCTGCTTCCATGCCACATCCTCCAGGGTCATGGGGTTTCGTCTGCTCTGTGTCAGGTGGGGATTGGCGCTCACCCACAGTCCACTGGGCTCTGAGGTCTTCTTGACCGGGAAACTGGCCTCAGGGGAGGAAGGCTCGGGGGAGTCAGGGCTAGACAATGGGTCGGCCAGCGTCTTGCAGGTCACCAGCGCCGTGCACAGCACAAAGTGAAGGAGGGACTGCAGCAAGTCCCACTCCCCCTCTGTGAGGACTTCTCTGCCCACGAAATGGCACGGCTTGGCTGAAGGGGGGCGAGAAGTGTGCTGGGGAAGGCTCTTTGAGAGGGATGTGGGCAAAGATTTCCCCGATTTGGCCGACAATGGTCTGGAAGGGGCTGCAGACACAGAGAGCTGCGAGCGTGCGGTTCCTGGAGTGCATGCTGCCACACTGCTCTGCTCAAGCTGCAGGGCGATGCGCTGAGACATCCAACGCAGGATGGCGAAGATGCTGGACCCGAACCTCTTCCACTGCTGCACGGCCAGTCCGTGGTTCAGCGAGGAATATCTTTCCCTGAGACATTTGCCTGTCTTCAGCATGTTTGTGATCAACATTGTATACGACAAAACAAAGTATATAGCCACACTGTATCAACACTGTAACAGTCATCACAGGCTCAGGTTTGTGATGGTGACATTCACAGGCATCACTTAGCAGGACAAAGGTTGCATTCAGGCAGCATTTTGTTTCCCCCCCCCCCCCCCCCCCCTCCATCTTTTGATACTTTTCTTTCCAAGTGGTTACCATACATTTTGGAGACACAGATGCAGTTTACAAGGTGTGATCCTGGCAGACAATGTTTCCAACTGACAGTTAGTTAACATGATCACAACCAGCTTTCTTTCCAAATGTGTTTATGTTTCATGTAGAAATCATCTGAACCACAGTGTGTAATTATTACTCTGTTAGGCTGCACTGTCTACAAATCTTAAGGGAAAAAAGGAAGAAAGTAGTACTAGTTGAATGCACCTCTGGATCTCTCTCTCTCTCTCTCTCTCTCTCTCTCTCTCTCTTTGCGCTTGTGTACTTGAACATGACTGCTCTATTCCTCCATAGGCTGTGCTGATATCATATTGGTGTTTGATGCTTCGATTGTTCTTCTCTGCGCATCAATATCATATACTTAGTGGGTGTGTGTGTATGTATATGAGTGTGTGTGTGTGTGTGTGTGTGTGTGTGTGTGTGTGTGTGTGTGTGTGTGTGTGTGTGTGAGTGTGTGAATGAGAGAGAGATAGTGAGACACAGACAGAAACACAGATAGTTTTTAGTGTGTATGTCTGTTTTCTTTTATGCTAATATGACCATCACTGTTTTGATATGATTGGTTCTATATTGTGTGATAGTATTTGTGCGTTAGTATCTTTAAACCCTTAAGGGATCGGACACACACACACACACACTTTTTTTTTTTAATCTAACGCTGAAAATGCTCAAAGGCTCCAGGTAAGTTCTTTTTGCCTTTTGATTCAGGCATCGAAAAACTTAAATCCCATTTCTACACCTGCATGTCTGTTCACATGTATCTAGGCATATATCCACAGAATCAGAGCTGTCACTGATTCCACTGCTGAATACTAAATACCTCATCTGCATCACTAAACAACCTTCAGTCAGGATGGAGGGGGGAGGGAAGTGGTGGTACTGGGACCAGCGCTGGTGGTGAGGGATGATGACGGTGAATAAGATGGAGAAATCAGACATCTCCTCAGAAACTATGGGGCCACCACCACACCAGGCTGAAACTGTTCTGTCAGACTCACAGGACCTGTCAATGGATTTTGAATTTCATAATCATATCAAATACTTTACCCATGAAACTATCTGATGCATTATTCCATACCAGCCTCGCTGTTCTGGACCCTGGCAAAGCCTGGGGGAAAAAAGTGCTTAGGTGTTCATCAAGACAATTCTGCTTAGTGGTAGAACGCCAGACTTGTAATCTTAGTGACCCCTGGGGTTGCTGGTTTGAATCTCCACCTGGCCATTTCGGAACAGGGGGATTTTTCCCTCAGAGTCACATTGGTTCTGACTCTATTTCCCATACAGTCCTTCGAATGAGACCATAAACTGAGGTTCTATGTGTGAACGCACGCACAGCATCTTGCACACACATCAAATCCCATCACCAACTTTCCACCAACTTTCGGAAGAGAAGGCCAGTTTGGCTGTTGGTATGGATGACACGTTACGCATAGCATTCACCGTGCATGAGAAATGGAAAGAATGAAGGAAGCAAGAAAACCGAGCAAATGATTTTAAACGAAACTGAGTGGATGACATGGGAAACAACTGAATGAAGCGCCAGCTGGCAGCTCTTCAGTCAGCACTACCCAGATAGGCAGCCCGTTGTGTAAACGAGTGTGGATTGCAAAGCGCTTAGAACTTAGTTTCTAGCCGAGTAAAGGTGCTATATAAGTATTCATAATAATAGAGAGACAATTCTGTTTCATACTTTGAAAAAAATATAAAAACACATGTCTAGAGGACATAAGCTTACACTAGGCCAGACACATTAAATCCTTTGAATAGTATGGGACTCTTTGGACCCACAGACAACGCCCTGCGCCCTGTGAATCATGACAGGGGCAAGATTAGGGATTGTGACCAGCTGCCATGGCAAAGTGATTTGTCACAGACTCCCAGCTGGGAGGTCGTGAGTTCAATTCCCTTCACAGTCATGCGGGATTTTTGTGTCTCGACTGGCTCCTACCCAGAACTGAGTTCGCTACAGGCTCATTGGGAAGACTGGGACCACACAGTCGAGTTTCAGACACTTAATGGATGCGTCTCTGAGAGTGTCGCTCAAATTTCCTGACCACCACTGCAGGTGTCTGTATCTCTCAGGCCTGCTTGACACCGGGATATGTTATGAAAGGAAGCATGGAGTACAGCCCTGTCATGCAATCTCAGACTGAAATGGGCATCTGTAGCATCATCTTCATCATCATCCTCATTTTCATTGATCAGCATAAAAAAAATGAAATTCTCTGATTCTGTGGCCCTTCATGCCCTGCTCTCATGATGACCTCAGTTTCGATGTGTCCTCTCCACATCTATGGCCTTGAATTTGGTTCTGTCTGGGTCACCGGTATTGGCAAGTCCAAGGGGCTGTTGTAGGATGGATGTGGTGGTGCCCTCCGGAGGGAGAGCTCACTCACACCAGCTCCACAACTAAGCAATTATTATCATCAGTAGGTGGTGCCCTGCTTATCTTGGATCAGAACAGGCGCCACTGAACACCACTGCAGTGAGTCGGCAGCAGTACAGTGTCTCCTCCGGTGGGTTGCCTCTAGACGCCTCGACATTGACGGCTCCCTGTGGACTGCCGGTGCCGAGGCTGCGGCAGGACTGACCCAGCTGTGGCTGTGGATGTGGTGTCAGAAAGAGCAGCATGGGTGCACTGTCACCGAGGTGGCACAGAAGATGGGACAGCAAAAAAAAAAAAAAAAAAAGTAGGGATTGTTTCAATCACTCACCGCAAGGTGGAGTCATCACACAGGTAAGTCACGTCCAGCTTGGCGGCTGAGCGTGGCCAAGGCCCACCACTCTCCTCTGTAGTGGCCAGGTGTACAGGTTTGCAATCACCTGGAGCAGGTGACTCAGGCAGGAAAGCTGCACCCCGCTGATCTCCCCTTTCACTGGGAGCTCACTGTACAGGTGGTCCGTTTCCATGGCAATGAGTCCTGAAGACAGAACATGGAACTCTGTATCGCAGTGTTTCACCTGAAATTTCAAGGGCTTAAGCTTTTGTCCCTCTCCAGGAATATCAATTGGACATTTCAGAAATCAATTAAACTGGCAGCATGCTCCGGAAAATTCTTTTTGTTTTCATTACTAAGCAGCACTTTCCTTTGAACACACACACACACACACACACACACACACACACACAAATACTAAGCAGCACTTTTGTTTTGACACACACACACACACACACACACACACACACACACACACACACACAAATAATACTAAGCAGCACTTTCGTTTGAACACACACACACACACACACACACACACACACACACACACAGTTGGTTGCTACGGGCAAAAGTTACACATAAGTGAAATGAATGAAAAATATGGCTTCAAAGTGAGATCTTGTAACTTAAGTTAGATTTGAAAAAAAAAAAAAAAAAAAAAAAAAAAAAAAAAAAAAAAAAAAACTTACGGGGATGTCACCTTGTTTGTTCTGTGTGCTCTGTGTTGTCATTTCTGCTAGTTGATTCGGTGTTGTAAGCAGCCTCAGTTTGGTATCTATTTCATTATTGCAGCAAGAGTTACCCTACCTGTTTCTTATTTGTCATTTACTACCGTTCCCCATTTCAGATTTCCTTTCACGTTAATGGTTTGATCAGTTGATAAAATTGGAACTGGCATTTGTCACTGCTGTTCAGTGAATGACAATTCTCTTTGTCCTGGTGTATGACCACAGAGACGTCTTTTGTTTAACTGACCACAGTGATCAAAAACTGAGTATACAGCATCCCGGCAACACCAGTTTTTTTTTGTTTTTTTCCTTTAGCGGCATGGTTTGAAATAGACTGTCAGTTAATTCCCTTGAACAAGATATAGCTTTCACACAGTGGACGTGAACAAACAAAACGAAACAAAATTTTATTCATCCAGGGTAATGAGATAAGCAATACAAATGCTTTTTTTCACCCAGCCCTGGGACAAAAGGGAAGAAATAAATCATAGCAAATCAAGGCAAGAACTAATAAGAGGAACAAAACCAAGCAAACAAATAAATAACTGGAGCTTACACAGTTCAATACAAGTAAACTGCTCTCAAAACTGCTGTCAAACAAATGCAGTGGAAAACATGTGAACACATGTGAACATATGGTAAATGGGGAAAGGCAGGCAGGGGGAAGGAGCTGGGTGGGGGAGGGGGGAGGGGATGAGGATGAAGGGAAGGGCAGTATACAGTAATCATTCACAATATATATTACAAAAAGGACATTAATCTAAAACTGAAAGAATGAAAAAAGCAAAAACAAAATAGTATATATCTACACATAAAATGTAAAATAATAAACTTATGTTGCTCGGTAAAGACAGAATATTTACATAAATGCCATTGATGTAGTACGTTTTTTAACTGCTAGAAATAGCAAATTTTTATATGCCACCTTAAATGAACCAATGCTACGTTTCTTTCAATATTTATTGTAAAGAGTTCCCAAAGCGTTCCACCTGAATGAACACAAGGCTAGTTTTGAATAGATCAACCGAACACAATAAATGAACAACGTGCCGCTAAACTGTTGGCCTGAGATCATTCCAGTATTATTTTCCAAACGCATGAAAGCCGACACTTGGACAGAGCTTGGTCATAAACATTAACTGTAACTTCTGACTTGGCCACCCCAAAAAAAAAAGAAAGAAATTATGAGTCTTTAGTAACCATGTCGACTAAGACAAGCCAGCAGTTTTTCCCCTGCCTACAGCCTCGTCATCATCAGTGGGCAGATGAACAGAATGATGAGCCACTGCACAAAGCACTGCTCCCCACCTGGCCGCCACTGCAGAATGGCTATGTAGGAAGAAAGATGGCACCTTGCTTTGTGCATTTTATTTGTATTCTGCCTTGTTTCCAGTAATGCTGCATTTTGTTTCATCCTCCATACAAAAAAAAAAGTGAAGTCAAATACGAATATATTAGCTATTGGTAAATATAAATAATGCTTATCAAAACTGCATCACAGGCAAGTTGACAGAAGAACAAACATTCTGTTTCATAATATACAAAATATCATTGCGACATGAACTGGAAGAGTTCCATTATGAGCTGCCCCAAAAGTCTCAGTTCGGCTGGATAATTTTTTAGCATGACACACACACACACACACACACACACACACACACACACACATTCCCATAGATGGACACTCACTCACTCTCTCTCTCTCTCTCACACACACACACACACATACACACACAAATTATTTATTCATACTGCTGACAGCTTAGTCAACAACAAAGGGCCATATCAGGGCCATCATTTCATTGCATGCATAGCGCTCACACACACACACACACACACACACACACACACACACACACACCAACAGACACTATGAACCATGGCAAAAAAAAAAAAAAAAAACACACATTTCTGCAGGTGCCTCACCCTCAGAGCGCAGAAGGCCAGCCAGGGAGTCTAGGAAACAATCCAGATAGTGCCACAAAAGGGCGTCGGCCTGGTGTTTGGCTGGAACAGGGTAGGTCACTCTGCCTTCCCCAGCGCCCTGCTCTGGAGACTCCTGGGAAGACACATAACGTCCGATGGCCTCCTGGACGGAGCTGGCCACACTCACTTTGCGCAGGGAGGTCAAGTTGGTGAGGACCAGGCAAGACTGAGCTCGCACTTTCCTGGTGGAAACCAACATGAAAAGGGAATTCATTGGATATAAGCATGCAGCAACAGACAACAACACAAACTTTGCATGTCACCTTAGCTTTTGAGACCATAATAATTCCAAAAAGTAAAAAACAAAACAAAGAAAATGATGGAAAGATGATGGATTCCACTCAAAATGTATGAAGGATGCTGAAAGATGAGCAAAAGAACCAACCATAACCAAACAGTGAAGAACCCACAGAACGAAAACAATGTCCTTGACAAAATTATCTACAAAAGTCCTCTTCAATCATGTCAGGCATCAGTGGCCTGCCTGTTTGGCCCATTTATCAATATCCATTGATTTTGATTACATTTTTATTTTAGTACCAGCCCCTGTGGTGACGTGGTCTTTTCTGCGGACTCTTGGATGGGGAAGTCATGGGTTTGATTCCCATCAGAGCCATTTATGGCTCCTACCCAGAGTTGATTTTGCTACAGGTTCAGTTGGGAAGACTGGGACTACACAGTCGAGTTTCATCCACGAAACAGATGCATCTCTGACAGTGCCGCTCAAATTTCCTGACCAACACAACACGCGTCTGTATTTCTCAGATCTGGCTGATGCCGGTACAGCCCTGTCATGCAGTTTGAGACCAACTTGGAAATCTGCAGCATAAACTTCATCATCTGTATCAGCATTGACCAAAAATGTCTCAAATTCTGTGGCCCTCCATGTTGACCTCAGTTTCTATGTCTGCTTCACATCTATGGTCTAGGTTTCATTCTGTCGGCATCACTGGTATTGGCAAATTCATGAGGGCTGTTGTTGGACGGACACTGTGGCACCCTCCAGAGGGAACTCGCTCATGCCAGATCCATGACCGTGCAATTATTGTCGTCAGCAGTGGGCTTAGTAGGTGGTGTCCTCTTTACGTTGGATCAGAACAGGCACCACGTTTGCAGTGTCTCTTCTAAGGGGTTGCCTCTTGACAACTTGATAATGAGTGCTCCCTGTGGATTGCCGGTGCTGGGGCTGCCACTGGATGAGCTGGGTCCGTGGCTGTGGACGAGGGCTCGGAATGAGCGGTGTGGATGCAATGCCACTGACATGTAATAGAGGATGGAACAAAAACAAAAAATTCTGTCAACAACTATCAATTCTTTTTAAAAAATTTGTTTAAATTTCCACCTGCAGTCGCCTCACCTTGAAACAAACAAAAAAAAAGTTTTCATTTTAGTTGCTACTGATTGGACCCATTTAAGCCATGACAAAGGTTCACTGGGAGACACATCCTGACTGTTGACGCTCAGGTCCAGCACAGTTGTTTGCAAGCTGCCTGAGGGCCAAGTGCCTTATCTCCCTTGTTGTCACTCTCTATCATCAGGCAGGTGCAGGTGAGTTTGTGTGTTGAATGGCCTTTTAAATTCAAAAGTTTTGCATAATTTCATCTCATTTTTTCATCCTTTCTTTTTTCAAATTGTTAATATCATTTATTTCAAGAAGAATCATACTGTTTATTACATTTCTGTTTTTTCTGAATATGTTTTTTGTTTTCTCTTCTTCCCTCTAATCATCGAAGAAGAAAACAAAAAGAAAAATTAATTATAGTTCAAAATCTTTTAAAAGGGCTGCAGACCGGGACCTTTACCATTTCCTGTCCTGCCTCCCTGTCCTGCCCCGAGTGGATCTCATCAGCGCTGGGTATGGTGCCGGTTTTCTTCTCCTCCGTGGAGGGAAAAAATATTCGTCCCTCCTCCCTCCATTCCTTCTTGTACAACCAGCTTTTCTTAGGGGGGCTGATGTGGAGGAATCAGCCTTGGACTGTAGCTCACAAACAAGACCCTAGGTCATAAACAAGACCCTAGGTTATAAAACAAGACCCTAGGTCACAAACAAGACCCTAGGTCACAAACAAGACTCTAGGTCATAAAACAAGACCCAAGGTCACAAACAAGACCCCAGGTCATAAAACAAGACCCTCGGTCATTAAAAAAGACCTCAGGTCACAAAAAAGACCCTAGGTCATAAAATAAGACCATAGGTCACAAACAAGACCCTGTGTCACAAACAAGACCCTAGGTCATAAACAAGCCCCTAGGTCATAAAACAAAACTCTGTGTCACAAACAAAACCCTAGGTCACAAACAAGACCCTATTTCATAAACAAGACCCTAGGTCACAAACAAGACCCTGTGTCACAAACAAGACCCTACTTCACTAACAAGACCCTAGGTCACAATCAAGACCCTATACAATAAACAAGACCCTATGCCATAAAACATGACCCTAGGTCATGGACAAGTCCCTTGGCCATAAAACAAGACCTTAGGTCATAAAACAAGACCCCAGGTCATAAAACAAGACCTTTGGTCTGAAACAAGACCCTAGGTCATAAACATGCCCCTAGGTGACGGACAAGACCCTGTGTCATAAAACAAAACCTGTGTCATAAACAAGACCCTGTGTCACAAACAAAATCCTAGATCACAAACAAGACCCTATTTCATAAACAAGACCCTAGGCCATAAAACAAGACTCTGTGTCACAAACAAGACCCTAGGTCATAAACAAGACCCTAGGTTATAAAACAAGATCCTGCGTCACAAACAAGACCCTAGGTCACAAACAAGACCCTATATCATAAGCAAGACCCTATGTCATAAACAAAAACATATACAGTCGGAAGACAACAAAACAAAACTTTTTTTTTTTAAACATGCAACTGATACCATCCCATGCATGGCAGTGCAGTCTCCATGGAGACAGCTGCTCACATTTCCAAGACAAAAAAAATCTGCCGCAACAAGTCAGTACAAGTGTTTTCACACTAAGCCAGGCCAGTTGCTGATAGCTGCCAGTTGAAATTCACGTACACGATTTTACTTCTCCCTTCACTGGGTGCTGACAACCATCGATACTGAACACAGCAAGTGTTTTATTCACATAAGCTTCTGCTCTCCTTGCTAGGTGCTAACAACCATCGGCACTGAACACAGCAAGCACCTGCCAGCACCAGTCACAGCGATGCCAACCATCCTGAAATAGCGGTATCTGTTATACAAAAACGTAAAAAAACAAGGGCTGTCCTGGGTGTTACAATGGCAGATAGCATGTGACTGAAAAAAAAAGGTCACCCTGAAAACAAAATGGGACCACCTTTTTTCACAGATGAACAAACTTGATGGCAGAAGGGAAGTGGCCACTACAGCACTGTATGCATAGGCATCAATCCACAGCCGGCCATGGATGAAACCAAACTGAACTGAAGCAAATAGAAAGCACTGAGCAGCTAGCTAACTGCAGCAAGCAAATCAGAATGTGTAAGACTGGCCAATGAGTTGGGCACTGTGCCTCGCCTTTGATGAAGAAAAAGAAAGAAAGAAAAAAAAAATCAAAGCCAGCAGATCTTCCAGAAATGATGAACAGCGGCAATCTTTACAACAAAGACAGAAAGGGGGACATCTGTGGTTTGTGCATGATCTGTAAGCGCACTTTCTGTGATTCCCATCCATCATGGTTGCCGTGATGATGAGAGAGTGTGAAACATGCATACATGTACTTTTGCACAGCATCACATATGTAACGTAAATGTGTTCCAGAAATTTCAGTCTGTTCCTTATGTTTACATTCTCTGTTCATGACAAAACGAATGGGGGGGGGCATGCCTGTCTGCAGTCAGCAAATTTGCTTTGTCGCACGCAGAGACACAAAAACACACGTCTGGCTGATCCAGGCTGGCTGGTAGCAACTTGCCGGGTTTAACATGGAGGTAGTGTTACAAAATACAGAAGAGTTACCTGCACTTGGAAGTCAGCAGGCAGGCCAGGACGTAGGCCACCATGCGCTGATCATCGCTCACCACCTCCACTCCTCTGTCATCGCTCATCACGCACTGCAGCAACTCCAGCGCTTGCTTCTGCGTTTCACTGTGCACATGCATGCACACACACACACACACACACACACACACACACACACACACACACACGCACACACACACACACACACACACACACACACACACACACACACACACACACACACACACACACACGCATGCACACACACACGCACGCACGCATGCACGCACACACACACACACGCACGCACACACACACACACACACACACACACACACACACACACAACCACAAATTAGTTACTTCAGGACATGGGCATCTACAGCAGTGATTTTCTACAGGCATTAGATAATTCTAACAAACCAGCATGAAAAATAATTTGACAAAGACACCAGACCTGCTTCTTTGCATATTGTAAGAAATGTCTTTTTTTTTTTTTTTTTTTTAAGTAACAACTCATGCTTTTAAAATTCTGCTCAAAAGAGTACAACAATAAAGAATGGAGGAGACCAATGCTGATTCCAACCAAAGAATGAACATAAACAACAAAGTCGCCCACCAGCTTCCTTCCTCCTAATCACATGCACGGAGATCAATGATGATGTAACTTGAATTCCATGAATACAACCGATTCCTGAAAGTCAAACCATGGCTGCTGTTTGATTTACAAGCTAAATCATGCTTTTCGAGTCAATCTTGTATGAGTTTCATGATACAATTAAAACATGAGCTGCTGCCATGACAGCCTTCTCCATTGTTATCTCCACCTTCCAAAAGCCCCGCCTGGATATTGAACGCAAACCACACTTTGAGTTCATTTACTTGAAAAGAAAAACCCTTTAAGTAGACATTTCGAAATGTCTTATTTGGAAGAATTTCAAATATTTACAATTTCCACAGTACATTCACAGCATATACAATATTCAGTGGGTTGTGTGGTCTGCATCAACTTCAACCAGTAATGTAGACCTGAACTGAAATCAAGAAATGACACTAATTTATGGTTCACACACTGACAATACACATGCACACACGCACGCACGCGCACGCACACACACACACACATGCATGCCCAAACACATGCACACACACAAACACATGCACATGTACACTCACTCACACACACATAAACACACTCACACACACACACACACACACACACTCTCTCTCACACACACACACACATATTCACTCACACAACACGCACACACTGACCAGGGGGTCCATCTCGCAGCAGTCCTTTAAGCACAGGCAACACTCCTGTGTCCACACTGCCCGCCTCAGTCAGACCAGGGTGGGCAAACATGGCCATCAGCACCCCCACATACACCTCCTGCCACCCACACAACAGCCGCCTTCAACAGCACCACCACTACAGGGTGGGCACACATGGCCATCAGCACCCCCTACATACACCTCCTGCCACCCACACAACAGCCGCCTTCAACGGCATCATCACTACAGGGTGGGCACACATGGCCATCAGCACCCCCACATGCACATCCTGCCACCCCCACACAACAGCTGCCTTCAACAGCACCACCACTACAGGGTGGGCACACATGGCCATCAGCACCCCCACATGCACATCCTGCCACCCCACACAACAGCCACCTTCAACAGCACCACCACTACAGGGTGGGCACACATGGCCATCAGCACCCCTACATGCACATCCTGCCACCCACACAGCAGCCGCCTTCAACAGCATCACCACTATCACACAGAAAAGAAGTGATAATGTTGCATAACTCAGCGCTGTGAATAACCCTAAGCCAGTGGGTAACGCATGAACAGGATAGCAATTCTGGGACTCCGTTCTCCGTGCCCACCGAGGCGCCATGGAAACAGAACAACAGAAATGAGAAACAGGAAAATAAAACAACACAAGCAGGAAAACAAGACAAACTACAAACAAACATGCAAAATAAGGTGCAAAGTAATGGTTCCTGACGCTGATGTTAATACACCTACAAATGAAACAAGTGAAGTGTAACATGTCTTCTTCAGCAGTTTGCTAAATCATCAAACAATACTAAACATTTGCCGGCGACTGAGCCATTCGTTTTTTTTGCCTTGGTTACAGAAAACTTTTAAGAAAAAAAAAAAAAAAGAAGACAAAACTTTCACACACACAAAAAATTTGCTGAATGATATTTGAACTGATCAAAGTTTTAAACGCATGTTGCATGAAAGCCTTTATATTCCTTATACCTCCAACCCTAACCATCAATGCATGGTTAAAAAGCTCTGAAAGTCAGGTCTGAAAGGAACTGCTCAGATCAAACAGGGAAAAAAAAAAAAAAATCAGAGCAAGCAGCGTGCAGGGTGAAGGATGAGCAAAATACAAGTGGCAGCATACAGAAACACGTAGAGGGGGTGGGGGAGAGGTAGCAAAAGGGGAAGGAAGGGAAGAAGGAGCAAGCAGAGGAAGGTTTTCAACATGCCTAAAGTCTTTGTATACTCCATCCTGTCAACGGTATGGTGTTAGGGCTCACAGTCTAAAATGTGTCAGACAACGTTCATCTGAATGAAAACCACAGCCGCTGTGCGGTGTCTCCTTTGGTGGATGACAACCTGATCACGACTGCTCCCTGTGAACTATCAAAGCCAAGTGTGTGTGTATGGAGAAGCTGGAAAGAGTGGCCGCTGAAAAGGAAAAAAAAAAGGAAAGAAAATAAAAATTCTAAAAATCTCTTTTCATGGATCCTCATCAGAACAAAAAAAAAAACAACCAACCAACCAACCAACCGTCCAACCAACCAACCAAACAAAACTTTACTCACAACGTGAAAGCTTTAGTACCTTCAACCTTGCACTGGAGTCCTGTAGCTGTCTCAGCAGGAAGAGGCTTTCTCTCTTTATCCTGGCAGCAAACTTGGCGTCGCGAGTCAGTGAACGCACCACGCAGCATGCAGCGTACTTCACCTCCAGCGGCGCTTTCCCATGCAGGTGCTGAAGCATGCTGGGATAGATTTCAGAGTCCAGGCGGTGCTGGATCTGGTTGTAGTTTAGCTCTGTGATGTTTAGCACCTGTTTGGGTGGGGGGGGGGGGGGGAGATATTATTGAACAAAATGTTTGTGAATGTGTACATGTGCATACATTCACCAACACAAGCTTACACACACACACACACACACACACACACACACACACACACACACACACACACACATTCAAACACACGCATGCATGCATGCAAAAATTTTCACACTTTACAGTTGTTAATCTAGATAAGACCAAAACCTTTCAGAGGGAGAAAATACATATGATACAGCATGATGCATACAAAGATAGAGGCAAACGTTAAGTTGTGAATAGAATGAATCATAACAGTCCCTTTAGTCAAACCTCAGAGAGCAGTAATTTGTTGAAAAAGAGAAAAGAGAAGGAGAGACAGACAGTGAGACAGACAGAGCAGAGAGAGAGAGAGGGAGAGAGAAAGGGTCAGAGATAGGGCTGTCATAATTAAAAAGAGAAAAAAAAAAAAAAAATGAATATGTATATGAAGGAAGGACAACAGACACATGTAGAGTGACACAAGAAAAAAAAAAAAAGAAAAAAAAAAACATTGTTTCATGACCACAGCAGCTAGAGGAATTCTCTTATTTTGGGCGTGGTTGATTGTCAAAGCAAAGAAAAAATCAAAGATTGGACAAAAAAAAAGACAGACAGACAGGACAGGACAGACAGACAGAAACACACAACCTGATGAAGGAAACAAACAAATGAACTGACTACAGAAAAAAAAAAACAACCTACCTTGTCCAGTACGGCCATAGCCATGGTCTGAATGCGTGGCCCCTGTGGGGAATCCCGCACCAGGTCCATCACTCTGCTGACCAGCGCCGTGTGCTGCACCAGTTCCCACCCTTTGTTCAGCACCAGCAGTCGTTCCAGAGTCTTGAGGCACATCTCCATCATGACCGCGTGGTCACTCGCCAGGAAACCCATCAGCTGCAAGGTTGTGGCTGTTATTAGCAAACCCAAAACATCACTTGATCGTCCACAGGGAAAACAAGGAAGGGGGGGGGGCAGAGAGGCCACTGTTTCATCGAGGGCAACATGTCAAGTCATGATGTTTATGACCCAGCCGAAGGGGAGAGGCCGTATCACACTAGCAAGTAAGTTACAATGTAAAAGACCGAAATTCTTTAACCAGGCCAACGGCTGAAACTTCAAGACTGATCCAACTCACAAGAGTATCATCAGCCACACATCTAACTCAGATCAAGTGAAATACAGATTATTTACAACATTGCCTTTACACCATGCCTTTACAAACAACAACAACAATGTTATAAGTATGAAAACTATTTGCTACACAACATACAAGTCAAATCTGAACAAAAAAAAGACATATGAGCAATCTTAAGCCAAATTGCGTGATTCAGAATGAATGTTGCTCGAGTAACATTTCCAAATGGACATGAGTTTGTCTTTGACCGCCAAATCCCAAAACAGACCAAGTGAATAAGTATGTGACAGGAAGGAAGCAGAACAAACACTGAGACAATCAAAGAGACAGAAACAGGGAGAAACAAACGAAAAATGCAGCTATAAGACAACGACACAATGAACTGAAGTTATGACTATATATGGTGTGTGTGTGTGTGTGTGTGTGTGTGTGCTTGCGCGCATGTGCTTATGTGTGTGTGTGTGTGTGTGTGTGTGTGTGTGACGTATATGCTAATTGTGTGTGTGTGTGTGTGTGTGTGTGTAGTGTGTGTGTGTGTGTGTGTGTGTGTGTGTGTATGTGGTGTGTCAATGTGTGTGCATGCATGGCGTGTGTGATGTGCATGTGTGTGTGTGTGTGTGTGTGTGTGTGTGTGTGTGTGTGTGTGAGTACGCGTGTGCGTGCATCTCTTTTCACATACATCTCAGATTTGCAAATGGAATGTAATTCACACGCATTACTAACCGATATTTTAAAACAAATCAGCTGGCAAAAACAGTAAACCCTGTTAGC